>JACGDI010001674.1:8785-76975 GCA_014898725.1 Jacaranda copaia
GCCTTATCCAGTGAGGTCGATACTGGTCGACCAAATAGATATACACTTGGTCCTCGTGGGCTGTCTTGTTTGATGTTAGACCTGTTGAGCCTATTGGACTATCCCGTATCAATATGTAAAGAGTTACCAATTTTTAAAGTTTGAAAGAAGTCATAAACTGACACATCTCATCTTTGATATTGTTAGAGATGAACTTCACAACGTGATTTCCAGAGTCAGCTTTGAAGAATTTTTCCTCTTAAATTTATGAGACATGTTTTAATTCAAACTGTGAACAAATGAACATGAAATGATATTTTCTTGAGAGTATTTGTCTGTGTCGTATTTCTTCTTTGCTGTCGGCTCTTTCGCTCAAACGGAAATTGATGGAACAAGAAGTTCAAATGGAGAAGATGGTAGGTATTAAACTCTTGGCTACATTAACACGAATGAATCTAGCCAGATTTTCCTTGAAATTTCATTTAAAATGGCCTCGTAAGTACGCATGTCTAATCTCATTTTTAAGCTGTATCAAAAACTTTCCATTTCAAAGTATTTGATGAATTTTCAGTTGCATTTAATGAAGAACTTTTTATCCTCCTCTATAAAGAGACTATTCATATGCATTCAAGTTTATACAATCCGCCCCCCACCGCTAACGTGACACACTCACACTCCATCCATCCGAGAATCACGCAATTTGTCACTAGGATTGTGAAAGGAATGTATGCTACAAGGTATTTTCCGCTAAAAAATGCTTGTATTGAGCTTGCCCTTTCACCAAATTTCCTTCTTGTAATTTTGGAAACTTGTGGCAAGTAAGAGATAGATATTTCGTTATAGGCGGCTTTCCAAATGCTCGGAAAGAGTTAATTCATCTCAAAAGCATGCGTTCTTGTTCTCTGGCTCATTGAACTAGAAGCGTGGAACCAATACTCTTGTTAACATTTTTCTTTTTCTCTTACCCGCCCTTTGTTTGTCTGAGTCTGAGGCTGAGGCTGAGGCCGGCAGAAAAAAGTAGTTTCCCATTCACTCTAGAAGGGAGAAACCCCATGTCTAATGGGTGCAATGTACATTATGAGTTTTGTTTCTGCAACAGAGTTTCCAGTTGATATTTCTTTTTTGGCTGCTCATTTTTCGGGTTAGTGGTAATTTACTCTTACAGCCGATGGCTGCTTCCACTCTAGTAGATATGTGTATCTCTAACCAACAATCTCAATCTACTTTGGAAACCATACGTAAAAAGAGTTTCTGTATTCTCTCTTATCTTTTTAATCTTTTAATTTCAAAGTGAAAAAAAAAATTAATAACTTGAGCTTCAATATATAGAAATTGAATGCAAAGAGGACAAATCTGGAAACAGTAACTAGCAACGCCCCCTGTGAAGCTTAGGTTAAGTGGGCCTTTGAGATCTTTTCTTACAGAGGCACAAGGATCTTTGCAGCACCACTCCAGCAACTCCAAAGTATTGTGTTTATTACACGCTATATAGACCTGAATGAAAAGAAGCAATATGGAGCTTGAAATCACCTAAATATTGTGAATGCTGTATCCAGTATCTTCTGTTTTCAAGTTTTCCTTCCAATTCTCAAATTCAGATCCACCAAACATCACTTGCTTAATTCCAATATAACTGTACATTTCAAGTCAAACAGGTTAAGACAAGCACAATGATGGGCAGGTAAGGCAACAGATTTACCAATAAACTGACTGAACTGATAACACTTGCACAACAAATAGAGAGCAAATGGCCTAAAGCTTAAAACAATAGGAGAAAAAAGAAGATCTATAGGCAGCCAAGGTACTAAGAGAGGTAAAAGTGTCTTACTCAGAGCTTATTTGTGTTAAGGCATTTATCAATGTATCCAAGAGTAAAGGCTCACTAGTGCCAATATCCACCCTGTCAATATATAGGGCCAAAAATAGGTAAAAACCATATGCCTTCAGAGAAAATCCCACAATAATAAACCTTAAAAACTTTTTACCATATTCGAGCTAAATTATCTTGAATCTCAACGTCCCCTATGTTGTAAAATGTGGTTGGTGTAACATTCGCTCCTTGAATAGAGTCATAAGTTGGTCTTTTGTCCATAGAAGATTGTGACAACTGTTAAAAACAGAGCAAAAATTAATTAGAGGTTGAAAAACAACCCTGTCCTTAGATTTCATATACATAAAGCTTTCCATGCTTAGGATGTACAGTTTCTCTAAATTACACTTTCCCCAATATTTTCTTTCATGTTCAAGGCTACTTACTTGCATGTTCATAGAATTGCAGCCACCAAGTCGTCCAACAATGTGCCAAGACCGAATTGTCTGAACACAAGTCACTTCAATGATATATCACGCAGAAATTATCAACAAAATTAACGGAACTGGAGCTGAAGTGACTTACATCACAGATCAAAGAGACATCTTTCTCCAATGGGGCATTGTAGAACTCCAACCATATATATGAATTTGAGAAATCAAATCTGGCCAAACAATCCAAGAAAATGAGTCAAGTAAACAATGCACTTTCAAGACTATATATAAATTCTTATACATGAAAAACAAGACGCAATTCAACTACACACATGTCCTTCCATGATGAAAAAGGAAATAAAACTTGGGAGAGCTATCCTTAGTATCAATATAGGGATTCTGCCCCAAGCAATAAAATTGTAGTAAGCAAGCAATTATTAAATATAAGTTGGCTCATCTGACCAAGCATATGAATGATAGGGAGTATCTCAAGTGAAATGGAACCAAATCTCCAGCTATAACTGAGCGACTGAGAATTTTACAGTGATTGACTAAAGAATCATGTATCCTTGAAGCCAATGTCCGCTGCAACAGTATCAAATCAGCATGTAAGACTTCAGACAGATCCCACTGAGCATGGCTACAATTCATGACTACATTCTCTTTATCATTTAACCAGTGACATCTGCTTAGTCCATAGTTTATAAACTCTACTATTGTTATGAGCAGAGCAGTAATGTTGAATTAAATGCCAGGAGCTATACAATTACGGCCCGTAAGTTTCTTCCCTCTAGTATGCATGTTCTAACACTCCAAAGTAAATGATACAGTCTAGTTGGTCATCTCTAACTTCCCAAGAAGGGAAACAAAATTGAGTTTTGGGGCATTGAAATTAGAGGCCACGAACTAGAAATATGAGATTTATCAATAAAAAGTTCCTTGCAATTTCAAACAGGCTTTATGGTTGTATATTTGCCGGGGCACGACAAAAATAAGTTGCACCACACAACCTCAAAACAATCTAACAGGTATGTGGATTAGCGATCAATTTCAGTCATCAGCAAGGATATTCACTTTCTTGCAGTCCTATCTATGATGCACAGAGCCGCATCTCAGCTTACTTGTTAAACCTCACTTTCATTGGGTTTGGTGAACCAGTTTTTGTATGCAATATCCTGTTCCTCTTCTTTCTCAATCTCTCCTCCACCTGCCACAAATCACGTGCATTTATATACACTAAAAAACAGATTAAAAATATAGTAGAAAATGCACATGCTTGATCACTCTCGTGGTCGCTATGTAGAGGATTGCTAAGCATTTACTCATAGGTTATTTTCCTATTCACTGGAACAACTCCAATGCAGCGAATTTGTACAGAAAGAGCTGGGAAATTAAAAAAAAATTGCACAGAAAACGACACGAATGATCCCAGTATCAGGTGTTCTTCTATTCTTATTTGCTTGAGGTTTTTCAAGAACAAGGATGAACTTACTTTGGATCTAGCTTTATCCGGGTCATCAAGACAAGAGCCAAGAATCTCAGCAAACTCAGGATCTCTATCATAATCCTTTTCTCCATCTTCTCGACCCCCGAAGCCGCCTCCACGCCACGAAAAATCACTCTCATCCTCAGTTTCTTCATCATCACCAGCATCAAAACCGTTCGCCTCCATCTGGGACTGGACATTCTTGGTCCTCACTCGTGTGACACGCGAGTATAGCGTGGAAGAAGAGCTAGCACAAAGTGAAGGTTTGGCATATACGAACGGCGGGAAATTATATGATTGTCCTGAAATTGACGGGAATGATGACTGAAGAGTGGGCAAACATTGTTGGAGGATAAGCATCATGGGATATGTTGGCTCGAATGGCTGTAAGGTGGTTGGTTGGGCTGGAGCCACAAGGTAGAAAACAGGAAAGTTTGCTGTCGACAATTTCGCTTTAGCTTCAGAAACGGGAGTCTGGCGTTCTGGTCGTTCCTTGGACGGAGCGAAAAAATGCAGAGTACGTGTTTGTCTATTTGTTTCTTTGAAAGAAATGAGAATTATCAGCCCAAGACGAAGACCCTCTATTTGTTTCTTTGAAAGAAATGAGAATTATCAGCCCAAGATGAAGACCCTCGCTCCCTGCTGTCTGCAACTCGAGCAGCAAATCTAGAAGACGAGGGCGTAAATGGTATTAATAGCTCATTTGTTTGTTTGTTTGTTTGTTTTAACACAATAAATATACAATCTATTCCAAGATTAATATTTGATTTATTTTTAAAAATTATTGATACAGTTAAAATTCAATATGCATTTAATAAAAACTTAATTTGTGTAGTTAAATATTTTTCAATTTAAATTAAAAATAAATTGTAATTTATCAAATAGAATAATCATACCAAATAAATAATTAAAGTTGAATATCAAGTTATTTAAAATATGTAAATAAATATTAAATGTGAAACATAATAATTTATTATTTATTCTTATCATATCTATTATACCTAATTCAAACACACCAAGCAAACGAACTCTAAATGTATTAAATATACTGTACTTATTTAAAATTTTATAACATTCATATTCATATTTAATATTATCCGAATTCATATTTATATTTGATATTTATATAATAATATTTTAGTTCGTATTCTACGAACATTAACCAAATTTAAATATATTAATATTTGATTCTAATTATTAGAATATATCTATTTATTAATACCCGAATGTCTGTTTATAAATATATGTTTTTATGTATTATATTTTAATATGCAAATGGGTTTGAGTAAATGGGAGACCCACCCTTATTGGGTGGGTTCGAAGTTAACTAAGTTGGTTTTTGAGCGGTATTGGGTTCATCCTTTGAAAAACACCCGTCCCATGTAATATTAGTAAATATTAAATATATATACATACACACGTTAGAAAATTACTGTTTTTCATTTTACTTCTTTCAATTTTATTTTCTTCCAGGACCCGCTATCCAACAGCCATGCTCTCTTTCATCATACTTTTCACTCTTCCAATCTTCCTCCATTACCCACCGGCCACCGCTCCCACGCCGTCAGCCGTAGCCATCCACCACCTAAGAATCTAAAAAGAAATTTTTCGGAAACGAGGGAAGAAAACAAAGGGTAAGTCGATAAATGAATCCCCAAATTTTAAACTTCATTTTCTTACATTCAATTAATCGTGGGTTGATATTGTTTTCATTTTCTTCTATTTAATTTTAGTTGTTCTTATTGTTTAAACAAAGGTTGAGAACTTGAGGTGTCTATACGTTTGGAGCATTTTTACTACTGTTTCACAGAATTTTCTATAATTTTCGTTCTTTACTGCCAATAATGGAATACTAAATAATGGAGCATTATTAGAATTCTTTTGAATTGATTTGGATTTCCAATCATTTGAAGCTTGGAATAGGAAAAAAGAAAAAGAAAAAGTGAAATATTAAGCTTTTGTAGTATTAAATTAGTTTTGAGTACTTAGCATTCTCCAACATTGTAATTTGAAATGGGCAGCAATGCAAATGGCTATGTATATGAGTAATTTTATTTTATTTGAATTTTTCTGCCTGGGAAATCTGCTACATATCTGGCTTATTACGGTCTTCACACTGTATCCCCAGTTTAGGATTTTGGCATTGTTAATTTGGTTCTAATTCATGCATTATTTGCTCTTTCTTCCAATTCTAGCCTTTGTATATATTAACAAGTATTGTGATTTAAAATTGTAACTCATATAAATAATACTTATGTTTCTTTTGAATGTCATAGTTGGAATCTGAAGAAAGAGATAATTCTCAACCATCAATTAATGTTCAAGAGAGCAAAATGGGATTAGAATCATTGGATGTGGCCTCTCAGGGCAATAATAAAGATAGTGGCATGTGAGTTGAGGATATTTCTCAAGATAATAGTAAGAGCAAATGAACATCCAAGGCATGGAATCACTTCAAAAGATTGAAACTTGACAATATTCAATATGCCAAGTGTAACTACTACAAGATTCACCTCAAAGCTCCACCTGATTATGGAACCACACATTTAATGAAACATTAGGATAGGGTTTTGATAAGGTTAAAAGTCGTATTTAGTGAATAGGGTAGTGTTTGGGTTGATCTAACCAGGGATGTCGAATGATCCAACAGTAATATTTTTCAAGGTCTGAGATTTGTAACAACGGCAAACGTTAAACTAGCTGAAGTGCCCCCAGTTAAGGCACTTCGACACTCAAGTTAATATTGGTCGAAATGAGGTAATCAAGCAGCAAAATAAGAGCGTATAATGTATATGGCATTACTTGGAAGATGGTTGGCAGTAAAGTATTTATAACCTCTCCTGGTGGATAATATGTTTAAGATGTCCTTATTAAGTATAGAGGGTTTTTGTCCTTACTTGGGGGGTATTGGTCATTTTCAATTTTGGTACTATTCTAGGTGCATCATCTTCTACTTTTCAAGGTGAATAGTACTATAGGGGTACGTCTCCTTACCATAGTTGATGGCAAAGACTATATTGGGTGACACGAGCTATTAATGCGGAGGCATGCTGCTTGCTAGAGTATTAAATGTGATAAGGATATGAGTCAGCACTGGAGTGAGCATTTTGGTCGACAATCATTTAATAGACAAGGCGGTCAACAAGAGGGCAGGTTGAATGGATAAAATGGCTTGAAGCCTCCCGTTGAGTGCGGTCGAGAACAATCAACTCAACTAGGCAATTGTGGCCGAGTGACCCTGCCCAATTGGGTCCAGAAGCGTTGTTGGACTATGCATGTTAACTGGGCTTAGGGAACCTTTATGTGCGCAATAGCTTGTTAGGCTATTTCATATCATGAATATCCCCTACTCGCGGTCTTGATTGAGCTTCTCGACAAGAAGGAACAAGGAGTAAATAACTGAATGAGGGTTATGACGATTATGCGAATTCGACAAGGGTTTGGAACTCTTGATTGAGGTTTTTGAATACTTGACTAGGGTTTTTGAATATTCGACTAGGGTTTTTGACAATTTTGTGTATTTAATGCGTCATTTATATCGTGGAATATGAAGCGCCAAAGGACGGTAGTGCAATTATTATTGCTACTTGGTTCCCGCATCTAAATGCCTATAGATAGGCAGGGTAGAGATATTTAGTTTTCACTTTTGCTGAATCTAGTCTGGTTAAGTTTTTGCTTTTAGAGTTCTCTAAGCTCTTTCTGCAACTTAGAGTTTTCAAGTTACCTACTGTAAGTTATTTTGCAAGCTTGTGTTTTTCTTCATTTTTCTTTGTAAAGATGTCAAGTGCTTCAGATAGTAAGGACACTAGGTCCGAGGATGTACAGTTTCAGGGGGATTTTGGGAGTGAAAGTGCGTTTGGGAACATGTCTGAGAGTACCTCTCATAACTTGTCGAGAGACAATTCGACCTCCAGCAACTCAAGTACTGAGAATGCTGCTTTTAGGGATAATGCTGGCCCCAACGAAGTGCCAGCATCATAGGGTCAATTGTTTTCTCCGGACTGCTACAGTGAAATAGTATCTAAGATCTCCCCCGCTGACCTAGTTCAGATGAGGGAGATGTACCATATTCCTGATAAGTATGAACTTTTGGTGATTGGGCTTCAGGGTAGGATGCATCAACCTCTAAAGGGATGCATAATAATTTTTGAGGAGGGATTCAGGTGTAGCCTTAAGTTTCCTTTAGCGCCAACCATAGTCGATCTCCAAGAGGTCTATATAACCCAACTCCTGCCCAACTATTTTGCTACCATTTACAATTTTGGTGTGCTGATGCACTTGTTTGGCCAGCTAGTCCCTTTTGTCAATTTTTCCAATCTGTTCCATTTGCTCATATCCCAGAAGTCAGGTAGTACTGAGGAGTCTAGGTTCTATTATCTGACGGCGTCTCCACGTAAAAAATTCCCTGGATCCCCCTCCTCATCATATGGCCAGGAATGAAAAAATATTTTCTCTATATTCGAGGGTTTAGAGAGTTTAATATTCCAAGAAGGTGATGGAGGGGGCATGTGGAAATGCCAGGGAACCAAATGCCTAGCTGGTTCAACACTTTCGTTCAGGACTTGATTGATTTTGGGCAGATTGAGGCCTCGATTCTAACTAAGGAGAGATGTTTGGTGCTAGCTGGCTTGTTGCCAATCGTGTTTGATTTGCCCTCGAGTGATCGGCTAAGTAGAAATTTTTGTCAATTGTAAAAACTATAGATTTTCTATTTTTCTACTCGATTCTGATGGCTTTTGTTGTCTTTTGTTAGTAGATCGAGAAGAAATGATGGCACACAGTCAAGCAGAGGTTTTAGCAAGAGCACAAAAGAACAACAAGCATCGTCGAGCGACTTCTCGACAAGGTGCCCCTGCAGCAGAGCCTGCCCTCTCAAGCCACTCGACTGTTGCCCTCACCGTGCCCTAGATTGAACAGGTGCCTTAACCTCTGCGAACAAAGGAGCGTGATCGAAGCAACCCCATGGGTCGGAGCAAAAGACAAATGATCGAAAAGGGAAGTCCAGTGCCCAAAAAGGCAGCGGGTGGCAAGGGCAAGCAAAAGGCAATGATGGGCTACAAATTATTTGGCAAGCATGGCGACGGAGTGTTGTTTCAACTTCCATAATTGAAATCGCTCCGCTTTGGACCTAACCCCACCATGGAGGTAACTAATTCCATCTCCATCATACAATTGGGGATGACGGGCACCAACGCCCTCAAATGGCTGGTAACTGAGCTCTTCTCCATAGACCAACGAAGACTCATGGGCCTAAGTCAAGTTGGCGCGCTAGGGGTGCTGGCCTACCATAGCAATATGGTAAGTGTGAGGTCGATTGTTTTCTTGTCGAGTTCTTCTTTCAAAAAGTTGTATTATTTACTGACACTATTTCAGGTGAGTCAGTTGGAATATCACTTTTATCCTCAGTCAAAGTTGGCACTAGCGGATCGTGAAGAGCTACGAGAGGAAGGGGATCTAAAAACCCTCAAGGTTTAGCTCGAGTTGTCCCAGCTTTAGGTTGACCAGTTGACAAAGGAGGTGGTTGAGCTCCAGAGCAACTTAATGCCAAGACCAGCAGCTGGTCAAGACTGTTGAGGAGAGAAGTCGAATGGGCTCCGTGCTAAAGAAGGCTTACTTGAATATGCAGGTGAGCTACTTCTCTAGTCGATTAGCTGGCCGCGCAGATGCATTGGAGGAGGCTTAGGCGACCTTCACTCGATAGCTCCCCACAATGTAATGGGAGGTGGTGGAACAATTCCTATTGAGCTTGGCTTTCCAAAATGCGAGCGTGATTTTGTCCATCAACGATATTCGCAGTGCTTTCAACAAGGTAATAAAGCAGCTCAAGTATTTAGGCTACTCTTTCCAAGCCAAAGATAAAAGCAGAATAAGACCTGTACTGGATGAGAAGCTACAGCTTTACCCTGAATTCGAGGAGAGCACGATCGATGGGGATGGGGAGAAAGATACCACGACAAATGTGCCCATTGAGCCCATGACTGAAGCCTAACAGAAACAGGCTGAGGTAGAGGCCAAGTTAGCTGAGTTAGCAAACGAGTTTGCCTTCGCTGAGGACCTTGCCTTCAAATTGAGAGAGGGATAGGTCGACATCGCGCAATACGTGCTGCGTTCAACTAATTTCATGAGTAACATTGCGGGGCCTTAACAATTAGCTCAAGCTATTCAATCGCTCGCATCGGCAATGCTAGATCCTGATCAAGACTGACAGGAAAGTGCCCAGGCAGAGTCAAGCCAGACTTAGTCTCCCCACCGTCTTCTGTTATTGTTGCTTTTGCTCTCTTTTTTTTTGTAATAGGATGTTATTGTAATGAACATTTCTTTGAATGAAATCAATTTCATCGCTTTATTATTGAATCCAACTTTACTGTCATGATTGTATGGGTGTAAAGTTGACAACCATATTAGTTATCAAGAAAATCCAACAACTTTGTCGTCGATTTTTGGGAGATACGCATGGTCTTGCCGAAGCGCATTTAACAATTTGCTTTCACAACTTTACTTTCATTATGGTCAGTTTTCTTTATTTTATGGTTGACTTGTTGATCAACTACTGGATCGATTATATAGTTTGGGCTCAAAAGCCTTAAGTTGGCAGCATGTAGCTGCTTTTGGGTCAACGATAGGGTCAACTTGAAACTTGGAGTGGCAGTGTGAAGCTGTTTTTATGTCGACTGTGGGATTGACTTGAAACTTGAAGTGGCAACGTGAAGCTGCTTTTATGTCGACTGCAGGGTCGACTTGAAATTTTGGAGTGGCAACGTGAAGTTGCTCTTTTGTCGACTACGGGATCGACTTAAAACTTGAAATGGTACTAGTAGATGCAACTATGACAATACAAACAAATGGTAGTAGTGTTGCTGGAACTTTATTTATATCACAGACTACGAGGATGATTACAATGTGCTTTTATATATAGAATTTCTTCAAGTTGATGGTGTTCCATAGGCGAGGGAGCTCATCCCCATCAATATTAGCAAGTCGATAAATGTTATGCTTTGATACCTTCACAATAGTATAGGTCCTTCTTATTTCAGGTCGAGTTTGCCTACATTCTTAGACATTTTCACCTTTTTGAGGATGAGGTCTCTGACCTTAAAACAGCACAGCTTAACCCCTTTGTTATAATTCTTCGCTATCTTCGACCTGGAGCGTTATATGGTGTTGTAAGCCTATTACCTTCACTCATTGATGGTCTCAAGGTCGAATTTCCTTTCCGTTGTGTTCCTGAGAATGTGGAAGTGAATGACTCGAGCTGTATGTTCTGAGGGGATAACTGCCTTGGAACTGTAGACCAAATTATAAAGGTTATGACCTGTGGCTATACAGGGAGTTGTACTGTATGCCCATAATACTCCTGGGAGGTCATTTGCCAAACTCAACCCTGTATCTTGTATCTTGGATTTTAAGGGGTCGAGGATTGTTCTGTTTGTCACCTCTGTCTGGTCGTTCGACTGAGGATTACCTACTAAAGTAAAATGTTGGATGATTCCCAAGGCCTTGCACCAATCTCTGGTACTTCTGCTTTGAAACTAAGTCCTATTGTTTGAAATGAGGATCTTAGGTAGACTAAAGCGACGGATGACGTTTTTCCAGATAAAACTCCTAATTGCTGCATCGGTTATCTTTAGGACAGCCTTAGCCTTGACCCATTTGGTAAAATACTCAACCGCCATGATTATGAATATTCGTTGACCTGTTGACTTTGGCAGTGAGTCCAAAATGTCAATCCCTCACTGGTCGAACGGCCAAGAAATTTGAACATTGACCATGGGTGCGGCGAGTTGATGTAGTAAGTTTGAATGAACTTGGCATGATGTACATTTTTTAGCAAAACCCGCAACATCTTTCAGTAATGTTAACCAAAATTATCTGTACCTAATGATTTTATGTGCAAGGGATCTTTCCCTGAAATGGTTCACATGCCTGCGTAGATATCCTGCAATATTTCGTGAGTCTGGTCAGAATCTGGGTACCTCAGGGGCGGTTCAAAGATCGACCTCTTATATAGTTGGTCATACCCATCGAGCACAAACTTGGTAGCTTTTCCTTGAAGGCATCGAGCCTCATTTTTATCTTCGGGGACTATGCCTGACTCAAGTAGAGTTTTATCAGATCCTGCCATGAAGGGACTGTCTCCTTAATGCTCCATACCAGGTTCTCTTTGAGTAGGTTGATTAACGACCTATCGACAATCAAAAAAGTTATTATCTGGTCTTTTATGCCTCTGGTTAAACTGGCGAATTTGGACAAGCCATCCATACGCTCATTCTCAAATCAAGATACCTGACTGAGGATGAACTTTTTGAATGATTGCTGCAATTTTCTAACCTCAGCCAAGTACTAGCTCATCATTGAATCTTTGACCTCAAAATTCTCCTCAACCTATTCTACTACTAGTTGAGAGTCTGTAATCGCAACCAGGTGCTCGACACCTTGGTTGAGTGCCATCCTCATCCCCGCAAGAAGGGCATCATATTTCGCCTTATTATTAGTAACTGCGTAGTCGAGTTTGATCGTGAAATCATACTTCTCCGCTGCTGGGGAATGGAGAGCCACTTCTGCTCCCCCTTTTGATGTCGTCAAAGATCTATGAACGTGCAAAGTCCAAGTAATAGATGCTTCGCTGCTTTTCTCAGGCAGGTTAACTCGTTCAGCGATGAAATCCATCATGACTTGCGCTTTGATGGCTATTCTAAGCTAAAAGGTGATATTAAATTCTCCCAATTCGATGGCCCATTTCGTTAACCTCCCAAAGGTATTGGGCTTCAACAGCACCTACTTCAGTGATTGATTGGTCAACACTATCATGGTATAATACTAGAAAATATGGACGCAACTTCTAGGCCGCGGTGACTAGTGCTAAGGCAAATTTTTCAATCTCCAAGTAGTTGTGCTTCGGTTCTTGGAGGGACTTATTGCAATAGTAAATTGATCAATAGCTTCTATCTCTGGTCGAGCTGATCGATGCCTGCGAGACAACCAAGTATATGTGAAGTACTTCTCCAAGTTTGGATTTTGCAAACATAAGGGGCGAGGACAAATACTGCTTTAACTTGACCAGTGCCCAATCACATTTTTTATTCCATTGGAAACTTAATTTCTTGGCATTTCTAAGAATTTTGAAGGCAGGTTCTTGTTTGCTAATCATGCAATGAATCTCCTGAGGGCAATAATTCTTCCGACCAGCCGCTATACATACCTGATAGTTCAAGGTGGGACAATGTCCAAAATGGCTTGAATTTTCTATGAATTGGCCTCAATGCCCCTTTGACTGACCATATAGCCTAAAAACTTTTCTCCTCGAACCCCAAATGTACACTTGTTTAGATTCAACTTTAGACCAAATGTTCTCAATATTGCAAAAGTGTGATTGAGGTCGAATAAATGGTCCCAGGCCTTTTCTATCTTTACGATCATGTCGTCAACATACACTTCCATATACTTGCCTATTTCGTTTTTGAATATGAAGTTGACCAACCTTTGGTAGGTTGCTCCAACATTTTTAAGTCCAAAAAGCATGACCAAAAAGCAATAAACTCCACTGAGAACCACAAAAAGGGTTTTATTCCTATCTTCGGGAGCCATGATATTTGATGATACCTTTGGAATATATCCATCATACTTAATAACTCTCAATCAGCTGTGAAGTCTACTAATAAATCTATTTGAGGTATGGGTAAAGATACTTAGGGCAAGCTTTATTCAAATATGTGAAATCGTTACGCATACGCCATTATCCCTTATTCTTTGGGACGAATACAACATTACAAAGCTAAGATGAATATTAAATTTCTACTATATAACTTGTATTTAAGAGTTTCCTGACTTTCTCTTCGATGATCTGGATCCTCTCGACATTAAATGTCCTTGTCTTCTACTTGATCGACTTGTATGAGAGGTCGACATTAAGGGGTGCATGATCATACTAGGATCGATTCCCTGGATATCAAATGCCTTCCAGGTAAAGATGTCGATATTTCTTCTTAGGAAATTGACCATAAAACACTCTAAGTGGAGGCTCATATCTGTGCCAATTCGAGTTGTTTTGTTGGTGTTGCTTTGTTCCAGCTCGACTGTTTTAAACTCCCTAACGAGCTCCACTCGAGTATCCTCCAACTTCCTCCTCTTGTGGGCTTGGACTTTTTATCGAGTTTCGCTACAGGGACATCCTCTAAGGTCTTCAAATGCGATCGAGCCTTCTGTTCACTTTATTCGACCAAAATGTGATAGGTTGAGACAATAGCATTGAAATCATTGAGGACTGGTCGATCAACTATAACATTATAGGCGAATGAGGTGTCGACTACCAAATAGTTTACCATCAAAGTCCTTTTTTATGACACCTCCCTAAATGACGTCAAGAGGTTGATGGACCCTTCCGAAATGATTTTTGACCTCCCAAGCCCGACTAGAGGGGTACGCATATGTTCAAACTTTAGTTGCCTTAAGTTTATTTTTTTCAGGGTGGAGAGGAAATGATGTTGGCTAAGCTACCGTTATCGACCAAAACCTTTCTCACTTCAAAGATGGCAATTTCAATAGAAACTACCATAGGACAATCAATTTTATGGTCGATATTCTTCCCTTCGAGATGGGCTAGGTTGCTATCAGTGAAAGAAATGGGCTTTACACTCATCGATAAATGGAGCGTTTTCTCGACCGATAAGGCCTTGGTCGACTCTAGCCTCTTCTGAGTTTGCCTTCTTGCTGATTTTGAGTCCCTCTTAGTAAAACCTCTTGCTACCATGTCAATTACTCATCGAATAGGCGAGCGATCTTCTTGGGCGGGTTTCTTTCCTTTGTCCTCCCTCCTTAGGCTAATTGACTTTTTCTACAGGGAGTTCGGTCAGTTTTGCCTCCTTCAACTTGTGTGTCAACGGCCACATATTTTTTGAGATGGCCATGTCTGATAAGCCTCTCAATTTTATCCTGGAGATTGAAACATTCATCTGTGTCATATCCTTTCTGCCTATGAAAGTGGCAATATTTCTTTAATTTTTTCATTGCTTTAGTTTTTGTTAACTTCCTCGATTTTTTGAGGAGATTGTCATGTTGGATGACAAACAGGACCTCTTTCCTCAGAATATTTAGCGGAGTATAGTCATGAAAAATGCTTTATTAAAGATCAGCCTCTCTCTCTGTGTTTTAGGTCATCTCGCTCATTATTTTTCTTTTTGTTGACCTAAGAGTTTTCAAATTTTAGCTTGTTTATCTCTTTTTGGGTTATGTATCGCTCCACCAGGTCGAGTAGTTCCTCCATCGACCTCAAGCGCTTTCGCACAACAGCATTGACGCATTCGTTGTGCTTGAGTGCCAAAAACAGCACATCGATTAGAAACTTAATCCTGGGATTGTCTATCTTTAGGACCTCTGTGTTGAATCTCATAAAGAAGTCACAGAGGAAATCCTTCTCATTCTGCTTGATAGTGTGCAGATGGGTATGGGGGAGTTTTGCCTTCGCCGACTGGCAAACTAGTTCAAAAATTTATCACAAAGTTGATCGTAAAAGTTTATCAACGAAGGCTCCAACTTAACAAACCGATCAAATGCTATGCCCTGAAAAGTGGTTACCAGTATCTTGACGTAGATGTACTCGTTGTGCTCGTGTAGCTACATCATATGCTTGAACTACATCAAGTGCTCGTTGAGGTCTGTTGAGCCATTGTACCTCAAAAGTCCAATCAGGACCTTGGCGTTGACAACAATATGCTTGTCGATAATCTTCTGGATGAAAAGAAAGCCTCTCTCTTAACGAGATCTTTGGGGGCCCTCTGGGTTGGGAACTCTTTCAATGTTTCTTCTCGAGATCTCGCCAAGGCATTTGTTTAGTTATTGCACTTGGTGGGAAACTTCTTCCCACTTCTCCTGATTAGCTTGGATAATGTTCTGATCAAAGTGGGGTCTCACGTGCTCAACCCTATCGCATTGCGAGGCTCGAATAGGTGGGGGGGCATGATATGCGGATTCATACACTTCTTCACGTTGGTCATGTCTGTAATGTTTAACCCTATTGCACTGCGAGTCTTGATTAGGTGATGGTCTACGGAGTCAGTAATTTCCTCCTTTAGCTCCAATCGCCCCCTCTCTCCTAGGAGGCTCCTAGGCCTGGCTTCTCGTCTAGTTGGTGGCTACCTGAACTTCGGGCGACCACAACTACCCTAGGGGGACCTCTCCTCAAGTGCAAGCGGTTGTGGAGTTGCACTGCCAATTGGAGCTGGCACGATAATGTGCCTGTTCAATATTGCAGAAAGTTGAGTAGAGATTTAAGCAGAAATTTGTTCACTTACAAGTTGCATTAGCTAAGGTATGGTCGGCATCACAATTTGCTCCTACTGGGCACTGGGGCCTGGAGCATGCGAACCTTGTTAGGGCGGAAGGGGATAAAGATGCGGACCTCCTGTTATCCTCTCTCTTAGATGTGACTCTTTTAATGTTTTCCATTTTTTTAGTTGCAATCTTAAGGTTTCTCATAAACGGCGCCAGAATGATGAGGTTAAAAGTCGTATTTAGTAAATAGGGTAGTATTTGGACTAATTCGACCAGGGATATCAAACGATCCAACAATGATATTCTTTGAGGTCTGAGATCTGCAACCAACAACAAACATTAAACTAGCTAAGGTGCCCTCGGTTAAGACACTCCAACGCTCAAGTTAATACTAGTCGGAATAAGGTAATCGAGCAACAAAGTAAGAGCGTATAGTGTATATGGCATTACCTGGAGGATGGCTAGCAATAAGGTATTTAAAGCCTTCTCCTAGTGAGTGATATATTTAAGATGCCCCTATCAAGTGTAGATGGCTCTCGTCCTTATCTAGGGGTTATTGGTTATTTTCAATTTTGATACTATTTCAGGTGGCATTATTTCTTACTTTTCAATATGAATAGTACTTTAGGAGTGCGCCTTCCTGCCAGAGTTGGTGGCAGAGATTGCATTGGGTGGCATGTGTCATTAATGTAGAGGCATGCTGCTTGTCAGAGCATTAAATGCGACAAGGATATAATTCAGCATCATAGTGAGGACTCTGGTCGACAATCATCGAATAAACAAAAGGTTAGTTAAACGGACAAAGTGGCTTGAAACCTCCCATTAAGTGCGGTCGAGAACAATCTACTCGACTGGGCGGTTTTGATTGAGTGACTCGGCCTAATTAGGTCTAGAAGCGACATTGGGCTATGGATTTTACAACCTGACACTTAATTAATGCGCATTAAACTGATGACTCATGGATTTTACAAAATTATATTTTGAGGTATGTCTAATTATAAATATTTTTCATTTTTTGTTATAGATACTTAAAAATGTAGTTATTACGTTTACTTATTTTATAGGTTCATATATGTTCCAGCTCCACACACAGGTAAAGTGTTGTCTGATCTTCGTGCTGAATCTTTAATGGATTGGAATATAGTTGCAAATTATTATCAATTACTGTAGATAATCGCATAATCAATGATGCCATGCTTCATCATCTCTTGAACAAGCTCTCAAAGAACAATAGGCTATTAGATATAAAGGTACTTCATATGCAATGTTGTGCTCATATTTTGAATTTAATTGTGAAAGATGGTTTGGAAATTATTGGTGATGTAATTGAGAGAATACGTGATAATGTTATATATTTGACTACTTCACCTACCAGAGTAGAAAATTTTGAGAAAGCTACTCATTAGTTTCACATTGGATGTAGTAAGAAATTGTCTCTAGATTGTAAAACTCATTGGAACTCAACTATTTTGGTGTTAGAAACTGCTGTAACATATTAAGATGTGTTTCCACGAGTTAAATTCAAGAGAAGCTCTACAAAAGCCTACCAACTGAGGAAGTAAATCTGTTAAATGGGTCGAGCTGAGCTAGCCCAACTTCTTTAACAAGCAGTTCACAGCGGTCCAGAGTCGAGCTGGGCTATTCACATTCAGGACCGTGACAGGCTGAAAATTGAAAACTTCAGCTCGACTTCAAACCCACCCACTATATAGGTGAATCAGTTTATAAATGAACTGCACTAAGTAGGCAGGCTAGCAGTTGGCCTGCAAGTTTTTTTTTTTTAATTTGAAAATGAATTTACAAATTTTAAGTTTTTATATTTTTGTAATTATTAATTTTTTTTCAACATTTATATTTTTTTTAAAGATTTAATAATTTATACTTATTTGATTTTTAATATTTTACAACATTTAAATTTTTATAAAAACTTAGAAATTTATACTTATATTAATTTTTTTATCAATTATATTTTTTCAAAAACACCACCAAATAAATTTTTATAAATTTATTTATTATATTTCTTATATTAATTTTTAATTTATAATTTTTATAAATTTATAATTTATAATTAAAAAATTATAAATTCTTAATTATTGATTTATTCATTTATAAATTAATAAATTATAAATTATTAATTATAAATTTATAATTTTTCAAATTAATAATTTATAATTTCAAAACTTATAATTTATAATTTAAATTAAAAAGTATTGTGGGCTATGCGGGCTAGCCTGTGAGCTAGGCCAGCAAGCAATCATTCGATCCTGGGCTATAAAGGTTTTCAAGCGAGTTAGTCCAGCCTAGCCCATGCTAAAAAATTAAATGAGTCAAGCTAGGCTTTTTTTTTTTTTTTAGCAGGCTAACCAGCCCACCTAGCCCGTTTTAACATCTCTATGAGGAAGATTGGAAGAATGCAATTGAAATTTGTGGGAAGTTAAATATCTTTTATCAAGTGTCAAAGATGTTTCTTGGTACGCTTTATCCCATTTTTTATTTTTTATTTACCAAAAGTTTGAAATATTAAATTGAAATTATTTGAGTGGTTGAAGAGTGCAAATGTGATGAGTAGGCAGCAACTAAATATTCATGTAATGAACTAAAAATATTATTTTGATAAATAATCACAACAAATAATAATTTATATTAAAATATTTCATTGAGCGAAGAAATACTATTTTTTAAGAAAAAAATGAAAGGAATTATAAAAGTGTGAGTTTACAATAAGATTAAGATTTTAATATTTGTAAACTTTATCAATCTATTCCTTTTGTGCATGTTTGATATGAGTTATTAGTCCCATGTACTCTTTTAACCTCACCTAATGTATTGTTTGATAGGCAAAATGAAATGCGGGCTGGCCTGCAATTAATTTAAAGCCTAGCACTATTCACACAATTGTATGCTATTAAAATAGTAGGATGAGAGGTGCGATAATGTAATCTCTCCCTCTCATTATAATTTTGTTTTCTTAGTTGCCTTTTTTTTTTCTTTTTCTTATAAAGTTCAATGGACAGAATTAGGGTTTTATTTAAGGATCATTTTGTTGTTTACCTAATCAATCCTACCGTCAAACATGCATTAAAGATTGTGGTAAATTCTAATGGCAACTAATTGTAAGATTATTCTTCAATATCAAACATACTATTAAACTATTTAATTTCATTGTCTCCTTTTATTCAAATCTTCATACTATCTACATGACTACATTCTCATTCAAACATACCCTTTATAAACTATAATCCATTACATCCTACATGCTTTGTAAACTTCCTACTCCCTTACTCATAAATTTGCTTTATACATATAAATACTAATATGTAATATATATTATTTTATTACTATATCATATATATGTGGATGTGTGTGGCTACAATAGCCACGTGTGGTGATTTTCTCCTGACATGTTGTTTTTCTTTTCTTTTCTTCTTTTCTACCAAACCCTCTTAGGAACCCACCACCCTAGGCCAGGCCATGGCTAGCTGCAACAATGAATGGCCAGATTGGCCATGGCTGACCAGTAGCCAACGACCAATCACCTGCTGGCTAGATCAGCCATGGCCGGCCGCAACCAGCAGCTAGATTTGGCTGCTAGTTGCTGGTTGCTAGTTGATCAACCAGGGCCGGCTACAGCAACGGCCAAACTTAGCCGCTGGCCTTTCAGACCCATTTCAATTTTCAATCCTTTTATTGATTATTCAAATCCAAAACAAATTATTCATTTATAGTTTTGATTCAATTAACAAATCCTAGTCAACTATGAATTTTTCATCCCATTGCGAAGAATTAAGGACTATAATTCTCTTGAAAGGACTAAGAGGGAAATGGGTTTGATGTTCAAGCAAATGATGCCGGTTTGTGACAACCTCTACGTCTGTTGCTTGGCAATGCAGCCCAGATCGTAGCCCCCCGTAAAGCGCTACAGAAAGCTCTTGGCATGTATATTTCCTAGAAACGTGGTTTGTTTCATCTTACTTGTGTTGCTATTAAATTATTGATCTATTTTTTTTTTTTTTTGGAATGATGCAATTTATTATTTGATTATTAGAGATTACATCATGAATTATTTTGATATGTTGGTCTATGGTAGTTCTACGGTTTTGGAGATCCTACAGTTCCTTTAATACATTGTCATATTTGTTCTCAATTTTATTGAATTATATAAGGGGATGAAGTTTTGCTAATACTCCCTAGGAGCAGGATTGCACCCACAAATTCTGACCAATGGTATCAAAGAGTTACGCATTAATGCGGGCATGCATACTAAGATATACACCCACTGCATAATTCTGTCATTTGGATAATGCCAGCTGTGCAATTTTTTTATGTATTTTTAAGAGAGCAAAACATGCATATTAACTTTTTGACTTATGTTTTTCCTACCTACCAAAGCTATGCATTTAACCAGCATAGCTTTTGTTGATTTTGTTCTTTCAAGATTTAGTGGCTAGAAAGAGAAAACTTACTGTTCATTATGGCGAATGTTATTGACAAAAACCAAAAGCATTGCAAGTTAGGGTGGTTTATTGATGGACGAACAAGATTATCCAAGTATCAAAACTCTATGTCCAATTACATAAGAAACATGTTTTCTCTAGCTTTTGGGGAATCGGATGTGATGGAATTAAAGAACGGGTTCATAGTAGATATAGCAGACATCATTCACAAAGTAATATCTAAGGTAAGCAATGAAGCACATTTTAGGAATCTGATTGGATAGATTTCCATAAACCAGGACTGATGTTATCAAAAAGTGTTCTTGGTCTTGGTGGACCTGCCCTTGTGTCACGGATGGACTCTATCTTGCAGTGGAATGACTGTCTGTTCGTGATGGCAGCTCAGGTTCCACCCAACCTTCAATCTGGCAATGTCCATTTCAAGTTTTTATCATGACCCATTTCTCATTTCGGCCCAGTAGCTTACTAGCATAAGCATCAAAATGCCTCACTGTATTGGCGTACTTGCCTATTTTGAATGCCTATAATCATCGGAAGCTCGTGTCCATCACGTTGAATGTGTTTCCTCATCGATCCCTGACTAGCTATCGTGCACGTTCTCAATCTTAGGTCCTCTACGTGCATCTCTTGATGGCAAATGAGCTATCTCGTTCCATCTCGACATTGAGGGTCGCTTGCGTGCCCACAACACAATTCTCTTACTCATCACTCGCTTAGAGCGCTTAGGCCGTGCCATAGCGCCCTTCATTTGTGCCTTGCCCGAATAGAGCCACATGTAAGTCTAAGGCTTATGTAATGTGCAATCATCTTATGTAAGTCCCTCTCGAAGCGTTGGACTTGGTTTCCTGCTCCCTAGCATCATGCTTCACATGCCCAATATGCGGCATCGCCCCATGACCACATGTCTTAAGCCAATGAAGCCCCGCAACAAGGCTAGAACCTATAGTTCATGCTTTGAAAGTTAGTTCGCAAGATATTTAGGTGTTCGTTCACTTAATCGGCCTAGAGATGTTGCCCAATAATATTCAAAGCTCGCAACGCACAAGCGTTTCCACCTTGCAACCTCTCCGCACCCTCCCAACCCAATGTGGGCCCTCATTACCCCACGCCGCCCATTCGGTTCTCAACCCGCCCAAGGACTCAAAACACTCTTATGAGCTATCTAGAGCTAGCCCTTGAAGGCTCATCATCACCTTCAAGGAGTTGCCCGCTTAGTACTTTGACAAAACGGGGAGGACCAGTCGGTTGCCCACCATCCCAACAGCCCTTCAGACATGCCTATCGCCCTTATAATAGGCTTGAAAAAGATTTCTATTGTACCCACAGTGAACATTGAAATGCTGAAGATGTATACATTTTTGTAACTTCATCTCCCGACATACAAATCGCTTACCACTTGAACTGTTGGATAGCTCTTGGCTTTTATGTTAACTCTGCCAAGCTCCAACCCCGTCTAATTCTCTATGGAACAGTAATTGCCCTCGCAATAAGCTGGAATCACAATAATGCCACTGCACTGCCACATTCTAAAGATATTTGCCATTTCCTATCCAAACAGAACTGTATACTGGTGAAACTTATTGGGAATGTTGCCAACACCTCAAGGAACATCTCACAAAAATAGTTTCACAAAAATCCTTTTTCAAGCCACTCTGCTCAACACATCTTTGCACTACCCGCGAGCAAAATGATCGCTCCCGGTCGCCTTTAATGTTCAGTGCCCAAACGGGCACGAAATAACTTCAAACTTGGTGGAAAGTATCCTCATAACTCAGAGAGTATGCCATTGAAACAGTTTTGCAAGCCACATCTTGTAAGAGTCTCTGCTAATGGGTTGTTTCCGCCCTACTGCGTGAACCAACAACACCTTGTAGCTCCTAATGCCTCCTCAAGTCACAGTCGCTATTCTACTCCAATGAGCAACCCATGACATTATCTCCCTCTCGATCTATTGATGTCCTCGTCAACACATATACAAAGACTCAAAGTGTATGCAGTGCCCCAACTCAACTCAGATCAATTTTGCACCAGATGAGTCTTTGCTCCTCTGAGTGCTCAAAACTGTGCCCCTGCACAACTTGGTTCATTCCTCTGAACAGTGCCCTCCAACACAACCTAAAACAAGCTTGCACCGCTGCCCAATGATCACTAAAAGGTAACGGCTCTCAACTTGGCCAACACTATTCAAATCAAATCATAAAACGGGAAGTGCACGTGTGATCTTTGCACTCTCCCCCATTAGAGGCGTTGCCACCCTCGACAACCCGCATCCTCCTCAAGTGACTACCCTTAATTTATGTGAACCCAAAACTCAGGGCTTCTGCCCAACACATAAGACTTAAGGCCTTTTTGCCTAATCTTAAACTCAATTACTCCACTCAGCTACCCTACCGACTGGCACCACCTAAGGAGCCTGCTGCTCCACTCAATTTTTCATGTAGGGCCTCATGACCCTCTTAATTCTACTCAGGGTCTGACACCCCTCCTAATTCTTAAACTTAGTCGTTTCTCTTGGAAATCCCTAAACCACAGAGCCCATATACCGATGTTGAAATCCCTTTGAAGAATGACCCCCAATTAAGCTCAAAATGGCTTGGTAGGCTCCCCCACTCAAGCTCGGAACAAGATTCAACTGATTACATCTAAAATGGGATCTCTTTATCACGGACATAATTGAAATTTATTTCAATTCCAAACCTAATAGTATGTGTCCCTATCTAGAGCACGCAACTCTGCCCAAGAGTACTTATTCCCCATTGGGAATAATGTCCAAGACTTCTGGTCACTTCTCAACTTGCAATCTCTGTTCCCACAACGTCCAAGAAGTATTCTTGAATCTTAACTCTTTGCGCCTCATGTGCTATGGTGTCTCTACGCCATCCCAACGATCTGCTCGTCTTTTCCTCATAGAAAGGTTTATGCACCTCATGTGCTATGGCATCTCTATGTCATCTTGAGTCTTTCCCTCATGGAAAGTTTCTCCTCAACTCAAAGTTGGTATCCCAGCCACCGAAACGGCCACATCGCCTTGATCATCTCTTGACTTGTGGCCCTCTGCAACATGGTTACTTATCCTTGCAAATATGGCTCACTCAATCCACTCGGCTCTCCAACATGTTCTCTCATGGAAGTCAAGATGAATATTCAAGTCTTTCCCTCATGTAAAGTTTCTCTAGTATGTTACCAAATTCGCACACAAAACAGTCAATTGCCAACAAAGCTTAGTTGTAGTCACTGACAAGCACAAAATAATTAGGCTAATACACTTTACCCAATCATAACGACCATATTGCAAATCGGCTAATAAACTTCACTCAATCTGTAAATTTCAATAACTCGATACTCCAATAGTACTCTTCGAGTGTTACCAACCACAACTGCACAATCAGGTTACTGAAATTTGCCCATCCAACATTCGCACAAAAACTCAGGTTAATAAGCTTTGCTCAAGTTATAGCCATCAATAATGGTGCTCTTGAAGCCAAATCGTTGCACTAAAAGCTCAGTCTCTGCAAGCAACGCCCACTGCTTGAATAAGGATGCCAACTAATAGCAAAACTCGTTGACCGACATCCCCACAATCATATCCAATCCACAAATGGCTCATTGAAGCATTTTAAAGCCAAAGACAAAAAGCCCACACAATCTATGCTGCAATTTTGTCAAAAAGTCCTAGGTTTCAACCCACTCGCTCATGTCAAGTTCATGTGCCAATCCCCTATTCAAAGAGTATATGGGGTTCTGGAAGGTTGATCGTCTAATCGGCTCAATTCACTTCCTGCCTGAATTCTCACATACAATAAAAACTCAGGCTCTAATACCACTTTGTCATGGACAGACTCTATCTTGCAGTGGAATGATTGTTTGTCCGTAATGGCATCTTAAGTTCCACTCAACCTTTAATCTGCCAACGTCCATTTCGAGCCTTTCTCAGGACTCATTTTGATTTCAGCCCAGTAGCTTACCAACATAAGCATCAAAATACCTTACAGTATTGGCGTACTTACCTGTTTCGAATGGCCACAATCATCGAAGACTCACATTTGTCACGCCGAGTATGTTTCCTTAACTATCCCTGACTAGCTAGCATACACATTCTCAATCTCAGGTCCTTTACATGCATCTCTCGATGGAAAAGGAGCTATCTCGCTTTGTCATGGCATTAAGGGTCGCCCCCGCGCCAACAATGCAATACTCGTGTTCAACACTCGCTCAGAGCTCTTAGGCTATGCCATAGCACCCTTCATCTGTGCCTCACCTAAGTATGACCACATGTAAGTCCAAAGCTTATGCGATGTGCCATCATCTTATATAAGTCCCGCACAGAGCGTTGGACTTAGTTTCTCGCTCACTAGCGTCATGCTTCACTTGCCCATTATGTGGTGTCTGCCTATGACCGCATGTCTTAAGCTAACGGACCCCCGTAGCAAGGCTAGAACCTATGGCTCATGCTGTGTGAGTTAATTCACAAGACATTTGGGTTCATCTCGATCACTCAATCAGCCTAAAGGTATTACCTCATAATATTTGAAGCCTACGGGGCACAAGCGTTTCCACCTTACAACCTCTCGACACCCTCTTGGAACTAATGTAGGCACTCCTAGCCTCACACCACCTGTTCGATTCCCAACCCATTCAAGGACTCTAAACACTTGTATGAGATGTCTAGAGCTGGCCTTTGAAGGCTCCTTATCGCCTTCAAGGAGTTGCCCACTTAGTACCTTGACAGCATGGGGAGGACCAACTGGTTGCCCACCGTCCCAACAGCCCTTCAGACATACTTGTCCCCCTTATAATAAGCTCATAAAAGATTTCTGTTGTGCCAACGATAAATGTTGAAATGCCGAGGATGTATACATTTTTGTAACTTTACCTTCTGACATCCAAAATCACTTGCTGCTTGAACCATTGGATAGCTCTCGACTTCTATATTAACTCTGCCAAGTTCCAACCCCATTCGATTCTCCATGTAGCATTAATTGCCCTTGCAATAAGCTAGAATCACAATAATGCCAATGCACTGCCATATTCTAAAGATCTTTGCCGTTTCCTATCCAAACGGAACTGTCTACTAGTGAAACTTGGTGGGGTCATTGCCAACTCCTCAAGGAACATCCCACAGAAATAGTTTCACAAAAATCCTTTTCCAAGCCACTCTACTCAACGCATCTTTGTGCCACCCGCACGCAGAAAGATCGCTCCTAGTCGCCCTTAATGTTCGGTGCCCAAACGGGCACGGAATGACTTCAAACTTGGTGGGAGGCATCCTCATAACTCAAAGAGTATGCCATTGAAATAGTTTTGCAATTCACACCTCATAAAAGTTTCTGCTCATGGGCCGTTTTCGCCCTACCGCGTGAGCCAACAACGCCTTATCGCTCCTAGCACCTCCTCAAGTCACAGTCACCATTCTACTCCAATGAGCAACCCTTGACACCTTGTAATATCATTTGGTTGAAGATTTCCAGTGGCTGAATAAGACTTTGGTTTTGGGAGTCCAGTGCTTGGAACTATCTATTCAACCATAGAAAGGCTTGGAGTTGGCTACATAAATCAAAGGCAAAGTGCTAGCGGAGATGGGTCTTGGACAATCTCTGCAATACTATGGCCAAAGATGGTTAAGGCACTAGAATCAGATCCTAATCGGGGTTGAACGTGTATGATATAGTGTGATATATATTTATATAATATTTATTATAATACACATTTATATATTAATATATAGAATTTTAAATTTTTTAGAGGATTTTGTGGTATTTATTTTTAGAATTTTTGTTTTTATTTTCTATAAATTAATCTTTTTTTATTTAATGGTTTTGCCAAAAAACTAACAGACATTGGGGCTGTGTAATTTTGATATTTAGGTGGCATATTTTTCTAGTAGTTGGTCTCCGTGTGTTCGGAACTTGTACTATGTTTGGAGTATAATAAGGTTTAGCTACTTCTGTTGTCGATCAATGCCAAAAATGGTACATCTTCTTCTTGTTTTGGAGGTAAGTGTATCTATGAGTGTTCATGATTTCAAGTTTTTTAAGTAACTTGGTTTTAGTAGTTTTCCAAATCTCTTATGTTTTTTTTCTGTTTGTTTTTTGTTTCAGTTGGGTGGGAAAGAAATAGTTTTGAATTTAGCGAAATTCGTGGATAAGGGAGTCCAAGTCATACTAACTGGTGGAAGGCAAAGCCTGCGATTTTTGAGTTTGGTTTATTTATGAATTCTGGATGTGATGGTACGAGCTAGAAAGCTATTTCTCGAGTTGAACCTTTGCTCGTGCATAATTTGGCAACTATGTGCACTTTACTAATTTATTATTGTATCAGTACGTTTTGGTGTTTGATTTCTTGATTTTTATTGTTCTTTTAGTGACTGTTGAAGTCTTACATTGTTCTGGTTGTTTTAATACTCTTACTATTTTTAGAACTAGGATGTTTTCCAATATGAACTATAAAAGATCAATAAAATTAAAGTTCTTAATATACGAATTAAGAATGAGATGGTTGAGTAGTGACTGACCAAAATAAACTTGGTAGAAATAGTTGAGAATTTCAATTCAATGTTTATGCTTTTTGAAAATTTAACTTCTAATCTTAATTTTGTCTCACACTATTTGGAGAACTTTTGAATGAATGGCTCACTGTTGTTGCCTTGATTGGCTATTATTGAATTTTGAAGTCCTTATTGAGCTTCTCTATCCGATAGATGGGAAGCAAATAGTTATGGATATCATGGTGATGATGGCCTGTTTTATCGTGGACACGAGAAGGAAGACCCGTTTGGCCCAACCTACACAACTGGTGATACAGTTAGAGGTGGTGTCAACTATGCAACGTAGGAGTTCTTTTTCACCTTAGATATCATGCATTTTGGATTTGCCTTTACAATGGAAGTTTTGCATATGTATAAAATTTAATTGTGTCCAAACAGTTTAGAATATAGGTTGATCCATATCATTTCTTTAACTAATTTCTAATGTTATCTTAGCTTTTGTTACGATCAATTTGAGACGGTTACTTCATCCATTTGGTTTACTTCTAAGTTTTGGAATTTCTCGTGGCCTGCTTTCTTATCAGGAAAAATGGAGTTGTAGTGGGCATTGTGTATGAGGATGTCAAGGGTCCAATTTTTACTATTGTTGCTGTCACAATCAACATGAGGAATATGTATCATGTTGAAATTCTTTTCTATCACAGCTCTCTTTGTTGTCTGCACATGCCCCTCCATTTGTTTTGGCAATACACGATCCAAGGAGGTCAATAATTAATTAATTTCTTTAATAATGAAATATTGTTTCTCATGTTTTTATAGTTAAATTTTGATCTCGTTGTTACAGGGTAATAGTAAACTTTGGGAAATAACCATTTGTCTTTGATACTAAAGTATGTTTTACTTTCTTTTCTCTAGTTTATTAAATTCACACCTTAGAAGCAGCTATCTTTCTAAACCAACTTAACTAAAACTATATTCCATATTGTCATCACAAGCACAAGAAGGAAATTGAATTTGTCAGGAACACTATAAACAAAATATTTATATATATATATATATATATTTATTTATTTATTTATGATTTTACTGTAAAATATAAGATCCACGGAACGACACCGCGCACGAACCTTCCCTAGTGTGCGTACGTATATAGGTTTTTTTTAAAACAATAAAATAAAAATTTCCTATCAAAATCTTATGCGAAGTGGAATCTCTAAATTACGGAAAATGCCACTAGGGTTTAAATTTGCTCGCTCTGTCATTTTATTCCACAGCTCCGCCCGTCATCCACAACTTCGTTCAAACATTTCCAGGTACGCCGGCCCCTTGTCTCCCGCTCCCCCTTTCCCCCTCCCCCCTGCCCCCGAAGACGCATACGCTCTCTCCTAAGGTTTATAAGTGTTTTAAGATCTGAGATCATCTTTGTCCGAAAATGATGATTAAGTCTGGTTTTGGTTTTATTTTTGATTATTTTTTGTAAATGCAGGTAGTAATAGGAGTAAGAGAGAGATAGAGTGAGAAAATGGTTGAGAAAGCAAAGGGGAGAAAAGAAGAAGTGGTGACGAGGGAGTACACCATCAACCTCCACAAGAGGTTACACGGCTGGTATATCTTATACTATAACTTCTCTCAATTCTTCTCAATCTATTGATATGTCTATTCTTTTCTTATTTACTTTCGGCGTTTATGGTCCATAGTTTTTCTTTTTAGCAGTTGGATTGCTTCTTTCTTTCGGAATAAGTTATGTAACGCAAATGATTGAAGCATTTTTAGGTTGGCTGATGATTTGATGCTTGAACAATATTTGGTTTTGTTGTATAGATTATTCTGGGTGTAAATCTAATTTTGTTGTGAATGGCCATGTTTCTGGATGACAACGGCTTTATTTGTACATGGTTATTTAGTTTGGTAATCATCAAAGTTGACAGCAGCTCTAGCACTTCCTAGGGATGGAGGTTCCTAGGTTCTCCAGCATGAACTCTGCACTTCTTTGATCTATCACTGCAAGGGCAATTAATGGAGGAAATCTAAGTGCACGAGTTGAAAGGTATGCATGCTAAAAGAAGAAGTAGCTCAGAGATATTACATGAGAGCCAAAACTTGGGTGAAGTGAAATGTAGGTCAAAATGAGATGTCAACTGCAAGATCTTCATAGGAGACAAGATTCTTGCTGTTGCTGTTTTTTATAGCACGGTATCTTACACCTTTAGACTCTTATTTTTGTACTAATAATCAATGGTGATAGACAGGAAGATTTCTAGGAGTGATAGCTATAGGTCCTTACTGTGTCCATTTGGTCACAATACATTAACATATCAGGCCTAAAAGTAGAAATCTTGCGGAGCTTGTCTGTCAATTAATCATGTTAGTGCTGTTTTCCTTCTAAATATGTGGAATGACTACAGTAGAACTGGTGTTTGCAGTTTCTTTGTCTGTGTATATACAGGTTGAATATGCACTCTGAAATTATCATCATGCTTGCTCGTGACTGTTATACGAAATGATAAAATTATGCTTCGGGAAGAATGCACGCTGAAACTGTCATCATGCTTATGCGTGACTGTTATAGTGAGACAATAAAAGTGTTTTTTGGGGAGTCTCAGCTTATGTATTCTTACTTCTTTTGCTGAACATGAGCCTTACCTGTGTGGTCTCTGGTTATATGTGATTCCATTCAAAGATTGAGAAGTTAGGAACTTTTAGATTAACATGTATCACATCACATTATTTTTTTCAAATGATATATTATTGACTCATTGTATCATATTGCAGTTTCACTAGACTTGAAATTCTTGCTGTGTAATGTTTTACTATTTACAGCATCATGACTGTAGATTCAAAACTGGTTTCTAATTTATGCGCTGTCAATTTGTGGTTGATAGCACATTTAAGAAGAAGGCTCCTAAAGCCATCAAGGAGATCAGAAGATTTGCACAGAAAGCCATGGGTACCTCAGATGTGAGAGTGGATGTGAAGCTTAACAAGTACATCTGGAGCAGGGGTATTCGAAGTGTTCCCAGGCGGGCTAGAGTTCGAATTGCTCGCAAGAGGAATGATGATGAGGATGCGAAGGAAGAGCTTTATTCTCTTGTTACTGTAGCAGAAATCCCACCAGAAGGACTTAAGGGGTTGGGTACCAAGATTATCGAGGATGATGATTAAACTATTAGTGAAAGATTGATCAAAGTGTTGTGCTTTTCTTTTCCATTTTTTGCCTACTTTCTGTGATGAAAGACTGCATCAATTACCAAGAATTTTTTGTCCCCTAGCTTTTCAGTGTTATTGGAAGACTGCATAGCTTTTCTTAAATTGAACGTCTCTTATCAGTTGCAATAGCTTCTGTCGGTTCTGTTGTATGATTTTGATTCGCTAAAGCCTAAAAATACTTGAACTGTGAGCTTGTATGCATGCCATTGATAGAGAAACCTAAGAATTTTCCGACCTCGTGAAGGTGCTTTTACAAATTTTGATCTGTGGCAACAAATAATGTGCTCAAATTGTGCTGCACCGCCTCAGTTCACTAGGAATACTGTTGTGGAAACCGTTTAGCTTGTGGTTAAGGCTTGAAATTCATTCACAATAAGCTCGTTCAGAGTTGAAATTTATTTAGCATAGTAGCTAGCTCTAGGTGCAACTTCTTCGACAAGAATCTCGTTGGCATTCTGTCAATCTGCTACAATGTTCAAGTCACTAGCAGTAAGTTGGGCCTGAATACACTTCACTTTTAATCACGTATTATTGTGGCATTGTTTTCAATATGTCAAACGGGAACATAAACCCCTCACTAAAGCAATCAGTGGTTTATCTACAGAGTTAAACATAACTGCGTAACCAATATGCATGCTAAGAACTGGGACAAAACTGCTTTGCATTTCAGACCACAAGAGAACAGTGGCGATTGTTGTACATGCAAGTTATGCAACTCTGTTGTAGCTGAGTCAGCAGAAGAGATTCTCAATAAGCCTTGTAAGCATACATATATCCCCGAAGTTTCCTTACTTCTTCAGATGACTCATTGAGTAAATGGTCCACGTAAAGGGATATTCCAGCTCCACTGCAATTTTTGAAGAGTAATGCTTCAATTAGCAATATTGATCATACAAAGTAACTTAACCACAAATCAAAACAGAGTATAAACTAGGGTCTACCCCAGTGGCATGAAAGGAAGCCACATCAGATCCCACCTAAACTTCGCCAATCTACAGCAGACAGATAAACTGGATATGAGAAATTGGCATGGTATACAACAATAATGCTTTAACGGGTTCTCAAATTCTAACGTATTATACTTGTTAATGAATGAGGCCAATGAAATCGTTGCCCAATGAGCCCACTTGTGAAAGAGACATTGGGATCAGATCAGTGAAATTAGTGTTTAGAGATAACTGGTAACAATAATATAACTCTTGATTTAAGATTGACAGCACCCATAGAATTTATTCCCACTGATGATAAAACACACGAGATAAATTTTCAAGGAAATTTTTTTATCCAAAAATGGGACAAATATTTGCAAATGGAAGCTGGATTACAGAAATTAACAGCTTACCTCAGCATGTGGTGCAACCAGAAGACTGTTGAAAATGTACCGGGGACAAAAGAGTACCAAAGCCAAAGGCGATGGCATCTTGAGTTGTGCACCAAGCCAGTTATGACCATTAGGCATACCAGAATAGCTGCTGCTTCTGTGACATTTTAAGGCACAATCTTGTAATAGAAGATTTCAATATGATTGCTAAACAAAAAATAAAAAACATCAATACCATCAAGTTTCATTATATAGTCTATCTCCAACAGCAGTTGGTTGCTCCATTTTGACATGGATCACAAGTTTGATTCAGGGAAGAAACCTTCCATATTTGCAGGAATAAGGCTAATGCTGTTAGTTCTTAGATGCCTGCCATCTCATTCAAGGGCATGCCCTTGAGAAATCTCCAGATATCAGGACAAGGAACAGCAATTGGTTTATCCGTGTTTCAAAGTTAATGGGGAAATTCATTTAAATTATTCTATTCATAAAACCAAATGGTTTATCCCTGTTTCTTGAATATTCATCTGATGTTTTCGTGTATCTCATAAGTTTAACACAGAAACAGTAGCAATCTAGAGATCAAAGGCATTTAATGGGACAACAGGCGCTGTTCCACACGAAGGCATAAACTCATTAACACAACCGAACAGTAAAAATAAGAAAATATATATTACACAGACTAGAAACAAATAGAAAATGAAGCTAACCTGCAGCTACAATGCTCCCTGAATCAACCTCATACATGAAGTAAGCATGATACCGCTGCACATGAGATGGAAACGACAAATAATGAACACAATAATTGGCATTATGGGCAAAAAGCTCACTCCATTTCCCACTAGTCTAGTCCAATCTTTTCTGACACTTTGCAGTCACCCATCCAGAAAAAGGAAGTCATCACCATAAGATTGATCCTAAAAACTGTTTTATAAATAAACAGGACCAGTTTGATCTATGTTTCACTCAACTATCTCTTCAATGGAATTGCTAAGAGAAGAAAGGGGAATATGTCATCCTCATGAGCACATCCTTATCCATTACCTAACAATGGGTAATGTCAGTTCAGGAAAGTGCCAATATCAGGCAAATCATACCATCTACAAGGTATAGCTACATGATCTGAGAGATTGTTAGAAGTGCCCGAAGTTGAATTGGCAACTACTAACTCTCCCACAATTAAATCCATAAATTAGCAGTCCATAGTTAGAAATAGATATTCAGAACAACTTCCCAACTAAGTTTTGAAAAAACATCAACTGCAACTTGAAAACTAGTATTACAGCCTCAACTATCATAAATCGCCTAACACTTACTTATGGCATACTCTCTTTTAAACAGCTTGTTGAAATCATGTTTGGCACCCATAATTGGTCCCTTAGAAAAGAACATTGAAAAAATCCGCCAAGGTCTTACAGGGAAAAGAAAAAGGGAATCAAATTTTGATTCCAATTACGAAGGACTTCGTTGATGTGACTAAACCTAGGTTAAATTTAGTTTTACCTTTTGTGGCACTCTATCGTTATATACAAAGAGCTAGAAGAACCATTAAAATAGTTAAAGGCTGCTCAGTTACACACGCGCATATAATTATTACAATGTCGAAAGATAAATATTCATAGAAGTGCAGGGTGAGAATGAACCAATATAGAAGATACCAATTCCCAGGGAGAATAAGCCTGTTGATAAATTGAGTAGATGAGGAAAACCACGTAACATAAAACCAGTCCAGCGAACACACTCTACAACAAATTAACATAATCAATAGCCATATAATCCCAAAAAAGAGCTCAACGAAATGGGACTATGGGAGGGGGGAAAAAGTAAATAATTAAATGTGCTTATCAATTTAAACACATACCCTCCATAGAAGAGATTGCCGAGCTTGAGTTTTCTCCAAGGATCGAACCAATTCCTCCTGGTCTGGATATAAACACACCATACATATATATAAGCATCTATAAATATTTCACTTCCATTAGACACTGAAAACTTGAATAAACAATACACAAACACAAAATCACCGAGACGAGAACCTTGGGTGTCAATCGGACGGGAATCGTCTCGAGTAGGAAGAGAGTAATCGTCGCCATCCACATTCTCGTGCGAATTTCTCCATTTCCTCGCGAGTTTCTGCATCATTTATTTCAAATTCTTTTTCCTATCTTTTCTTCCTAACAGTAAGTAATATATGCAGCAAGATGTTGGTAAATACGTGTGAAAACCACCGCACACGCTTTTGACAGTTCTCTCTCGCATATTACTTACAGTACTGTGTTTGATTACATTCTTTCAAAATAAAATTATTTTAAGAAAATATAATTAAATATGAACCTTCATTTTCTCTTAAAATGATTTATAAAATAATTAGATTATCCTTATAATTTAACATATGATCAAAAATTTCATATTCTTTACATCACATATACATATATTTACATATCATAATATTTTATTATTATATCATAATAAAAAATGCTATTAAAATTCATTTGCACCCTAAAAATTCAATTAAAAGATATTGATTTGATTGCTATAGTAGCATTTATCTCCTCCCAAAATAATAAAAATGTATTGATTTGATTGCTACATTAGAATTTGTCTCCCCCCAAAACATAAACAAACATACCAAATTTTTTCAAAATAATTTTCCTACTATTCTCAAATTATAAACAAACATACATCACATTCTCCAACACAAATTTTACATTCCCCAATCCCACCCCAAAAACACATTCTCCCAAAATATATAATCTAAAATACATAATTTGCAAACAAACATTACCTATGTTCTTTTATGCTTTGGACATTTTGTAGAAAAAATTTTGGGGGAACAAATTTTTAGAAGAAAATTTGGAGAATGTGCCAAGTGTTTCCTTTTGTTTTGGAGAAATATAAAAAATGATTTGAGAATAAATTGTTTGTCTCTTTATGCTTTGAGGGGAGATAAACTATATTGTAAATGTTAAATCAATTGTTTTTTGTTTGATTTGTAAGGAAAAATAATTTTTTATGTATTGTATATATGTATATATATAGTTGGATGATGTGTGTGTATATATTTGTAATGATTGAAATATGAGTTTAATTAATTTAATTAGTTATTTTATTTGAAATTTATATTTTTATAAATTTAACATTAATAAATGATGTATTATTTGAAATAAAATATATATTAATAAATATTAATTATTCATGAAATCATAATTATATCTTAATTATAAAAAATTAACTAAGAAATATAATTAATATATAAACAATAAGTTATTTAAATAAATTAATTTAATTAATTTTATAAGTTTTTAATTAATTTTTTAACTTATTATTTAATTAATACATTTTTAGAAAATATATATTTAATAATAATCAAATAATTTTACATAAATTAATTAATTCTCTCAACATTTACTTTAAGCTTAACAATATTAATTTATTAAACTTAATAGATTATTAAATAAATATCACCATATAATCAAATTTTGCATTTTAATTTTAAAAAAATGAGAAGATTAGTATTTAATGAAGAATATTTAGAGAATTAATTTATTTATTATATCAAATTAAAACATCTTAAGTTATTTATTAAATGAACAACTATAATATTTTGTTAATACATTAAATATTAAATATAAATAATACATTATTTAATTAATAAGTAAATTTAGTTAATTTAATATGTCATTCAATAAATGAATTATTTAGTAATAATATAAATAATATTTTAATTAAATTTAATTCATATTTTCAACAATTAGTTTAATTAAATTTGTAAACATAAGTTTTAGAATTTTTTAACTAGTAAAATTTTAATATTTTCATATATGTAAATACACACACACACACACATATAAATATATATGAATGAGTAAAATGAGATAATGATAAGCAAATGAGGGATATGATAAGTAGAATGAGAAAATGGGGGGATATGTATGTTTTGGGGGTGTAGGGTTTTTTTAGTGAATTGGGAGGGATTTTTTTAGGGTAAAATTTGAGTATCTTGAGAGAAAATTTAGAGAATGTGCTTTCATTTTGGAAATTTTCTAGGAGTTGAAATTTTTTTTCGAAAAATATAGAAGAACATAGCATTAATTACTTTTGGGGTGGGGGGGGGGGTTGAAATAGGTTAATTAATTATTTAGGGTTTGTTCTTTAGCATTTTGGGTATTTTTTGAAAAATATTTTGGGATAATGGATTTTTGAAAAAAAAAAATGGAGAATGTGACAAGTATTTCTTTTTATTTTGAGAAAATAGGAAAAATGAATTAAAAATGAGGTGGTTATTTTTTTTTATTTTGAGAGGAGACAAACTTTACTATATAAATCAAATCAATTGAATTTTTGTTGGGTTTGTAGGGTAAAGTGATTTTTTTTATTGTAATGTGTGTATATATATATTTATAGTTGGATGATGTGTATGTGTGTATATATATGTATAATGATTGATATATGGTTATAATAAAATGATGTGTAATTAATTTAATTGGTGATTCATTATGAAATTTATATTTTTATAAATTTAACATTAGCAAATGATGTATTACTTGGAAGAAAATACTTATTAATAAATATTAATTATTTATAAAATCATAATTATATCTTAATTATAAAAAATTGACTAATGTCATAATCATGTCATAATTGTTAATATCGACTTATATAAAAAAATTAATTATTATACATTAATTATAAACTAATTACTATTTATTAATTAAAATATAATAATTTAATTATTTATTATTTCTGATTTATCTAAAAATAAAACTTAATTATTGGTTTAAATAAAATAATTTATTTAATAATTTAAATATGCAATCCTTTTAACAATTCATCAAGTTAAAAAAATAAATAATTTTATATTATATGAAATTAAATCATCTTAGATTATTTATTAAACAAATAAACATAATATCTAACTATATGTGAATGAAATATAAAACATAATTAATATATAAATAACAACTATTTAAATAATTAAATAACTTAATTTAATAAGTTATTTAATTGCTTTAGCTCATTATTTAATTAATACATTATGTAGTAAATAAATTAATTAGTAAACAATCAAATAATTTTTACTTAAATTTAATTAATTTTATTGATAATTATTTTAATTACATTAATATTAATTTATTAAACTTAATATATTATTAACTAATAATTAAATTTGTTATTAAAATTTTAAGTAAATCTAAAGATTAACATGTAATCTTCATACAATTTTTTTTTTTGAAGATTAATTTATCTATTATATTAAATTAAAACATCTTAAGTTATTTATTAAATGAATAAGTGTAATATTTAATTAATACATTAAAAGTTAAAATAACTAAATACATTTTTAATAAATAGGTAATTAATTAATTAATTTAATAATTATCTAGTAAATAAATTATTTAGCAATAATATAAACATTATTAATTAAATTTAATTTTTTTTGACAATTAATTTAATTAAATGTATAAAAAAAAATTTTAGAATTTTGTAACTAGTAAAATTATATTTTTATAAATATATATATATATATATATATATATGAATGAGTGAAGTAAGATAGTAATAAATGAATGAGTGACGTGAAACGAAGAGTGAGAAAGTGAGGGGATTGGTGGGGAAGATGTGGTTTTTAGGATATAGGGTATTTCAAGATTGTTTTGATAGGATTTTTTGGTATAAAATTATTGTATTTTGAAAGAATAATTAAAAAATATGTACATAATTTTGAGATTATTTTAAAAGTTGAAAAATATTTTGAGAAAATGCTAAAAAAAAAAAGCCTCAATGTATCTTGCTTCACCGAGTCGTATTTGAAGAGACGGCGTCATCTTAATTATGCAAGTGGACTTTGTTAGTTTGCTGTAAGCACTTATATTTACTGTGCCTTTATTTTGGGCTTGTTTGTTTAGAATTTGGGGTGTTGGGGTTAATATGAATCTTCTCAGCAAAACAACCCCAACTGATAAAAACAAACTCTAACCATCATTTATGTAGGGCTGTCGATGGATAATATTTAATTTCAATTTAATTTGAATTTTAAAATTTTTATTCGAGTAAAATATTCGATGAATCAAATTCGATTATAATTATTCAAAATCCAAAATAAGCGAATCGAATATGAAATTAAGCAATTTGATCCTTTAAAAACCTAATATACGAACTTTAATATTTTTTATTAAATTAACACTCTTATATATAATATTAATATAGATATTAAAATAAAATTATATATTATATTGACCTAATATCTATATTACCGTCTATATTATGTTATTAATATTAAAAAAAGAGAGAGAGATATTAATAAAATGTCAAATATAACAATATATAATAATTTATTTATACATTAATATAATATGAAATAGGAATGTTATATTTAAATATTTAACTTTTGGACTAATATATAATAAAAAATTATTAATAATTCAAATATGACATATATTTACTTTATAAATACAATATGTTTTATAAAATTCAAAAAGAAAAAAAAACAGAAAAAAATAAATCGAGTCGAATTTTTTAATCGAATTTTGGATATCCATCGAATTCGAATATGGTACTAACTAATAAATATTTTATAAAATTTTGAATCGAATGCAAATATAAATTTTAATAATCGAATTCGAATATAACAGATTTGAACCGTTGAGAGTCCTACATTTATGCACTCAAATATATGTTACACCCGCACCTATTCAAACACAGACACTCAGGTTGTGATTGTTGATGGGATCAAATCCCATTTTTCTTGACTCTAAAATACAAGACACGTGAGGAGGCCTGTTTGGATGTGAGTTCATTTCTTGGTCTTAAAAACTTAAAGACAACTTTGATTTCCGTGCTAGAAAACTTTAAGACAACTTTGGATGCGAGGGTAGGCTGCTGACTGTTTTCCCTTTCCTTTTGTTTCTTTCTTTCTTTCGTTGCTTGTTTGTTTATTTCATTTTTTTATTTTAAGTTTTTTATTAGTTTAAGTTTTTTTTATTCAAAATTTAATGAAGATGTGTATTTCTAATTTTTAAATTTGAAATTTATTAAGAATTATATATTTATTTAAACTAATTATAGATAATTTAAATACTCTAATTTAATGTAAAATATATTAAGTTTGTATTTTTATGTAATAATTTTAGATATTATATATTTAATTATATCTATATTTTATTTTTAAATTTATAATGGAGAAGAATAATTATATAAGAATTAATTAACATATTTTATTTTTGTTTGAATTTAAAAAGCACATATCTTATTAGAAAAAAAAATACAAGATTTCAAAATCAAATTATATACTAATATAATATATGAATAGAAAATCTTTTACTATGACATCCCAAAATTTGGTCTTTTATCATTTTTAATTATAGGAATATCAGCATTCCTAAAACCCATATTGAGAAATGTGGTCATTTTTTTTAAATATTGTAACCTAATTGGCCAAATAAAATTTTGAATTATTTGCCAATAAATAATAATTAACATTATCATTTTTAATGAAATGCAAATTCATTATTTTAGAACAAATAAAAAAACCATTAACAAAAATTTTGGTTCATTTATTTTTATCATTTTTTGATTAATCCGATTAACTTTTTTAGTTGGAATCTAATTTTTCTCAATTTAAAAAATATTTGATTTTTCATTTTATAAGTTCATATCAAATATATTTAAGTTTATCTCTTCATTTGTTTTCATTAAACACAATTTTTGAAAATAAACATGCATTAAAAAATGCCAAAATTATGTTATACGTATTTTTTTAAATTATTTTATGAATAAATAAAAAATAAAAAATAATTTTTTAACTAGTCTGATTAATTTGTGACTTGTTAAAATTTTATTCATGATATAAAACAAAAAAATTACTAATTTTCTAGTTGGAACTTTATTTTCCTAAATTAATAAAATAATTCACTATCTATTTTTAAATAATTTCTGAAAGAGTTAAATTATTAAATGTATCTATTATTTTTAATTTTTTAATAATATTTTCAATCCAAACAAATCATAAAACTAAAACTCATAAAATATATCTCACAACTATTCACAACCTCAAACCACATCAGCACATTATATCACTATAATTATTATACTTTATCTCACAATTATTCATAATTTTATATCTTATTCTCATAAATCAAAAATACCAAAACAACCTCAAAATCTTTAAAACACCAAAATATGAAACAAAATTTAACAAACAATCACAACCTCATATATTTATATCTAAATAAATATCGTATGCAATATACAGGCCCTCACATATTCAAATATGCTTGTTTTTACATATAATGCTTAAAAAAGAAGTTTTAATATAATTAAAGGTTCAAGTCAAAAAACAAGTATCATATGCTACATCATTTAAGTAATTTTTCATTTATTTAGTGTAAAAACATACAATGAAAAAAAAAAATTTCATTAATAAGGGCTGCAAGCCTGCAACAATTAAAATTGAAAATAAATCGAAAAAGAAAGTGGTAACAACATTAACAATAATTATAATAATAACCTTTGGGCTATTAGCGTTGAACCCAATAGGTTTTGATTTCTGAATGGCCCAATTATAAAGTTAATTTTTCCAGCCCATTTAGAAGCCCTATAAATTTTCTAAAAAAAATCCTAACCCTAGAAAACTCCCGTCTATTGCTCAGTTCACTCACGGCAGCAGAAAAACCTCTCCGAGCTCTGTACTCGCTGCAGAGAAAAAAAATCAATCAATCATGGGTAATCTTAATCTGGGTCTCTGTTAATTAGTGATTAGATCTTATTAATTTTGGTTTAATTGGGGGGAAAAATTCTTGCAGGTAAGGTTCACGGATCATTGGCACGTGCCGGAAAGGTGAGAGGGCAGACGCCGAAGGTGGCGAAGCAGGACAAGAAGAAGAAGCCCCGAGGCCGTGCCTACAAGCGTATGCAATACAACCGCCGTTTCGTCACAGCCGGTAACTCTAATTTCCCCATCCTTGGGACATTTTGGTGTGTATTATGCATGTATTTGTTATATTATGCTGTATTTTTGGTGGGAAAAATCTGTTTGTACTCTGTTTGAAGTTAGCTGGTTGGGTAAATTTGTATCTGATGATATAGTTCATATCAGCGAATCAGGAAAAGCTTGAAGTAAAAGTAATTTTTGTAATACCAAGCACAATTGCTAGTCTTTGATTCAATAGTGTTAACACGAGGTGCTGAAAATTATACTGTTAGTTAATCTGTTACACTGGAAAATGCATTGCTGATTGACTCTGAGATTTTTCAAGCATTGTTATGATAAATGGTATTGGTTTTGCTTTTGTGTTCTGCTTGCAGTTGTTGGCTTTGGGAAGAAGAGAGGACCAAACTCTTCTGAGAAATAAAGTGGAGGCTTTAGTAATTCTTGTAGGTGAACAAATATTTTGAACTTGGATTAATCGTTATCTTTAATGCCCTTGTGTTGCTAGTTACTGGATTAAACATTTGGGCACTTCTTTTTTTGTTTTTTTTGACTCTGTTGAACATTTTTGCTGCGAAATAATTTAATATTGAGTTAAATTGATATTATATACATATATATATATAAGTAATGGTAATATACTGTCTAGTAGTTCATGTTAAAGTAGTGCATATGATCTTGAGTTATCAAAAGTGGAAATTTGTCCAGGGATCTGCTCCAGGCCAAGTTCACCAGTAACTTCTCAATGGAAGCCTTAGCCCATTTGGTTTTAATTTCTGGAGCCGGTTTCATTTGCTAGTGAAAATGCATAGTGAAAAGTTAACTAGAAAAGGTATTTTTGAAAATGAATTGTGTTTGAATGTGTTGTTTAAAAGTGTTGGTTTATATAGTTGTGAAAATGAAATGTATTTGGATGTTGGATGTTTTTTGTATTCAAATTTGTGTAGTTTTTGAATTTAATTGATGATGTGGTGTGTAATTGTTTGAAAAAAATAATATTATAATTTGAATTTATAATATTTTTGTGGTGAATGTTGTTTGAGAAGTATTGAAAATGTAAAAAGTAGATGTATGTAATAATTGGGATTGAAAAATGTATGAAAATGGACAGAGAAGGTAAAAAAGTAATGATTTGAGAATGAAAATGCATAAGAAAATTATATAGAAGTTGATAGCTTTTTATTTTTATTTTGAGGAGAAAATAAAAAGGAGGTTTGAAATCGGGTTAGAGGTTATTTCTTGATTGTATTGGATCACAAGGTACAATTTGGTATTCTGGAAATGGCCATTTACATTCTCTAGCAATTTTTAATTGGATTTATGGGCATGTTGATTTCCGGTGCGGCTGAAGCAGTGACAGGCCTCTTACATCTATCTTCAAATATGAATTCAGAAAACCTTCCCTGATCCAAGAAATTAAGGTCGTATTTCTTAAAATTTGATTACTGGATGGATTTTTTACTTTGCGTGTGCACGGTCTGTTTGTTATTTGATTTTCTTAATTGCGTTTATAAAGATGACAGAACTAACAATTGAAAATATTGAAAAATTTGAACAATTCTATCATAATTACAAATCCAACAATGGACATCTATAAAATTTACAATGATTCAATCAATTTAGACGGCTATGTATTTGCCCTAATCAAAGAGGATGCAGCCCGCAACATCCGGATGATTCTAAACATGTACTAAAAAACATGCTTCTGGTTAGGGGTGAGCGTCGTTCAATTCACCATGGCGAATCAAACATGAGGATAATCCGTAACTAGGGGTGTTAATGAGATGATATGATTCGTGAATAGTTTGAGCTCATCAATTAAACTTGCGAACCTAAATAAGTTATTTAACTTTGAAATTAGCAATGTAATATATAATATTTGTATCTCACACCAAAATTAACTTTAAAATTAAAAATACATCAAGCAAGCAACATCTTCATCTCATATTATATTTACTAAATCACTGTGAATAATGTAACTTCAAGAATATGCCAAGCAATTAAGATGAAGACACAAAGCAAACTAAGTCCAAAATTAAAATACTTCCAATGAAACTAGCATTCATCCAAATCTCACTACAAGTAATATAAAAATATAAGTTTTCTCCAAAAAAGATGTAAATCCCTTCAAACAAAAGTTGGAAAATCAACTAAAGTTTTAAATTTTATTTTTAAAATTATTAATTTTTATTTTAAAATTAAACTGGTTCGATTAAGGTTAACCGAATTGAACATAGTAAATAACTAATCGGGCCGCTTTTTGATAAAAGAATTGCATTGTTAAGGAATCGATTTGAATGGTTCGATTTCTTTTTTATTTGGCACCGATTTGATTTGATTTTTTGGTTTTTTCTTACCTTCCCCTACTTCTGGTCAACACATAAATCTTGAGAAGTCGTCGATTGTGCTCAGCCATGGTTTGTCGGCATAACATACAATGGATCCCTAGTTTGTGAATGTTAGACAAACATGATAAATATTTAGGTCTTCAATCGGTGGTTGGTAAATCGAAGGACATTTTTTCTTACATTTGAGAGAGGGTGTGGAATCGAATTAGTGGTGGAGTGAAAAGACATTGTCGTCAATAGGGTGAGAAATCCTTCTGAATTCAGTAGTTCAAGCAATTCCAACCTATGTGATGAGTTGTTTTAAGCTTTTGGATGGGCTTACTAAGGACATTGAATTAATGATGGCTTCATTTTGGTAGGACAACCATCATTCAAGGAAAATCCATGACAACTAGGGTTGTTGTTTTCGTTATGATTATATAATTTCAATACCCTAATGGATCTCAGTAAAAACAATAGGATTTATGGCTATACAAATTGTTGAGAATAGTTATAGATTGGGCCTAAGATGAACTATTGTATGGACTTTATCCAAGCTATTGAATTCAACATATAGCAAAGTTGCTCTCGGGTGGGGAAGGACTCCTTTGATAAGTATCACAGTGGCTCTACTTGCATTATTTCCAGCTATTATTTTGGAGATTTATAATTTTTTCATTTTATCAGATGGAATTTCAATGAACTAAATATATAATAACCAATGGGAGCTTCTTGGTCAAGTAAACATGACGGTGGTAAGAGTTTTCGTGATTTACATTCTTCTAATAAGTCATTACTAGCTAAACAAGGTTGATGTTTGCCTAAATGACCTAATTTTTTGTTCTCTTAATTATTTAAAGCTAAATATTTTTTGGACTGTGATGTAATTCAAGTTCCATTAGGACCTAATCTATCCTTTTCATGTAGAGGAATTGGGATTTTATCTCTAATTTAGGTGAGTTTTCATTGGAGAATAAGTACTAGAACTGAAGTTCACATTTGGCATGATAAATAGATTCCTCGCCAACCATCATTTTGAGTTCTTTCTCCTTCCAAAACTCTTCATGCAAATTATCTTTTATCAAATTTGATTGACCCTTCTACTGGTAGTTGGAATTTTGATTTGGTTAAGGAGAATTTTGTGGAATCAGACCATGAGGCTATTCTTTGCATTCCCTTGAGAAAAAGTGACAATGCTGATGAGATTGTTTGGCACTACTTACACTCTAGTAATTTCTCAGTTAAGGTAGCATATTATTTTTTTAAAGTGTGCTTTGAAATTTAAGCTACAAATGGAGAGTAACATTGAATATAGCAAAGAAATGGAGCACAATGATGCAAAATCAGGTGAGACAGGACATTAGCATGAGGAAGTCATGCCCAAGCATGGATTTGGGCAAATTATGTCCACGACGTGCTCCAAGGTGTGAGCAAGTCGCGCCCTAACTCCCGCAAACTAAAACCCCTTGCTAGGGCACAAGTTCCATGCGCTTTGGCATGAGTTTCACTGGAATCTTACATTAGGGTGTAAGATTTGTGCGCTTTAGTGTAGTGAGACTACCTATCAAGTGAGATACATGCACTGGGGCACACAAGATTTGCACCCTAGAGCAAAGCACATGCCCATGGCCCATTTTGTGATATTTTTGGGTATTTAAACCCTATTTTTTTCCAGCTTGATTAAGAACAAACCCTAGAAAATATAGTTCTAGACTATTTTAGAGAATTCTCTTATAATGGTGGTTAGAATGAGGGTGTTGGATGTTCTCATGAGATTTGTGGGACTTAAATTTGTGTTAGGCACTTGATTTAGAATCAATAAATTCATATCTTTATCAGGTGGATTTGGTAGATTGCCGAATCATGTTAAATCTTATTGTCTTTTATATTGAATTACTTTATGAGTATTTCCAATTTTATTATTTGGCCTTTTTGGAATACAACAAACTGGTATCAGAGCTAAATTGACCAAATGTCAGCCATGAAGTGCGAGGTAGAGAAATTCAATGGGAAGAATGATTTTGGGCTATGGAAGATGAAAGTGCATGCCTTACTTTGTCAACAAGGTTTATAGAAAGTGCTAAAGGGCAAAGATTTCTTGCCAGAGATGCTTTCAAATGAGGAAAAGGATGAATTTATAGTGAAAACTTATGGTACTTTGGTGTTATCATTAGTAGATAATGTATTGAGATAGGTCATCATAGAAAGTACACTAGCAGGATTGTGATCAAAGTTGGAGGGTTTGTATATGACGAAGTCCTCACAAATCGACTATATTTGAAATAGCATTTATACATACTGAGAATGAAGGAAGGTATATCTATTACTCAATATATTGATTATTTCAATAAAGAGATATTGGATCTCACTAGTATAGATGTACAAATTGAGGATGCAGATCAAGTATTAATTCTTTTGTGTCCTCTACCTAAATCCTTTGAGCACATGATTACTACTTTGTCGTATAGAAGAGATACGGTATCAATGAAGGATGTGAAAGCCTTATTGAATTCAAACTAATTGAGAAAATATGCTCTAAGCAGTAATGATGGTGAAGGTGGGGAAGGATTGGTTGCGAATGGGAGACCAAAAGAAAGGGGAAGGAGTAGAGGCCGATCTAAGTCTCGAAGCAAACCTAAATTAAATGATAAATGCTTTAGGTATAGAGAAAAGGGGCATTGGAAACAAAATTATCCAGAACGTGGAAAGGCAAAGGATCTGGGTGAATCTTCTAATAAAAAATGGGATGATATTGTTGAAATATTGAGGATAAGTCTGATAGAGCACTTGTTCTTAATGTAACTGAGAGTTTTCTGAGTTTTGAGTGAATTTTAGATAGTGGTTGTTTCTACCACACATACCTACAAGCGAATTGGTTTACCATTTATCAAAAATACGATAGAGGTAAAGTGCTCTTAGGAAACGATGCATCTTACAGAGTTGTAGGGATTGGCATAATGAGCATTAGAATGCATGGTAGAATGATGGGGACACTCAAAGATGAGCGTTTTGTTCCTGATCTGAAGAAAAGTTTAATTTCATTGGATACTTTGCAAAAGAATGGTTACGAGTACAGAGTTCAAGATAGAGTTCTGTAGGTTTCCAAGGGTGCTCTGCTAATCATGAAGTAGGACAAGAGGAATGGTCTTTACATATTGCAGGGAAGTACAATTTTTGGTACTGCAATAGTTTCTTCATCACTTAATGATACTATGAGATTGTGGCATATGTAGCTTAAGCAAATGAATGAGAGGGGGATATCAACATAGGGTAAATGGGGTTTGCTTTGTGGAGAAAAGACTCAGGAGTTGGATTTTTATGAGTAATATCTTTTTGGTAAACAACATTAGGTGAAGTTCAGCACTACAGTTCATAGGACCAAGGGCATCTTAGATTACATTCACTCAAATCTTCGAGGGCCTTCTCATGTTTCTTTAAAGAGTGTTGCTAAGTTCATACTGACATTCATTGATGACTTATCACAGAGAGTATGAGTGTACATGTTGAAGCATAAGGGTAAGGTATTTGTCAACTTCAAGCAGTAGAAGACTTAGATCGAGTAGACAGGAAAGATGATCAAACGCTTGAGGACTAACAATAGATTGGAGTTTTGCAAAAAAGGAATTTTAGGAGTTTTGCAATAAAGAGAGAATTGTGAGGCATCACATCACATAATTATACTACACCACAATGGAACAGAGTTGCAGAATGGATGAATAGGATTATTTTGGAGCGAGCTAGATACTTGCTCTTTAACGCTAGATTGTCTAAGGATTTTTAGGCTAATGCTGTTAATGTTGCTTGTTATTTGGTAAATAGATAACCATTAACTGCTTTAGATTGCAAGATACCAACGGAAGTTTGGTTAGGATCTCTTACTGATTACTCAAATATAAGAGTATTTGAGTGTCCGGTCTATGCTTATGTCCATGAAGGAAAGGTTAAGTCGAGGGCAAAGAGGTGCATATCCTTAGGTTATATAGATGGAGTCAAGGGTTATCATTTGTGGTATACTAATTGAAGTCAAGTGCAGTACTAAGATCCAATTATCAAAACATAATTTTGCCAAAATAAATAGGCTACACATGAAACCAAGGATCTAAACATGCCTTAAATTTGGATTTGGTATGAGGAATACCTTGAATTGCTCAAATTCCAAGGAAATAAAGAAGAAGATCTCAAAAACTTGAATCTATCTCCTAGTGGCGCAGCAGGTTTATGGCAACTTTTTCCCAACCAAATCTACTTGGAATCAGCTGAAATTTGGACAGGAAAACACCAATACCTAGATGAATCTATAGTAGAAAAATCGGCACAATCATAAAACCAACAGCCTCTCTAGAAATGCCTCCAAGTGACTGCCTAAGCAGAGGATCGCCAGAAAGGCTAGCAATGCAATTGTTATGCTTCTAATGATAAGATCCGCACACTAATGCACAATCCAAATCTCTTATATGTTAGCTGAAAACTACAAAAGATATGAGCAAGGATGAACGCCAAAAATTGGAGGTAGGATATGAAGAAAAATTGTAGCTTCAACATATGAGGAAGCAGCACATGGAAAATTGAAGGGAATGAAAGAATCGAACAATTAGATCTAACTTTGCTTGCTTTCACATGTAAGTAGCCGGATACACCCTCTATATCTATGTATAGATGGAGGAAGGTGTGGTGCCAAGGTGGCGCCAACTTACTTGCCAACTTGCAAGCAAGTTGCATGTGAATTTAATGTGCATTTGAATTTCATTTGGAATCTTCATTTCATCTAATGAAATGTCATCCAAATTAAATTCTCATGCACTCCAAATGAACTCTTTATTTTAGTTAAATTAAACACTTTAATTTAATCCATTAACCTTTGACTTAACTCTTAAGTAAATTAATTTAACTCTTTAAGCTAGTTATTGTTAACTTAATCCTTTAAGTTAACTTGACCAATTAATAGTTATGTGGTGCCAATTAAATTAAATACTTAATTTTATTAGTCTAATTTACCTTCTTAAATTAATTAGATCAATTTAACAATTAAATTGATCAAGCCAAGATGATAAAAAATTATGTCAACCGTCTACCTCCTCAAATCGGTCATGATGGAATTTCTAACTCTTAGAAAATTTTCCTTCATCAAGTAGGATTTGCTATTGGCTTTTTTGTGTGACCCATTAGATTCTATAATTTATTAGACATGAGCTCACAACTTTTATGATTTATAGAATATCAAATTTAACATTAGTCTAAACTCCTTTAAACTAATGACACAATTTAATTAATCTCATTAATTGAAGAGTACCCATTCCACAAGGTCGATGTCCACATCAAACTTATGGAGCCCAATCAATTGGCCACAATAAATGCTTTTGGAAAATCATTCTAGCTCTACGCTTATCAGGCATATATGATCCATTTGTCTCCTATATCTCAAAAGAGGCATAGGGCAAGATATTTGTTGACTTCTTAATAGCCTCAATATTATGTCTCTATTCCAATGTTTGATTCCCTTTATGACCTCATCTTTGAAAAACTCTTTTTTAAAATTGTCGTATTACCTTGCTCAAGAATTTTTTGGAATTGATCATTATAAAATACATAGGAGATACACTTGTCCTTCACAAAGATGAGGAGTCGGATCCCATCTTAGATCTCACAAACCTCTATATCTAAGTAGCTTATACCCGACCTCAACTCAAAGACCCGCTAGGTGATCATGAAAGAGTCAACACATGAGGACCAAAACACAAGATTACCATGGATCCTTAAATTAAAGGACTAATTATATACACTAGTGTAAGCTGGAGAACTTGCCACCGTCTATCTAGTAGATTCTCTGGGCACGCCTTTAGTGAATTTGCCACCACAGCTATCTAGTGGATTCTCCATACGAGCGTTCAGTGAACTTGTTTTTTAATAAGCACATACTAACATGCATCCATGTCTTACATGGATTGCTCATAAAATGGAGCAATATCCAACCATGGATTTATGCATCATTAATGCAAGTTTATTTGGATCTTATATACCCTGTCTCATAAGATTTTATGATTTGGAAGATTTAAGATCATGACCATGTAAGACTTGTTTCACAATCACCACCAAGTGCATAACCAAGTTCTGTGGTCTTGTGTGATTTAAGAGCTTCAACTAAATGCTTATGAAGCAAAATAAGGATAAGATGAAGATGGCCATTTATAATGAATATCATTAAATTAAGATTGTATCACAAGTCAAATAGTTTACACGCTAATCTCATTAGTTGTGGGGCATTATTCCAACAACCTTCCACTTGCCCCAAAGCTAATGCCCTATAGTCTCAAGACCCATCTTCTCAATATGTCATTCAAAGACCTTTTGGGTTAAGGGTTTAGTTAGTGGATCTACCATTTTCTCTTCTGAGGCAACTATTTTCACTATAATGTCACCTTTACCAATAATCTCTCAAATCAAATGATATCGCCTCAAAATGTGTTTGGATCACTGATGAGATTTTAGCTTATTAGGTTGTGCAATCGCATTGTTGTTGTCACAGAAGACAACTATAGGCTTAACCATGGTAGGCACTACATCCAACTCTAAGATGAATTTTTTGATCTAAACTCCTTTCTTTGTAGCTTCCAAAGCCGCAATATATTCTGCCTCCATGGTAGAATTGACCATGGTGTCCTGTTTGAAATTTTTCCAACTCACCACACCGCCATTAAGGTAAAATATAAATCCAAAAATAGATTTTTAGGTCATCTGCATCAGATTGAAAACTAGAATTTGAAAACCCCTGGGTTTCAATTCTCCATTGTCGTATATAAAAAATAAAGCCTTAGTCCTTCTCAACTACTTAAGGATTGTTTTAATGACCATTTAGTGACTCTCATCGAGGTTGGATTGGAAATAGTTTGTAACATTTAGAGCATGAGCCACATCCGATCTTATACATTGAACGGCATACATAATGCTCCCAATGGCGGATGTATAAGGTATGTGAGACATCTTGCGACTCTCTTTCTCTGTCTTGGGGGCCATAAACTTGGAGAGACAAAAATCGTGTCCCATAGAGAGGAATCCCTTCTTGGATTCTTCCATCCTAAACCTTTTTAGTTTCTTGTTAATATATGGGTTAGGGAAAACCCCAGCATTGTCTTCGGTTTAACTCTATAGATACGTATTCCTAATACGTATGATTGTTTCCTAACTCCTTAATAGAAAATTGTGTAGATAACCATGCTTTAATACACTCCAACATTCTTTTCTCATTCTCAATGAAAAGAATGTCATCAATATAAAGCAAAATAAACAGTACACTAATCCCACTAGTCTTTTGTACACATAGTTCATACACATTTTTGATAAAGTCAAATAATTTAACTGTCTTATCAAAACTTATATTCCAACTATGGGATGCTTGCTTGAGTCTATAAATGGATCTCTCAAGTTTACAAATTTTTTGCTCACTTCCTTTGGATGTAAAACCTTATTGTTGCTAGGAGTAGGCATTTGGTTCGGGTAATTTGAGTTGCAACCCAACTCGACTTGATCAGATAATATCCGATCGGGTCTGATTTTTTTATTTAAAAAGATTATAGGTCGAGTACCCAATACTTGAATAAAATTTCTGGTCGAATATCGAGTAGGATGTCTTCCCTAATTGGGTAGTTCAGGTACCTGACTTTAATTTATATATAAATAAATATATATTATATATGATATATATAATAAGTATCTTTATACATATATATGTACATCTATATATATTAAATATATAAAATAATTATTATATATACCATTTATATAAATATATATTATATAATATATATATATATATATATGAAAAAGGCCAAAGTTTGGTCCTTTGACGAATAGAGGCCAAGTTCATTTTTTTTTCTTTTTTTTAATTTTAAATTTTTTAACTAATATACTTTTTTTTAAAAAAATCATGCTTGGTACCCAAACCCGAATTAGGCGAGTACCCAATATAATCGAATATTCGAAGTGTCAAGTACCCAACAACTTCGTGTCGGTGTCATGTAACTAAAATTGCTAACCAAAAAATTGAGTACTCAACCCGAACTATCTGAACTCGACCTACCCGATCTGAACGACCACCCCTTATTGTTGCTCCATATAGATTTTTTCTTCAATATTTCCATTAAGAAAAGTGATTTTCACATCTATTTGTCATATCTCATACTCATAATATGCAGCTATAGTAAGTAAAAATCCAAATAAACTTAGGCATCGTGATCGATGAAAAAGTTTCATTGAAATTGATACTGGTTCATTAAATGTAATCTTTTGCCACTAGTTGTGCCTTAAAGGTCATTACTTCTCTACCAACTCCTAGCTTTTGCTTATAGATCCGCTCGCAACCAATAGGTACTATCCTCTAGTGGATCTATCAAAGTCCATACTTTGTTAGAGTACATAAAGTTCATTTCGAATTTTATGGCGTCAAGCCAATGTCCCGAGTCATGTCTAATATAGCGTCCTCATAGGTTGTGTGTAAGGCTCTTGTTGCTCACTTGTTTCCACCGCTTATGGGATTTAATGATCATCTTGAACTTTATCGAGTTCAACAACAATGCCATTTCTATCTAATATAAATTGCTTTTTCAAAAAGTAGGCACCTCGAAACAAACGCCTTTTGTTCCAAGGAATCATAAAAGTAATAACCCAAAAACTCTTTTGGGTGTCCCACAAACTTGCATAAGATGAATCTACTATCCAACTTATCTCCCACAAGTCGCTTGATATAAGCAGAAGACCCCCAAATTCTTAAATAAGAGTAAAATGATGCCTTTTCATACCATATCTTATGTGGTATTTTTGGCATAGACTTTGAGGGTACTACTATCCCCAAAAGGAAATAAGCACATCAAAAAAGTTCATTATAAAACGAATCATGTCTAATAAGGTACAGTTTCTCTTCTCAGCTACTCTATTGTGTTGGGGTGTGCCAAATGGAGTCCATTGAGAGAGAATCCTATTCTCCTTTAGATAATCCAAGAATTCGGTACTTAAGTATCTCCTCCTTAATTCGATCGAAGAGCTTTAATACTAAGTCCATTTTGCTTTTCTACTTCAAAAGCTTTGGACTTGCACTTTATAAGATACACATGTTCGAGCCGAGTATGATCTTCGATGAAGGTAATGAATTAAGAATAACCTCTTCTCACACTAACTCTTAGTAGGCCACAAACATCCATATGGATTAAATCTAAAGAATTTGTCGTTTTCTCCGTTTGTCCTACAAAAAAAGCCTTGGTTATTTTTTCCTTCAAACAAAACTCACAAGCATGAAGGTCATTAATGCCACTAACATTTAATATTTTGAGAACTTCTAATTTGCTCATCCTATTTTAGAGATATGCTCAAGTCTTGCATGCCACAAGATGGCATCGTATTGGATATCAAATTTTCTTTTACTTGATTGAATGTGCAATAATAAAGGTTGGGAATCTAATATGTATAATCCATTGTTTAATGTATCTTGTGCAATTAAAGCACCATTCTTTAATGCTTTCAAATTCCCATTATATATTGAAAAATAATATCCCTCATTATCTAAAATGAGAATAGAAATAATGCTCTTAACAAGATTAGATACATAATAACAAGGATCAAGTACAGTTTCAGAGTTCACCAAGTCTAACTTGATTATGCCTTAGACCATAGCTTGAACTTTTGCTCTACTTCCTAAGCGTAGGATCATATCCCTTTCATTGAAACTCCTTCTTGTTTCTATCCCTTGTAATGAATTACAAAGGTGAGAACTACATGCAGTATCAAATACCCATGAGAAAGAATTTTTCATCAAGTGCACTGCAAAAAAGTACATATCCTTCTCAAAGGTTGCAAGATATTCCTTGTAATTTCTTTTCCAATGTCCTTTTTCACCACAATAGAAACAAGTAGAATAAGTTTTAGCCTTTTTCTTAACTCTCCTGGAACTCTTCAAGAGTTGCTTCCCTTTGGAGGAAGAACCCTTCTTCCTTTTACCTTCCTTTCTAGGACCTCTAGGGCCCTTAAACTTAGAGGAGGATGCAAGCATAAAAGGCTTGTCTTTATTCATGGTCACCTCAATGGTCACCAATATATTATCCAATTTATTAATCGTTACTTCATGCTTTGACAAGTAGAAGTTCATAATGAATTGATCAAATAAAGTAGGTAATGATTGAAGGATCAAATCCATATAGAACTCATCGTACATGATTACGTCTAATTGACCTAGCTTCTCAATAAGCCTGATCATTTTTAGCGCCTGATCATGGACACTCATTCCCTTATTCATTCTTATTCTAAAGAGCTCTTTAGACAATGAAAGCTTAGTGTTAACATCATGCAACTCTTGTAGGTGTAAATAGATCTCGTGTGCACATCTCATGTGCTCATGAAACTTTTGAAGCTCTTTAGACATAAAAGATATCATAGTGCATCTTGTTCGTAGATCATCATCCACAAACTTAGTGAACATTTCATTTGCCTCATCAATGGCATCATTACCTATGATGTCTAGCAGACTTTGATTAAGCACAAAGTCCTCTTTTTAGAATCAAGAATAATTTTGAGGTTTCTCAACTAATTGTGGAAGTTTGGCCTTTTTAGTTTATTAGTTTCCAAAATTGCATTGAGTGGATTCTTAGTCATTTTTAGTTTGAAGATTTCACAAATCCACAAAAAAAGCAATAAAATAGAATAAAGCATGTGATGGAATTTTGATACTTGAAAACATGTTTATGATTTTCAAGCATGTTTTTCTTCCACTATTTTATCAAATTTCTTCACCCCTAGAAGAATCAAGAAAATCATATTTTCTAGTAAAAATCAAGATCCTAAGGACTCGTAAGTGGACCCCCATGACCGAGTGTATATCCACAAACAATTGAAAGGTAAGCAACTTTTGCTAATTGCATCTCATGCAACTCTTGATATATTTTGCCTCATTTTTTATATAGATCACCATGACCAGATGACCTCTACATTACTAGTTATTAAGTCGAACCTACGAATCAAACTTTTATTTGAGACCACTCCACAAAATCCCATGTGACCAAGTATATAATGCATAGAAAGCCTCAAATCAAAGGTGCATCATATGTTAAGTATATGATCATAGCTTTCCACCTAAGTGTGACCCCCATTATCAAGTGTATATTACACAAAGATGGTAGCATCATCATGTCATATACTATTGGTAGAAGGTATGGATTAATTAAAACTCCTTTTATTTTGTATTCCTTTTGACTTAATATTTTGAGAAGTACTTAAACTTTCTTATTGGAGGGTTTTTAATGCTTGCCAAGTTCTCTGCTATTTTATCTTCTTATTTAAGTTTTTTATATTCTAAACATGTATCTTCTACATAAATAGGATATGAAAAGTATAAATAAGTAAATATATCTAGCATGCTCCTAAGGTGGGATGACCATAAGCCTTAACCAAGCGATGCACTTAGAGCCCTATAGGTGCACCACCTAGTTGATTTTAAGTACGTTGATTAAACTAAACTATTACATAAGTGTATCCTCATACATTCATGGATGTTCAAGCCTCCATGCTCCTTGCAACATTTACAAAAGAAAGAACTCCTCATTCCTAGTAATTCTATTCTCATAACTTTTATTGGGTAGAATAAGAGGCATCCAAGCCCTAATTTTAATACAACCTTTTTCAACAACTTAAAACAAATAAAATCAATATTAAAGGTTCACGATCATCCTCATTTATTCAACACTTAAATGAACAATAAATAAATCATGAATTGATATTCAATTCCAACAATTAAATGCTTATCTTATAAACAATTAATTGGTTGAGCAAAAATAAGCATAACATTAATGCATCTCATTTTGCACTACTTGAAGATTAACTTCAACAAGATTTTAAAAGCAATAGAAAATGTCGAATATAATTTTGAGAACTTGCATAACACTTGTGCACCTATCTAGCATGATTTGAATAATTTTTTATCATTTAACACAAAAATAGGCTCAAAACTCATCCGAACCTAAACTGGTCATTGTTGCTCGAGATGTGGGCATGGCTGGGAAGGCATGTGTGCCTGCTGCCCTGCCTATGCACGGCCATGGCACGGTAGCACCCCTGTTTTTAGGTTGGGACCGAGTCAAGCCATTTTTTGGCTTAACTTTTGTGTGCCAATAATTTTAGAACACTTCCTAAACATCAAATCACATATTATAAATGAAATTCCATATTCAAACATCTTTTAAAAATGGAATTTCAAGTGCTCAATCATGCCTCAAAAATCAAGTTTAAGTAAGAATCACATTCTTCAAAAAGATCCAATTAAATAAAATCCAATTGGATCCAAAAATGACCAAAACAACTTAAGGCCAATTTTAACATGCTATATCAATATATAACATCAAGTAATGCCAAATCAACATTCAACATTAGCAACTATGAATTAAAACATACTAATCATATGAATTAACACTTAAAACACGTATTAGCATGCTTTCAATTCATCAAGCAAAAGAGCCACATACAACATTATCAAAACACTCCAATCCATAGCTTGGACCAAGTATTTGGAGATTTAGATCAATCCATCACATGAATCAATCAATCAAAAATCTAAATTAAAGCATGAATTAGGCTTCGATACCACTTGAAGTCAAGTGTAGCACTAGGATCCAATTATCAATACATAATTGTGCCAAAACAACTAGGCTACACATGAAACCAAAGATCTAAACATGCCTTAAATTTGAATTTGGTATGAGGAATACCTTGAATTGCTCAAACTCCAAGGAAACAAGGAAGAAGATCTCAACAACTTGAACCTATCTTCCAATGGCGCAGCAGGTTCACGGCAACTTTTGCCCAACCAATTCTACTCAGAATAAGCTAAAATTTGGAATGGAGAACACAAATACCTTAATATTTAGTTGCAAAATCAGCCAAATTAGAAAATAGAAGCCTCTCCAAAAATGCCTCCAAGTGACTGCTTGAGCAGAGGATCTCCAAAATGGCTAGCAATCCAATTGTTATGCCTCTAATGATAAGATGCACACACCAATGCACAATCCAAATATCTTCTATGTTAGTTGGAAAACACAAAAACGATGAGCAAGGATGAAGGCCAAAAATTGGAGGTAGGAGATGAAGAAAAATGTGAAGCTTCAACATATGGAAAATTGAAGGGTAATGAGAGAATCTAACAATTAGATCTGACTTTGCTTGCTTTCACATGTAAGTGGTGGGCCACACCCTCTATATCTATATATAGATGGAGGAAGGTGTGATGCTAAGGTGGCATCACACTTCCCTCAAGGTTGGTGCCAATTTGCTTGCCAACTTGCGAGCAAGTTGCATGTGAATTTAATGTGCATTTGAATTTCATTTGGAATCATCATTTCATCTAATGAAATATCATCCAAATTAAATTCTCATGCACTCCAAATGAGCTCTTCATTTGAATTTTTCCTCCAAAATTAATTCTTCATTTTAATTAAATTAAAGTGTTTAATTTAATTAATTAACCTTTAACTTAACTTTTGATCCCCATTGCCTGTTTTGCGATAGTTTTGGGTATTTAAACCATGTTTTATTCTAGATTGATTAAGAACGAACCCTAGAAAATATAGTTCTAGACTCTTTTAGAGAATTCTCTTAGAACCAAGGTTAGAACGAGGGTGTTGGGTGATCTCATGAGATTTGTGGAACTTAAATTTGTACTTAGCACTTGATTTGGAATCAATAAATTTATATTTTTGTCGGGTGAATTAGGCACATCGCCGAACTACGTTAAATCTTATCGTCTTTTATGTTGAATTACTTTACGAGTATTTTCAATTTTATTATTTAATTTGGTCTTTCTGAGTTACAACAATCTTGCTCTCTCCCTAAAGCACAGAATGCCAAAGGAAAACTGAGCTTCTTGTAGTTTGACCGAAGGTTAAGACTTCCATTTTATTTGGAGCTGCAAAGTCCTCCCAAAAGTGAGGCAGTTCGCCAAGCATGCTTCACAAAAATTTCTCTCTACTAAAGGGTCAATGTGTCAAAAGAAAATACATGATGACTCATCCTGTGATATTTGTGAGAGTATAAGGGAAGAGTCATGATGTTGCAAGAAATGATGTCATTATATTTATTGCTGGTCGAGGGGTCGACTAGTGATGGGAGCTCCAACGAGTATTTATTGAGCAACAAATGAAGTCAGTCGTGAGTTCATAAGGTCGCTAGGTAGAAATATTAAAGAGTGAAGTAGGAAGCAAATGTCATTAAATGTCCCCTTAAGCAATAAACGAGGAGGTATTTAAGTTGATGGTTGAGTTGGCTAGATACTATTTGGTTTATGCAGCCATCATCTAAGACATACACGTGACAAGAGAAGAAGGGTTAGGATCATCTTCTCTTGCAGGTATAGATCGGGTGGTCAGGTCGACCCGTATGGGAGACGCGATCCGTAGGTAACTTTGAAAAATTGATCAAGAGCAGGGACATTTAGATCTTTTAAAAATCCCTTCCTTAACAAGTTAATTCATGCTTGCTTCAATAGCACTTCGCAAGACAGGTCTAGCTCCTTTCAAACTTGCCTTTTTCTTTCCTTTATCATTCTCCTGATTCGGTTTTTGACTGTTTTCTAAGAGTTTCTGAAGTTAGTGATAAGAGCAACTTTGAATTCTTCCTTGTATGCTGCTGGAGTTTATGGCATCACAGGAATATGTCTAAGTTTGGGAAGGAGTGCTGGACTCCTCTTGAAGTTGTGGATTTTGCTCGATATTTTCTGTACCGATTCCGGCTGGCGACCACAGCGAGTTAGCAGTGTATAAGTCTAGGTGGCACCTATTGAGGATCAAATAAAAGTGAATTTTGATGCGGCTGTAACCAGAGATGCACAATCCATTGGTCTTGGTCTGATTGCACGAGATCATAAGGGTCATTGTGTTGCATGGTTCTCTCGGCTCATTCTCAGTCTTGTTGATCCAAAGGCTGCTGAAGCCACAGCAGGGAAAGCAGCTTGCAAATTGTGCTTTTATTTTTCTTGGGCCAATGCTGTTGTTTAAGGAGGAGACTATCTTTCAATCATCCGAGCTCTTCGGGAGGATGATATAAGCATATCTCTTGTTAGTTCTTGCTCTTTTAATCTTGTTCGCCATAGTGAATCAATTGCCCACTATCTAGCAAAGAGGGCCTATTCATTACACCAATCTCATCTTGTTGGATCAGTTGCAATTGCCCTAGCTTTGGCTTTGGATTTGGATTTCTAACTAATAATATTTACCATTTCTCTAAAAAAAATAAATAAATCAAAGTAGGTAATATTTAAATCATGCTTGTTAGAGTTTTCATTCTAAATCGACCTATCAAAATGGGTTATATTTGAAATCATCTCAAAGTGTTTTCATTGTAATGGCAAAATATTTAATCATTCTAATGGAATAATTACTTTTAAAAGTGAGAGATTAAATGGGTGTTCGGCTAATCTAATTTCAAGTGCTTGTTTGCTTCGACATATATGATTAGTAGGGATTAATATACTAGTAATACATAAGTTAAAAATGGTACCTACAATTATATAATCTATTGTTTGCTTGAATTTTAGAAATTAGTGATATCCTATGCTTAACACTATCTAATGTTTGGTTGGCAAGATTATTCAATGTGATTACACTTTATAGTGTCTAAAATGTCCTTACTTCTAAGAAGGTGTTGAGATTAGTGTTTTCATGTGAGAGACAAAATTGACTTTTTTATTCTCTATCATATCAAATTTAAAAAGGTGAATAATGGATCAAGCCATCTTGGCGTAATTCATAAACCAGCTTAGCTCATAATACTATATCGGGCCGCAAAGGTATCATAGGCCATAAAAATGTGAACCAAACAAGAGATAAAGCTTGAAAATAGATCTGTCAAATTTTATCCAATGAAGCAAACAAGTCCCAAAAGTATTATAAGCTTTTATATTTTATAAGATTTTTTTAAAACTTGTCAGATGCTAAATCATTTTTAAAAATAAGGTTTTAAAATGTTTGAATAAAATAATATTTTAGAGTTTATAAGATATTAGTAATAGTAATTTTGTAATTAATATGATTAAAATCAAAGGAGGAGTTTATAAGTTTATCTAAACATTTTCTAAATTGCAATGGTTTCAAGGCAGCAAGGGATTAACTTTTATTTTTTTGTGAATAAGTAAAGTAAATTAAAGAGTGTTACGCCTATTTTACTTGGTCAGAAACTCTCAGCGGTTTGAACCGTATGATTAAATTGAAGAAACTCAAAGTAGGGAATTATTTTGCCGTTCAAAGTTTACAACTTAGAGATGATTTTTGTATTTTACCCTGGTGAAAATTGAGCTATTTATCATTTTTTTTAAATAAAATTTTTAGAAGATAAAATTATAAACTCCTAAAAATAAGATATTATAAAATAGGATTTTATAAGTTTCTTTATAAAAAGTAAAGAAATCTTTAATTATTTTAAAATTTTAATAAACTCTTTTAATTTAAATAATATTAATTATAAAATTATTATTACTGACATTTTATAAATTCTACAATTTTATTTTATTCACATGCTTTAAAATTTTATTTTTTAATATTTTACTAACACCAAAAGACAATGTTATACAGTAAGAAGTGATAGACTATTTTGAAATTTGAATATTTTGATAGACAATGTTAATATTTTGCAATACCCTCCAACACTATATTTGGGTTTTGAATGTTAGTTTTAGAAAAATACAAAGGAGAATCTTTTCTTCTTTGCATTTTGAACCGACTTGCAGTGAACTAACATGAATACGGGTCAACTCAAACCCGAACTAAAAGATAACATTATGTTTGTCGTTATTTTTTAGCTCATTTTTATTTCTGTTGAAAATAAAAATAGAGAGTTATCAACTTTTCTCCTATTTTTATTTTCACAGATATTTTTATTTTTAAAATATTCTTCCAAACAAATTTTTACACTGACACCTTCTCTTCATTTTCACTTTTTATTTTCTCCTACTCACATTTGCAAGACTGTTAATACAAAAATACTACATTCTTCAAATACAACTCATTTTCAACCCTACAAAATCATTACATTTTAAGGAAAATATCCAAACGACATTTCATTTTCAAAAGCACATTTATAACTAACTTTCCACTATTTCTTTCCATATTTTTTTTTTTTGATTTTTTATATTTTAGGGTAAACTATAATTTAATTAATAGTAACATTGATAATAATGATATAATTAGCTTCATTCACAATACCAATGCCAAGGAGAGTGATTTTAAATTTATATTGCTAATAATAATAATTTCCAACTATAATAATTATATCAATAATTTTAAATTCTATTATATATTGTGATAGTACTGCAGTAAGTAATATTAATATATAACTAATAATACTAATAATTGTATTGAAATATCCACAAGACACAAATCATAATAATACAAGTATAAAAAATGCATAATTTGGTGTAGGAAAACTCAAACTAATTATCATAATAATTGAATATTATTATATCAACCATATTACTAATTTTAAATTATATTTTGATTCTATGATAAAATGTCTGCTAAAAATATCACAAAGAACAACTAATATTAATAAATATATATATTTATGAATAGTAAATAGTATATTCGTACAATTTAAAAAATTAAAATTATACTTTTAATACAAGTAAACCGTAGTTCATACTCAAATATACATCAACTGAATTCAAATCTAATATCTTTTAAATGAACTTGAAATTAAACATAAATTTATAAGTTCAACAAGCTTGAGCTCAAATTTTTCATAATAAGCTTGTCCTTTTGAACTAAAAATTTTGAAAGCTCAAACATGATATTTTTTTAAATGAATTTAAACCTAAGCCTAAATTATATGTTCGACAAGCATAAAATCAAAGTTTTTATAATAAACTTGCAGTTGAACTAAAAAATTTTGAAAGCTCAAACCTAATATTTTTTAGATGGGCTTAAATCTAAGCCTAAATTTATAAACTTTTTAAAATAAACTTGAATTTGAACCAAAAAGTTTTAACACCGCCACTTTAAGTGATAGCAATTTGTACTTTATTTTTTGATACCCTTTTTTCTTTTTCTCCACCAAAATCTAAAGTCGAAACATAGTATAAACGTCCAGATCTTCCACATCTTCACATAAATGAACATATGTGATAACCAGACACATGTTGCAAACAAATACAACGTAAATCCATACCCTTTTATCCAGTTTCTCTCCTTGCCCATAACTTTGAACACAAATAAGCAAAAATTTACTAGAGATCAGAAATATCATTTTTGCATAGAATTTTGTACAAATTAGCTGCTATAGTTAATCTTTGAAAGAGAGAGCATGTCTGGAGAAGAGTTTACAAACTACGCATAGCAGAGACATTGATCCCCTTGCAAGCCAAACTTCCATTTTGAAATACTACCAGTTTCAACACTTACAGTTCATCATGAGAGCTCTCCTTTTGTGCTGTAGTGGGAGAATGATATTCAAGAAGATATGTTGCTGCCAATGATGCGTGTAAAGCAGCACCATAAGGAAGTACATCTTCATTTACCTTATAGAATGGGGAGTGTCCAGATTCAAGCCGTCCCTCAGTCTCATTAATCATCCCAAGGTAACAGAAGTATCCCGGGATTGCTTCTGCGAAAAATGAGAAGTCTTCGCTTCCCATCAGTGGCTGGATCTCTTTGATGTTCTCTGGCCCAAGCATATGCCTGGCTATTTTCTGAAAGTGTTTGTGCAAGTCCTTGTCATTCACTGTTACTGGGTAGAAAGGCTTCTCATTTGTGAAGAAGTTCAAACTTGCATTGCACCTTTGCACATCCGCTTGTAGGGTGACAACCTGTGGATTTCATTTCGGTACAATCAACCTCCAGAATTACTTAGCATATAAAAGACAAATGTCAGTAGTTTGTTGTTATCACGAATGATCCCGCATGAGAAGCATAAAAATCGGACATCTCTAACACTATGTTTGGTTTAAGGATTTTAATGACAAAACCAAAAGAAAATGCACAGGATAGCATTTTTTATTGTTTGGGAGTCAGTTTGACAAACTCCCAAATTAACGACGCTTAAATGTTTACCTCTTCAATACGATGTTTGAGTTGCATAAAACTTTCTTTGGAAAATGCCCTGAAGGTTCCACCAATTGTAACAGAATCAGGGATGACATTAAATGCATGGCCGCCTTGGAATTTAGCAACAGTGACTACCTGCCAGATAATTTCTTGTAAGGAAGTGCTTTGGATATTATTACAAGAAACAGAATTCCATAAAATTGGGTAAACAACCAATGGAATTTAGAAATCAGAATAATCTAAGAAATCTCTTGTCAAGCTAAGTAATAAGCTATTTTCACATGTAAAAGTTTAGACCATCACATGACAAATTTATATATTTAATGTCTCTTAACATTTCTCCTCAACAAGCAGGTAGTAGTGTTCTTAAGCAGGGCAAGCACAAGAACTACTTTCTCATAAATGAGGTGGTTGTGAGGTTTAGGTTCAAGCTCAGTTCGCTCAGAGTTGATAATTTGTATGAATGATCACCTCTTCTAGAAGCTCAAGCTATTAGGAGATGAGACATTTAATATTTAATGTCACAAAGGAAATAAGCAGAGACTTCATTTTCAATAGAAAGAAAAAAAGAAAAGGAGGGCGGGGATGGGTGATTTGGAGGAACCACTTGATACCATGAGAAATCATTTTCTTTTTCCAAAAGAACCAACATGAACAATGTAATTGTCCTTTGAATTTCTCCAAAAGGAATGCATCACAAATCCAACAAAATGATTTGGTTCTTACAGCAAGACCTGGTATTGTAGGAATCAGCCCCGCACAGATACTAAGTAACAATTTAACATGCTAGTTGAATATTATTCAACCAATAAACTTTAGTGTTAATATGTGAATAGCATTAGGTGAGCACGAAAAGCACCTGTGAGTCGAGAGGATCAGCTTCCCGTGAGACAAGATGCTGTAAACTAACTATAATGTTTGAACTGGCTAAAATTGGGTCAATAGTGTGGTGTGGGATGGCTGCATGACCTCCTTTTCCACTAATTTTTGCCTCAAAGAACCCACTGCCAGCCATAATAGGACCAGACCTGGTAGCAACTACACCTAGAGGATAATTAGAAGAGATATGTAGCCCAAAGATTGCATCAACCTTCTCTAGTATCCCAGCATCCAGCATTTTCTTTGCTCCACCACCCCCCTCCTCTGCCGGTTGAAAAATCAAGATAACAGTACCCTAAAAATGGAAAGTTTTGATAAATAAAAAAAAAATCTTCAAATTCTTAAAAGAGAGATTACTGCAAAATAGTATTGTATAATTACTCCATTAAGGAAGTAAGCACCAGTCATGACAACCATTCTTGCCACAAAATCAAGAGTTGAACAAGCCATGATCTATTATAAAGATATATTGAAATTCATCGTCATAGCATAGAATTGATGGTCAGGATATATAATATGCCTTGGTCAGATTTTCTGATAAATTTTACCGTTGACCATCTCAGCCATGAAGAAGTGCATAATATAATCAATGCTGAAATAAGATAAAACAATATATTTTGATTTATTAGGTTAATCTGCGCAAAATAAAAAAAGATATGCATTTATCATAATGGAAGTACAGGTGTTTTTACTGAATCCTTTGGTGCATAAAATGATGCTTGAAACTTGCCAGAACAGGAAACTTTCGAGGCACATATATCTCAAGGGATCAAGCCATAATTCACAGAATATTTAACTTACCCCAGGTTGTTCAACAGATCACCTAAGTGAGCATTTATCATGGTTTAGATACATTCTGAGACAGCAAGTACATCATTAGTTACAAATTGTGGCCTAATAGGATGGGCATTGGAGTAGCCAACAACTTTTTGCAATAAATTATCTTGGACTCAAATCAAAATACTGAAATATATATAAAACAATACTTTTTGTAAGCAAAAAGATTTAAAAAAAAATTATTTGGAATTTTGTATAAGAGGATGTACCAGTCAAGTATATGGTACAATTATTTCCCAAATTCATTTAGATATTAAATTTTGCTTTGAATTTCAGAATAGCTATTCTTTTGTAGTAATCCTATCAAAATTTCACTTTTGACACAACTTTCACTCGTGTTATACTTCCACTTTGAACTCATGCCCAGTTATATGACCAAGCAGTGGTCTTATAATTGAAAATCATTTACATCAAAAACTGTTAATATTGACTCAGTTAAACCATAAAAAAATATGATAAGACTTCTTCTATTGAAAAAAGGACGGAATAAGTAAAAGAAACTTTAGCAATGACTAGAAATCCTTAAATAAAAACAGATTGTCCACATATCCCTTCTCTTTCATTCAATTAGGATATCTCAAGAAATAGTTGTGTTATCTTACCAAGTGATTTAGGGTCTATATACTTATTTTTCAGATTTCATTTTGAGCCATTTTCTAAATTAAAATTGGAAAAAGTTATTGGCCCATTGGTCCAACAGTTTTCCAGTTCAAAAATTGGCTTGGTTCTCATATTTCTGAGTGGTTCTCCCATACCAACTATTTTATAGGTTACTGTGGAGTGGATGGACGTCTAGTTTCCAGTTAAACTGGTTCAATAGGCCCAGTCCAGTTAAGTTTTGAAAACAGGGATAAGTGTTATTTAAGTTTGGCACAATCGTAGACCATCATAAATGCTTAGTTCTTATCACACAGACTTTATGTGCTATTAGCCTTGTTAAATTTAAGATTCATCCGCTGGGACCCACTAAAAGTCTGCTGGAATGGCAAGCATGATAGAGTTTACACCTTACAAAATACATAGAACTCCAAGCATGTGTATGAACTGTTAGATTTTGATTATTCATCCAACTGCACGCTTTCGTCTTTCCAAGAGCATGACACTTAGAACTTTGTGGCTTCCTTGTCTCTATTTCAGAACACAGACCTTAAATATGCACAAGCAAATAAACAAAAATGCTAAAATCGAAGCAATAGAACATTATAAGTGCAAGCATATACTGAATATACTGTGAGGTAAAAACATGTGCCTGGGGCAAAGATCTGTGGTACAGTCACCATCATATTATATTCTCTTGATTTCTACCTGTTTACATCATCAAAGAAAGTTAATAAGTAAAAAAACCACTTTACTTTGCATGGACCTAACCCATCCATGATACATCTTTGATGCAACTTGGCGCCCAAAGATAGAAGTTGCACAAAATTATGACTAAGTTCTCATTGTCATAGAGGGGGTGGGTTTCAAGAATGTGTGTGCGAGTAAAAAAAAATCAAGGCAATTTCTTGCTTTTAGGTTTGTCATTTTGGTCTTCAAATTTAGGCTTCTGAGCTGAACCACTTGACAATTGAATTTTGTCATGGTTATCTTTCAATCCTCCATTTTTATTCTGTTTCTATCTCAGTTTCATGATGACATCACCTTTTGTTTCTTACAAAGGGAAATCAAAAAGAAAAACGAAAGATGAGACTTTGGCCTTTGGGGCTAAAAACAATTAGACTTCGGCCTTTGGGGTGTTTTGGTATTATTCAAAGCAGAGGATAGCGGAAAGACGTGGTCATAAGTTATATATCAAGCCACTGGAGTGTATAAACTGAAAAGCTAAATGTTTTGTATTAACTAATAAAGTTTGTGCACCCGACTTAAACAGTGCATAACAGTGTAATAACTTATAATCTAACAAACCACACAAGAATATGCAATATCATGCATACAGAGCACGCCAACCGTACTAGCCATGCTAACCGATTGCAGGGCTACTATAAATGTTTAAAAACATTAACGATGTTGCAATTTTTCATTTTTACTTCCACCCACTTCAAGAATACTGTCAAGGCATATAGATTGATGCAAGAGTTCATCCAAACAATTCTTGGCACTGTACCTAATATTAACTGCCCAATCTAAAGCAGGTACTATGTCTAGCAATAATATCTGCATTGTCTTGACTTTTCCATAATCAACACTGATGTTCGGACAAGCCATACTTGATTATCAAGAGAAAACTACATATGAACAAGCCCATATGTTTCCCAAACACTGACAATAGCCATATTAGAAAAGCAACTTTTATTAATTGACTAAGGGTCTTAGTTTAATACTCAATAGTCATGCAATACATAACACTCCAAATTGGTCAAAACACTGTCGCATTAATGTCTTCGTTACTCAATCGACAACAAAAAAAAGATCATAAAACCAAATATTGCTTAAGGCCAGGGAAGAGATTAACCTCCAAATCACTGCAATGCTCCTGAAGCATCTTTGCAGCGCCAAGAAGCATAGCAACATGTGCATCATGTCCACAAGCATGCATCTTTCCAGGAACTTTACTTTTATGCTCCCATTCCACAGCTTCCTAATCAAATCTAAATTTTTAGTTTTACAAATCATTCAAAATCAATTACTAGGGGAAAATCCACCACAACCAAATTTTAAATGCCAAAGACAAAATGACGCTAAATCTTAGACAAGAACCAAAAATTCTTGCAAGAAAAGAACAAAAGAATTAACAACACATTCATATAAAGAAAATTTCTTCTTTATTCACAAAACCTGCATGGCTAGGGCGTCCATATCCGCTCTGATGGCAACAAATGGCGGATTTCCAGTGCCAATATAACCAACAACTCCAGTAACTGCAATTGGACACTTATACGGGATGCCCATTTTATCAAGCTCATTTCTGATGAGCCTACTGGTCTCAAATTCCTCAAACCCAAGTTCTGGGTTTTCATGGAGAGTCCTCCTGATTTTCACCATATAGTCAAAAAGCTCTGGCCTTTTGGCCAAATTCAAGAACTTTGATGGGATCTCAGCCAACCCTTGTTTGCTGAGAAAAGGTTCTGACAAAGAAGGCTGTGATAATAACAATATGCAGAGATTGAATAGGAAAGGAATCCATGGGAAGGAACTCATGCTTTGTTCTCGTACAGGTGAATTTTGAGTGTGGCTGACTGTAAAGGAGTCTATTAATTGTGGCGGAATCTTGTATGGATGCCGGAATCTTGTATGGATGCCGGTGTAGGAGCGAACGAGTTTGGCTTTTGGGGGAAATTTTGTAAAAGGTTTATAATCTCCATGTTATCAAAAAGAAAATTACATTTAGTTCAGTTTATCTCTATATATAATATATATGTGCATATATATATATATATATATATTTTAAGTACGAAGACACTACTTTTGTGTCTATATTTATTTTTGATTAATTATATAAATTGCTCTTTTATCAATTTAAAATTAAAATATTTAATTCAATTTAAAGGACAAAATAAAATATTCAAGAGTTCAATACCAAATTAATAATATTCTAAATTTACTCTTTAAAAGATTATTTAGCACAAATAATTTAATTAGGTCACAAATGTAATTTTTGTAAATTCCACTAATCCATCATTTACATTTTATGCTTCATATTATCCACCATGTCATTTCAAAACCACTTCCTACTGCTATTGAACTTTGGTTTCTACTTGCCATAAGTTTGTTTATATTTGTTTTTTGTTTCTTTCTTTTGTGTTCTTTTTAATTGTGTGGTTTATTTTTTGTTCACTTTTTCTTGGGAGAAACACCATAATTTTTTTTAGGTTTGATTTCTATTATTTTTGTTTCTTTCTTTTGTATTCTTTTCAATAGTGTGATTAAATTTTTTGTCCTTAAAACTGAACATGTATTACTAAAAAATTTCTTCTACACATGTGAGAATTGCTTGCTACCACCACAAGTTGCTTATTATTAAATTATAGAATGATTAATTTAACAACATTTATTTAAAAGTACAAGAAACACTTTTAATTTTATAATTAAGTGTCATTTCATCTGTCCAAAAAAAAAAAAAAAACTCTAATTTAATTTAAAGGACAAAATAAAAAATTCAACAGTTTGGATACCAAATTAATAAAGCACAAAAATTCAATTAAGTTACAAATGTAACTTCTACAAATCCCACTAATCCACCATTTTCGTGTCACATTATCCACCAAGTTATTTCAAAACCACTTCCTGCAACCATTAGCCTTTGGTTTATGCTTCCCATAAGTTTGTTTATATTCTTTTTGTTTCTTCTTTTGTGTTCTTTTTTAAGTGTGTGGTTTATTTTTTATATTCTTTTTCTTGAGAAAAAAATATACATCCAATGCCATAATTTTCTTTTAAGTTTAGTTTCTATTATTTTTTTGTCTCTTTCTTTTGAGTTCTATTCAGGAGTGTGATAAAAAATTTTATCCTAAAAAATAAAATTATATTACTAAAAAATTATTTTATGCACAAACAAACTGCGTGCTGCCACTGTTAGTTGGTTATTATTAAATTACAAAATAATTAATCTAACACCATCTTATTTAAAAGTACAAGAAACACTTTTAATGTTATAATTCAACCCCATTCCCAACAAACTCAATTTGACCACCTCATTTTAAGATTGATTTAAACTTACCATCTACTCGCTTAATTTAGCCAAAATATCCTCCAACTTAATATTTGTATTTTTTTTCTCTCTC
>JACGDI010001674.1:87160-110135 GCA_014898725.1 Jacaranda copaia
GTTGGAGTTGTTGGCAGCGGTTACATTCGTTGGTAGCAGTCACATCAGCTGCCATGTGTCATCAATGCCGGAGGTTCAACTTGTCCAACTTGCACCCGGAGGTCAATTCATGTCGATCGGACTTGGATGCTAAAACTTCAAAAGTGGCCCTCTGGTCGATACGGGTCAATCGTGGGGCTTACCAAAGGGGTCGATACAGGTCGACCAGACTAATGTGACTTTGGGCTTCATAGGCTGTCTCTTCTGAATCTGGGCCTGTTGGGCCTACTGGATTATACTGTATCATGTTGGGCTGTCTCATTTGAAGCTGGGCCTGTTAGGCCTACTAGATTATCTCATATCAATATTATTATTAAAAAATTCTAATTATTTTGATTATTATATGTAACGCCCCGATCGGGAGGTGCCTACTTAGTCAAGGAGCTACTGAAATCTATATGCCACAATCTTTCTAGATAAAAGAAAATAAATCTTTCGAAACCCAAAATATTTAATTTCCACAAATAACATCCAACAACAGTTAAAATTTGTTACCAAAATTACCCATCAACAGTTAAACTTTGTTACCAAAACATTATAGTTATACTTAGGAACTCCAACTGTCATACCAATGCTAGTAATTCAACCAATCACAATTTATATATTTATATACTTATTTGGTTTATCACCTCATGTGTTGAGTTGTTTAGACTCTCTTCACTAGTCACCTTTATCTGGGGTAAAGAAGGAAAAAAATTAACATAAGAACTGTAAGTTTGAATGACTTAATGAGTTATTGATGAAATAGTAACATGTGTACATGGTAATACCAACAAGCACATAATTGATAAAGAACATTCACTACTGTAGTAGATATACGAGGTCTTATGCATGCAAAGGAATACAACTTGCTGGAAACATATAAATCGATAGCAAATTAATAACATTTTTGCCAACCTGCTATTATTAGTTCTCCTATCTTGTCACTTCACCTTCGAAAACATGTAAATCCTTATCCTTCCAAATTTTGAGTGATTGTTGTAGATAGTTGGTCAATCAATAGGTATGGCTAACCGTATGCCTTATTTCACTTATAAACAATTACCTCCAACTGGCTACGAGACAAGATTGTGATCAATAGGTATCGATTGGAAGACTAGCCACCATTGGTTCATTCCACCCAGTCATCTACTGAAACTGATCCCAAGGCCCAACCCCATGGGTATTCAATTAATCAGTATCATTTAAAATATCTAATAGCATTCTCAAACAATGTTTCGACTCACTATAAAAATTAGTGAACATAGGGATTAGTACAGGATTATAATCAACAGTACAAGAAGGCGAGCATGATTTTAGTAAAATTGTAATTTACAGAATACATATCAAATTTTGTCTAACAATTGCCAATTTCAAGTAAAACAACATAAATCATGACCATACAAGAACCACAATTAGTGTAAAGTTGCAATGTGTGATAAATTTCACAATCCATTTACTTTTCCAAACTCATATGAATATTAATTGGATTAATTATTCGACTCAAGAATCTAACATATTAAGATAGATTGGGAACTCAAATAATAATAGCTCAAGAACTACAGGTAAAGGGAAGAATTCAGACAAATTATCAAATTCAACACAAGAGTCAATGAATAACATAAAACGAACGAACAACAATTATTGATTCTCAACATAGAAAGGATCGAGCAATAATAATATATTTACTAGCATATATGTTCTTTCCCTAGCAATGAAAATCTTGGACTATCAAGTATAAACTCACCTGGTAGGTGTAGAAGAGTTTCCTTAGCTGTTTAGATCGCCCGCGTCCTTATTTTCTAGCCAATTCAAGAACCGACATAAGATAACCTGAGTTACCATCCTACTAAATCTCTAAATCTTAACTATAAATACAAGGGTAATTATACTTTGCCATCCAAACTATTCGATTTTTTACACTTTGCCTCCTGAACTTTTTTTCTTTACACTTGACCATCTAAATTTTGTATTTTTTTACACGGTGCCATATATTTCCATTTTCAGTGGAATATTCCACCATGATTTCTTCACGTGCAATGCACATGCCTATTTTTAAGAGCAAATTATAATCATGTGCATTGCACATGAAGGAATCACAGTGGAATATTCCATCAAAAATAGTAATAGATGGCACTGTGTAAAAAAATATAAAGTTTAGATGGCCGAGTGTAAAGAAAAAAAACTCAGAAGGCAAAGTGTAAAAAACCAAATAGCTCAGATGGCAAAGTGTAATTAACCCTAAATACAATTAGTGTTTTTATCAAACTTTAAGGTTATTCTAACATATTCTTTTAATCTCTATTTCACCATTAAATACCTTATATAATTAAAGATAATGGTTCTTAACTTAACAAATTGATAAGGAGATTACTTATATGATTGTCTTTAGCTCATGGCATTATTAGAGTTTCACTTAGGGTCCTAATATTCAACATGTATTTATTGTCATAAAATTCTGGTCTAGTCATATCTAATCATAAATAACCCTAATCTCTTAGATACATAGTACTTTCAAAATTACGAAACTATACTTAATTGAGCCCAATCATTCTTATCTTTGTTATCTAAAACTCTAAACACGTTAGTTACTTTTACATGCTTAGATCAACTCAATCCTACCTTCTCCATGTCAAGTCATATTATCAAGTCTTGAGGATGTAAGTTTAAATTAATATTTCTTAAATTATTAAATTTAGATCTTATACTCAAGCCCTAATTTACCACTCGCAAAATTAATACTCAACTTAGGTCAAATTATAATTTAATGACTTTGTTTAATCAAAAAGTTAACTTGAATTATGAAAACCAATCGAATTAATGCTCGGTATGAAATTTACCTAGATTCAGCTAGCAGGAGTCCAATTCATAGCAAGATTTTAGTTTGTACAGCTCCAGGTTGCGATTCTCTATTTGCTATCCATTAGTTGTCGAAGCCCCACCATCTACCACTGCTTTCCACCGTTGGAGATAGAGGCTACCACCATTTACAAGTGTGTCTCATTGTGAAGAACCAAACGCCTTATTAAATTTTTGATTCTAAAATCAGCATGCCAATCAATTGGCTTTCCAAAATTATTGCAACCCTAGTGTTGCTTGTTGATTGTGTAAAATAAATTATGCAAACAATTATGCAAGGACACATGTCGCAACAAGTAATAAAGTGATGAAAAAAGTGTCGATCCCATGAAGAACTAAATTATTCGCTACTAATTACTAATTTATCATACATTTTTTTATTCAAACAAAACTCAATTATGTACTAATTAAAACTAAACTAATGAAAATAAGAAAAAGTGTACTGATTAGGATTTCTACCAAGGTATAGATGCTTAGGATTATGATTTCATCAATGGAATGACTTGATTGCATAATTTTCTCCCTATGAAATTAATAACAAATTAATAGTCTTGAATGTTATGCACTTATGAGGTTCTTTTGAATTATCTACAATCAAATTCCTAATTTATTCAATTCACTATATTCCTATGTGAATCTACTAAATTATGGATAAAGTTGTTCCACTCATTTAACTCCCTAAGGCAAGCTAGTATATTCCTATCCTATTCACAAATTAATTAATTCATCAATTTGAACAATTAATCCTAAAGTCTTCTATTATCAATTAGTCCCTAGATTTTCTTTTCCAAGACTTTTCTATGGTTTAAATGTATACTTGACTATTGAACAGACAATCAAATAGAAAAAGCACACAATAGAAAAAATAACTTTAAGTGCTACTAATTTTATGGAATGAGCATCAATTTATTTAAAAGAATCCATCATAATCCTAGAGTAATGAATTAGTTCATGATTGAATTGTCAAACAAAATATGAATTAAATTAAACATTGTTTCAAATCTAGAATTACAAATAAAATTAGAGGGGAAAGAAGAAATTATATTCCTAGATGAATCTAATCTTCACTTTGTCTTCCTTTGAACCCTAAATTCCCACAATACATCTAATCTCCAGAATAGAGAATCTAAATCTCGTCCCCCCAAAATAGGTGTCTGAAACATCTATTTATAACTGATTACAAGAGTATTTTAATTAGAATATGACTAAAATAAATAAAAACTCTTCTATTAATCTTTTAGATCATGAGGTGTCATCCAATCAGCATTCCCACCAACTTCTGTCAATTTATTCCTTTTTTGTAATTTCTTTACTTTTATTCCTGCAATTCCAAATTTTCATCAATTAGCAAGGGAATAATAATTTTTTAAAGAAGAAAATTATTTGTTAAGTCCTAAATATAATATTAAAATTAATAATAGTAGGAACTTAACAAACACCCCCAAACTTAATACATTGATCACCCTCAAGCAACACGAAAAAAAAAAATACTCAAAGACACTCTAGGAAAAACAAATCAACACTAAAATGCATATACAAAAACATCACTTCTTTTTATTACTCTCAGAACTACTTCAAAGCTATGCTCGTATTCAACCACAATTGTGATCTAATTTCACTATACACAAATAAGTAGATACAATGTTTAAATTAATCCCCCATGCATGTGTGTGATTTCTCTACAAGTAGTTACTTTTAATACGTTTTTTTTTTTTTTTGGTGCTCATGCCACTATGCACTTTTTTTTTTTTTTTTGGTGGGAGAAGAAAATCATACTCATGGGCACTATATTGTTTGTTCCCATCTTCATAAGAGCTTCAAATAGATCTAACAAGTAATTGTGGAATTTATTTGGTAGGATCATGTGTTTAGGCTGGTTGAGTTAGTTGCCAAATAAAAAGGATACTTTAAAACTAGGCTCAACAAGGACCCTAGGGATATAATATCATTTGGTAGGCTTAAAAGGTTCAAATGGGTCAAAAATGACCTAAGTCATTTATATTATTTGACTATTTTCTAGGATTTCGCCTCGATATGGAATCAAACAAATTCTTGAGTTTAAAGTATTACCTACGTTACTCGTGCATAAGTGTACTCTAAATCAAACCAATAACTAAAAGTGAGAAAGTGAGTGCTCAAAAACAAGAGATGTCATCCTAGCATTGCTTCTATTCAAAGTACACAATTCTATCATCACATAATTATAATTTTCCACAAAACACAAAATTAAAGGAGTAATATCTTTATTGATTCAAGAAGATTAATTTCTGTACATGCAGGACTTCAACTCAATTTCAAAACTCTAATCATAACCCAAATAACATAAAAGAACCAAAAACAAAGGACTAAGAACTAACGCACAAAACATCCCCCCAAACTTGAGAGGTACTTTGCCCTCAAAGTACTAAAACTATCATGATAGAGAAAGCAAGAAAATAAGAAGAAAATAAGAGACACTAATATAAAAAATGTTAAAATAAAAATAAAATATATAAAATAAAGAAAAAGAAAAGAAAGAAAATACGCCCTGATCAATCGACAGTGTCATCATCCTTCTCGGCCTTCGGGGGTGAAATTGCAATAGCAATGTGAGGATATGGTGGCGATGAGAATTAACTCCGAATAAGATTACTCCTAATAATACCTAAGGAAAATCAAGAAATTCCAATCAATAAATCAACATCCAAAAATTTAATTCAATTGGCATCAAAATATCCACCATTTCACATCAATAATAAATTAGTTATTTATCAAATAATCTCAAATAACAACCATTAAGTATGAATTATGAACTATTCAATAAATAATCTCACTAATTCCAATATCTCAAATCACTAAAATAGGCCTTCCTAAATAATAAATACCTAAAAATTTAAATTAAATTAAAATACTAATATATCTAGAATATGCTAAAGAGGGAGTAATAAGGATCATAGCGTAGTTGGGTTTACTTGAGGAAAAAGAAAATGAATAAAAAGAGTAGACAAAAAGAAAAGAAAGAAAAGAAAAAGAAAAAAGAAAGACAAAACAATGGAGGGAGAGAGAGAGAGAGAGAGAGAGAGAGAGAGAGAGAGAGAGAGAGAGAGATGGGTGACGGGGGAGGGCAGAGGAGTTGGGTGGGGATGGTTGGGGGTGGCATGGCAAATTGTTGACTTGGTTTTGTTTCTTTCCCCTTTTTTCAATCAATTTTTTTTAATTAATAAAATTGTGCATTGGGGCACAAATTACTTGCACCCCGGTGCATGCAATACTACCTATGGTGACCAAAAAAAAGATGCCCCACACATGAGGGCACAAGACACACGGGCCATTGCCGACTTTAATTTTTTTTAAGTGCAAATTTCTTGTGCCCTAGCACACTAGCCACTGTATTTAGGCATGAAACTTCATGCCATGCATTAGGGCATGAGTTTTGTGCGCCCCAGCGTGCAAAGTATTTGTTTTAAATTATTACGTCTTGTAAAAATAAACAAAGAAAAAAATAAATAAATAAACCAATCAAACAAATAAAATGCAAAACTTATAACAAAATAAAATTGAAAAAAAAACTTGGGTTGCCTTCCAATAAGTGCTTGATTTAGAGTCTTCAACTTGACTTTTTGGGCTTCACTTGATGTTGGTTAAAGTGGGAGTTGTACAATAGTACCTATTCACTTGGCTTTAATTGGTCTTTCAAAATTTTTTGATCACTCCTATATTTAGCCTCTCCTTTATATGACTTGCCTTTTTCATTTGTCACACTAACTGCAAAACACTTGTCAATGTCCTTAGGAAAATCAAATGCTTTGAACACATTAAAAGTTACCTTTTTATGTTGAACCCTCATGGTTAATTCATCTTTTTGTACATCTATGATAGTTCTACCTGTGGCCAAGGATGGTCTTCTAAGGATGATTGGCACTTCAATATCCACCTCCATGTCCAACATAATAAAATTTGTAGGAAAAATAAATTTATCAACTTTTACCGATACATTTTCAATTATTCCCTTAGGATATGTGAATGTTTTATCCGCAAGTTGCAAGGTTACACTAGTTGGTTTGATCTCTCTTAATCCAAATTTCTAGTAGATGGAATGTGGTATTAAATTCATGCTTGCCCTCAAATCACTAAGCGCCCTTTCAGAAAATTTAATACCAATTTTGCATGGTATGGTGAAACTCTTAGGATCATTGAGCTTTAGAGGTAACTTGTTTTGGATGATTATACTGTAGTCCTCTATGAGAGCCATTGTTTCAAATTTACTCAAATGCCTATTCTTAGATAAAATAGCTTTCATGAATTTCACATAACTTGGCATTTGTTATATGGCTTCAACAAATGGAATATTTATGTGGAGTTACTTGAAAACCTCCAAAAATTGTTGAAATTGATTGTCCAACTTTTGCTTCTTACGCCTCTGAGGAAAGGGTGAAGGTGGTTTGATAGGATTAACTTATTCAATTTTCTGCCTCTCATCCTTTCCCTTTTCAATTGGTGATTCTTTTTCCAATTCCCCTAAAGATAGAGGGACCTTTTGAATTTCTTTCAACTTTCTACCATTCCTCAAAGAAAGAGCATTGCAATGTTCATTGCCTTCTCGTTTAGGAGTTATCTCAATATCACTTGGCAAAGTTCCTTGCTGTCTCATACTCAATGCACTAACTAGTTGGCCCATCTATTTTTCTAATGTTTTGATTGAAGCTGATTGACTCTAAAGAATTGCATAAGTTTTTGCCATATATTCATTATTCTTTATCATAGATTACATGAACATCTCCTCTAAAGATGATTTCTTTCTTATTAATGAAAGCCCGGTGGCGGAGGTTTAGGAGTTGAAGTTTGTCCTTAGTTATTGCTCCTTGAAAAATTGGGGTGTGGTCTCTATCCAAGGTTATAAGTATTTGAGTATGGATCATTTTGATTCATGTTGAAGTTCTCAACAAATTGCACCGATTCCAAAGTATGCTAGCATTGATCACTTGAATGCACATCCCTATAAATATCACAAGTAATAAATTGATCTTCTACTACTTAAACTTGCTAGATTGGATGAGTTATAATACACACAAGTGTGCCCATCTTCTTCGTTAAAGCTTCTAACTATGCAGTCAAAGATGTAGTAGTATTTACCTTATAAATTTAGGTAGCTTTCTTTGGTTGAGTTAATCTCTCAGTTGGCCATTGAAAATTGTTTGCAATCATCTCTTCAAATAACTCAAATATTTCCCAAATCTGTTTATGCATAAGTGTACCTTTTGCAATAGCATCAACTATTCCTCTTGTTTATGCGATAATCCATTGTAAAATATTTGCACTTGAAGCCACTTTCTCAATACATGATGAGGGCATTCTCTGAGCATTCACTTATATCTTTCCCATGCCTCATAGAATGATTCTTGGTCAAATTGGACAAAGGAAGTAATCTCATTCCTCAACTTGACTATTCATGATAGTAGGAAAAACTTAGCCAAGAATCTCTGTGTTAAATCCTCCCAAGTGGCAATGGATCTTGATGGCAAAGATTATAGGTAACTCTTAGCTCCGCCCTTTAGTGAAAATGGAAATAACCTCAATCAAATTGCATCATTAGAAACTCTATTATTTTTAAAAGTATCACAAATCTCCAAAAAATTAGCTAAACAAGCATTCGAACCTTCTGTTGGAGACCTCCCAAACTATATTGAATTTTGTATCATCTGAATGATAGTAGGCTTGATCTCAAAATTATTGACCTGAACAGATGGTCTAGTGATTCTTGTCTAAAGGCCCTAAATTTGTGGGATAATATAATCCCTCGTATATCCATCTTCTTCTGCTATTTTTGCAATATCCTCATTTGCTCAAAATAAACAAATAAAAATAAATAAATAAATAAATAAAAGTTTGAACTAAAACTTGGCACTTAAAATTAATATTAGCATAAACAAAATAATTTTAGTTCCTTGGCAATGGCGCCAAAAACTTATTGCTTGTGTAAAATAAATTATGCAAACAATTATGCAAGTACGCATGTCACGACAAGTAATAAAGTGATGAGAAAAGTGTCGATTCTATGAATAACTAAATTATTCGCTACTAATTACTAATTTATCACACACTTGTTTTATTCAAACAAAAACCAATTATGTATTAATTAAAACTAAACTAATGAAAGTAAGAAAAAATGTACTGATTAGGATTTCTACCAAGATATAGAAACCTAGGATTATGATTTCATCAACCGATTGACTTGATTACATAATTTTCTCGCTATGAAATTAATAACAAATTATTAATCTTGAGTCTTATGCAATTATGAGATTCTTCCAAATTATTCACAATCAAATTCTTAATTTATTCAATTCACTATATTCCTACGTGAATTAACTAAATTATGGATAAAGTTGAACTACTCAATTAACTCCCAAGGGCAAGTAGGTATATTCTTATCCTATTCACAAATTAATTAATTCATCAATTTAAACAATTAATCATAAGGTCTTTTATTGTCAATCAATCCCTAAATTTTCTTTTTCAAGATTCCTCTAGGGTTTAAAGATGTACTTGATTGTTGATCAAACAATCAAATAGAAAAAGCACACAATAGAAAAAATAACTTTAAGTGCTACTAATTTCACGAAAGAAAATCAAACATCAATTTTTTGAAAAGAATTCATCATAATCTTAGAGTAATGAATTAGTTCATGATTGAATTTTCAAACAAAACATGAATAAAATGAAATATTGGTTCAAATCCAGAATTAAAAACAAAATCAAAGGGAGAATAAGAAACTCTATTTCTAAACGAATCTGATCTCTACCTTGTCCTCATCTGAATCCTGAATTTTTGCGATACTTCTAATCTCCATAATAGAGAATCCGATTCTCTTCCCCTCAAAATAGGTGTCTGAAAGGCCTATTTATAATCGATTATAAGAGTCTTCTAATTAGAATAGGACTCAAATAAATAAGAACTCTTCTGTTCATCTTCGATTAGATCATGAGATGTCATTCAATCAACATTCCCACCAACTTGTGTCAATTTGTTCCTTTTTTGTAATTTCTTCACCTATATTCTTGCAATTCCAAATTTTTATCCATTAGCAAGGGAATAATAATTTTTTAAAGAAAAAAATTATTTGTTAAGTCCTAAATATGATATTAAAATTAATACTAATAGGGACTCAACATCACTGCATCACCACCACCTTAATTCCTCTACCATTGTTGGTTAAAACTCCAAATTTGTGATGACATGAGCTTACCCATCAAATTCTGACCAAAACCCCTCTAAGTGTGGCTCTGTTCCTTTGCTGGAAGTGGCAAAACTACTACCATTGTTGCGCTTTCGGCTATCAGCCTCATTTTTCAATGAAAGTTTAGGTTGTTTCTAGGGATATTTGGCGTGGTTTTGAATCTTTTGATCACCTCAACTAGGGAAAGCTAACTACGACTTTAGTCTATCCTCTCTCTCTCTCTCTATATATATATATACAAGTATTTTTTAGCCTGTTCAATTTGACCATAAAATTTTTTTCACCGCCTTCAATTACACCCTTCGGATTTTAATTGACTCCGTTTTCACCCTTAAACTTCGATTCTGTCCTTGAAGATTTCATTATTGCACATTGACCCTTGGCAGTCTTAATTACGGTAATTAGATCCTAGCTTAATTATTTTGTAGTCCTTAAACTTTTAATTTTCCCACATTGGCCTTTGAATTTTATAATTTTGGGTAGTCAAGCCCTTCTCTCAATTACAATTAAATTTCTCAACTGTCAATAATTATCTATAAGCCTCAATTAAAATTTAACTCAAAATTAATCTAAGTCCAATTTATTTAATTCATATTTTATTTTACTGAAACAATATCCTTTGATTCAGAAACCCAATATTAGGGATGACACTCGAGGGGAGAAGGAGCGGGGGCAAGGGCGGGGAGTTACTCCCCTGTCCCCATCCTCAATTCCCGACATGGGGAATTTTTTGTCCCTATCCCCATTCCTCGAACCCCCACGGATCCCCACGGGGATCCCTAGAAGGGGGAAATGGCCAAATTAGTATTAATTAGGGTTTAAAATTTAGGAGGAATTAAATAAAATTTATAAATAAAAATGTAAGAACAAAAATAAGGTCTAAATTAATATATTTTATTTATTTATATTTTATGCTAATAAATTTTTATAAATTATATGAAATTTCTAAAAAGTATAAAAAATAATATATATATATATATACACACACGCACACACACACAAGCACACATAATATTAACGGTATTTGAACGGGGGCGGGAACTCCACAGGGTAGGGAGTATAATCCCCGCCCCCATCCTTGAACTAACTTCAGGGGAGATTTATTCCCTATCTCCATCCTTGTGGGGAAAAATTCCCCCAATGTGGGGATTTCCACAAGAACCTCAAGATTGGGGATTATTTTGCCATCCCTACCCAATATTCGGGGTGTAACATTATATGTGTCAAAATTGTATTTATTTATATTTATTTTTATTATTTTAATCAAAACATATTTTTGTATCATTGTAAAAATAACATCTAGTAACGTAAAAAATTTAATGCGACACTATCAATTAGACAAAAAATTTACATAAAAATTTATAGTAGAATTTGTCTTTTTTGAAAAGAAAAATAACAAAAATTTATCTCCCATAAATTCTTCAATATCTTGAAGAAGTATTTTTCCAATTTTTTCTTAAACGCCAAACACAAACAAATGTTCAAGAGAAAATTAAGACAAATTTCATGGATCTCTCCATCAAGCATGGTAAAAAAAGGAATAAGCGAAAATTAACAATTGGGCCCATTTAGATAAGACTTGCTATTAATTATTACGTGGCTTTCGAAAACCAGACGGCTTTAGTTTATTGGTTCCACAATTCTCAAATTTGTCGGTGAATTTGTTTAGATGAAATAATAAACATTATTGATATATGAGTGATTAATCAAACTATAACCTCGTACTCATTTTATATGTGAGAAGTTTGAGTTTTAAATTATAATAAATTCTTAATGTTTGTGCATATATAATATAAAAGAAGTAACAAATGCTATTGATGGTTTGAGATTTTTACTACAAATATCAACGGGATATAAATGAGACGATGGTGGTGTAATTTTCGGGAGGCTCTACTCTTGGCTGCCAACTCATGTTTGTCTCTCACTTTCCTTGGTGGCACGAAAGTTATCTCCAAAGTTTAGGATAGAGTGTAATGGAGATGAGATGATTTACGAATAGTTCAAATTCATCAATTAAATAAGCTAAATCGAGTTCAATTATATTTGACTCAAAATGCTTGACAAGTTTAAATGAGTTTTTTTTTTTTATATATATATTTTGTATATATAATTATATATAATGAGGTTTATAAAGATGATGATGATGATGATAATATTGTTGTTGTTGTTGTTGTTTTTAAAAAAATAATAATATTTTTTAAAAAGTTTATAATTATAAATTTTATTTTAAGTATAAATGAATTCGAATTAATTCAAATATATAAAAACTCGAGTTTATTCAAATTTATATGATATCGGTAAGGCTGGCCCAAGTCTTTGTCCATTCAATAAGATGAACTTAAATTTGTTGTATTTGAGTTGGATTAGATTTGTTTACATCTTTAACCTAGAATAGTCGTGATTAGTTTAATAGACATGAAAACAATAAATATAAAAAATTATCTTTTTCTCCAATGGCCGAGTTGCACAAAGAATCCACTTTTCTTAAGTGCTTGCCGCGTGGACTCCGGTTCCACCCCAGGATTCAACCAACGCGGTTAAGCAAGCCCACAATCAAAGGTAACTCTTGTTCATCTTTCGTCTTCACTTTCCCCATCAATTGTTTAATTCGAACCTCTGATTCTGGACTCTGGCTGTCGTTCCATTTCACAGGTACTGTTCTCAATGTTTATTTCTTAGAAAAAATTAAAAAAAGAACTCTGATTTTTTTTTTGTATGGTAGGGCGGGTGGGTGAGTGAGTTCGGAGTTTAGAACTAGCTTTTATTTGAAGTCGATGTTTATTATTTCTGATATCTGATTGTTATATTTTTGTTTCTGGAGTAGGATTATTGCTATCTGAAAAGGGAAATTGTGGTTGAATTACAATTTTGTTCTGATCGAATCCAAGATGTTTGCTCGGCTTCTAGGCAAACCTAAGCAAGAGACTAATGCTCTCACAACCCTTGACAAATTAAATGAGGTATATTGCATGCCTTTCTTATTTTTTAAATGAATTTATGTGGTTAATGCTCGGATTTTTTTAATTAATTAATTTTTTTTATTTTTTTTTTATTTTTAACCATTTAATGGTGCCTATCCCTCTTTTCTTTCCTGCGATTTCTTTGTGGTTATGCATGTTTTAAACTGTTAAATTTGCAGAGTGAAATTGCTTAGATGGTGTAAGGGTAAAATTAGGTTTTGATGTGGTAAATTGGAGCTTGGTCGTTGGTGAAAATGAAAAAGGTGAACTTCTTGATTATTGGTTGGGGTTGGACAGGGAACTCGGTTTTGATGGCATTTGCAATTATTGAGCTGAAGGATTTTCCTGTACTGGTTGCTCATCCATTGTTGATTCAGTTCAATAAGGTTTCAGAACTATGTTAAATGATGGTGGGGCTGGTAATTTGTTGAAGCCTTTGATCTTTTGAAATTGGCTTATAGCTTTGTTTGGTTTCCTTTGTGTGTTGTTCTTAGAGAGTAAAGTGGCTTGTACCTGATGTCGTTCATGTGTTTGAATGCCAATTACTTTTTATTTTGACCCTTCTTTGACATATCTGAATAGATGCCTGTGTGTGATCCTTTTCAGTGTTTAGCTGCAGGATGGATATTTTTTCCTAGAATGGAGTCGTTTCTTCCAATGTACTATCATTATGCACGCAATAGACCTAAGTAAATTCTACATTTCATATTAGACATGTTATCTTTGACAAGTATTTAGTCTTTTGCCAACGGGGAGAAGATTTTATTTTTATCTCCAGTGCTTGCCCATAAAAAAGGAGAAAAAAGAAAAAAAGTCAAATTGAGAGCGTTATAAGAATTATAGAGCTGGAGACAGAACATTATTTAGTGGTCTTTGTTTCTTTAGCTCCATCCAACTGGAGTTTATAGGTATACATAGCTTTGCACTGTGCTTCGTGCTTTCAGGTTTTTCACGCTAGACTAATATCTAAATAAACCCTACTTGTCCATTACAATTTATTGATTGGATGGAAATTGTTCTGTTCCCAACTTTTTTATGCTCTAAATATGGGTTGACCATAAAAAGAATTCTTTCATAGTTTAGTTTGATGTTTGGTTGACAATGTTGACATCTTTCTACTTTTCTTCATATTGGATATTTGATTATTTCCCCTGTCTAGACACTTGAGATGCTTGAAAAGAAAGAAAGTGTGCTTCAAAAGAAGGCATCTGCGGAGGTGGAGAAGGCTAAAGAGTATACAAAAGCAAAGAACAAGAGAGGTACAATCATAGTTTGTCTTTCAGGATTCCTTTCCTCACTTGACCCTGAAATTTATCGTTTCTTTCTTCCTTTTTCTTTCATTCTTAGAAAAAGCTTCCCATTTTAACTTCTGTTACTGTCATCTTGACGTTACCAGTCTTCAACCGGTGAAATGAAGCTACTTTTAGAAAATCACTTAGTGGCACTAACATTTGGTTTATCCACATTTCTGCGATCTTTACCTCAGTGACCAAACTGGACTGTAAATTTTTGTTTCCTCTGGGCAGTATATAATATTTAAAGTTTCTTGTAGTCACAAAGTGAAACTTCAATTTGCAGATAGATTAATATTTTATCCAGTTTCTCTTGCTCACTTGCTGGTGGATACCGTCAAATCTTCCTCGGTGTTTCATGCTTGAATCTGTTTACTAATTTAGGCTCAGAATAGTAATTTGAGCTGGGAGCTTTGGTATCATTAAAAAGTTATACAATCAACTTTTTAAGTTTGCTTTATGATGGATTTTCCATATCTAAGTTCAAGGTGCAGCATTTCCATGGAGCCTGCTTCACTGACTAGTCTCCCTCCCTCCTCTACTGATTTTGCTGAAACAAAATATATTACTCAGCCCCAATTTTGGTTTGAACATTACATATTCCTTCCATGTTTAGTTTTGAAGTGGCTTGATTAGTTAGACACCAAAAAGTTCAGGAAATGCTTAGGGTCCGCTTGGGTATGTTTTTATTGTCATTTTTTGGTTTCAACATTTTCAAAAGTTGAAAAGTTAGTTATAGTTTTGAAAATAAAAAATGAGATTCTATCTGGAAGTTTTGTTTGAAAATAATGATAAGTGTAGGTGTGGGGTTGAAAATTTAGGTGGTTTTAATTTTTTTGGTCTAAAATGATATTTTTTATAAATTATATGTATATTATAATTATTTTAAAGTGTTAGTGGGTACTTTATGTTTAATTAACTTTGAATTTGATTGATGTCGTAATAGGTCGATAAGAGTAGATTTAGGAGAAATTGAAAATGAAAATAAAGAATATTTTAAGTGAAAATGTGTATAAGTTGATAGGTTTTAGTTTTAAAATAGTGACAAAAATGAAAAGGGGGTTTGAACATAAAATCATACAAAACATTAGTCTTAATTATTTTGAAAGAATGTGAAATACAATTTCCAGTATTATTTTCACTGACCACAATTGCAGTTTTCATGTACTTCCTCATTGCTAATTGTGTGTTTCTATAATATGGCTTAATGTGAAATCGTGGCACTGATTTGTGCTGATAAAACTTAATAATGCAGCGGCTATACAGTGTTTGAAGAGGAAAAAACTCTATGAGGAACAGATTGGGCAGCTTGCAAATTTCCAGCTGCGCATCCACGATCAGGTACAACTAATGTTTTAACTTTGACTACTCTGAGGTGATTGCATGCATGTTCAAGTCAAGTGCTCATGTAAATTCTCATCCTTGTAGATGATAATGTTAGAAGGTGCTAAAGCTACCACCGAGACTGTGGATGCCTTGAGAAGTGGAGCAGCTGCAATGAAAGCAATGCAGAAAGCCACGTAAGTTGATAATCAAACTATGTAGAGTATCCAGAGCTTTCAAAAATTATGTTGTTCTTGATTTATTAGTTTTTTGTCCCTTCTGCTGGAGAGTGTGTCTTATGAGGTGTTCTTCTGTTAGGAACATTTTTTATGTTAAAGCCTTGTGATTTTCACTTATGTCCTTGAACAATTAAATTTCAATTGCCTTCTTTTGCACAGAAATATTGACGATGTGGACAGAACAATGGATGAAATTAATGAACAAACGGAGAACATGAAGCAGATACAGGAAGCACTGGCTGCACCAATTGGTGCAGCGGCTGACTTCGATGAGGTCTTTTACTTTTTCTAACTTTCCAGTGCATGTGAAGCTTTATTGAACTCTTATGTTGAATTTTCTATGTTGATCTGACTAAGAACTTGTGGGTGCTGCAGGATGAATTGGAGGCTGAGCTTGAAGAATTGGAAGGTGCAGAGTTGGAGGAAGAGCTCCTTCAGCCTGCAACCACTGCCCCAGCTGCTCCTGTGAAGGTTCCAGCTGGTAGAGTGCCTGCTCGCCCTGCTCCTCGGAAGCATACAGAGGAGGAAGATGAACTTGCTGCTTTGCAAGCAGAAATGGCTCTTTAAGCATGTCTTTTTTCCTTTGTCAACTGGTAACTTGGTCAATTGTTTGTCCTGTGATATTTAAATAACTGGATATGTCGGTGTAGCAGTTGATCCACCACTAGTCTAACCATTAGGATTTTGGAATTGGCTGGCACATCTAGTTCCAAATTAATCTAGTGTATATTATCTGTTCTCGTGCGGTCAAGATGCTATGTATGAAATTACCAATGTGAACTAAATATTGTTGCCATACTGGTACCAGCATAGAGGTTTTATTTTTGTGATCTCTCAGTTTTCTACAGGAATATAGGAGAAGAGTATCAAAAGGGCAATGACATAATGTGGAGAACCCAGAAGAAGGGGCTTCCCTCATGTTTGAGAGTTTTGCATACCTGCTGGTTCCACGGGTTGTGCAAGCACAATCACATTGTAGAAATAGTGGAGGTTCGTGAGGTGTAAATAATATACAGCCATGTGTATGCCTATGAAATATGATCAGTTCGCAGATATGCTGTACCACCTATTGACCACTGAAATGTAATGATATATTGTTAACTACCACAGATAATATCCACGTCCCCGTAATCCACTTTATGGTTTCAAATAGGACAAAGTTGTGGTTAGATCTAAACGCGTTGCCGATCCTAATTATTGAATACGCTCTTACTTTTGTCATAGAAAATCTAGATTAGTAATATAATGCAATATCAAAAAATGTATAGCACTTGCTAATAATTGGCATCATCAGGGAAAACAATTCCATTTATTTGTCACACGTGAAGCACTAATCTAAATAATTAATGTTAGATTAGATGTAATACAGGCAGGGGTGTGTAGCAAACCCGTTCACCTTAACTCATCTTTATCATTGTAATATAACATATCTCTATCATTGTGTAGCTTTATTTAAATTGCAACTAGTAATTTATATGTCGGTCCTTTGTTATCCATATATAATGGACAGGTCAAAATTCTTGAAATCTGATCGCATATACTCCGGTCTCCTAAATATATGTTTTTCGAAGCATCCAACAGAAGAACTTTTATTTTAAATAGAATTGAAGTAATTGTTATAAATTTTCTAAAACATCCAAGAATTCATTAAAGACTTGTTTACTTTGTGATATGGGATGGTATGGAATGTCGAGTGATGGGATGAAATTGTGGATAGAGAGTAGGATTAGGATAATTTTATACTTTTTAAATTATATTTACTTTGTAGGATAATATGAATGCCGAAAGTGGATAATTTTATTAATTGTTTATTTGGATTGATAATAATATTGAGATAAATTTTAAAAAGATTAAAATATCCTTTAATTAAAAGAAAGAGAAATAAAAATATAATATTTTTTTTATAATTGAGAATAGGGTATGAAGAATTCTTTCCACAATCCCACAAGTTTGTTAAAAAATTGAAAACAGTGTGATTGGTAGCCATGGCGCATGGCCGCCAGTTATTTGAAGCTACAGCATTAAGGTGTGATTATTTTATTTCATCACACCAAATATGGGTGATGTTTCATCCCTTAAAATATGTGATTTCATATCAGGTTTAGATTTTGTACTAGATTTATATAGTATTAAGTAAACAAGGTATTAGATGGGATTAAATGCCTCATCCCACTTAATACTACAAAGTAAACTAGGTCTAAGGGTGTACTAAGAATTTAGATTTACGTTCTCCATATTGCATCTTGTAAACCTAAAAATGCTCTACCATTGGAGGAAATTTTATGCTTATTATTAGAGTGGTACTTAAGCAACTCTATAATTTATTAATGTATAGTTTTATGGAAAACTTATTTAAAAGTACCAAAATCACTTTCTTTTTTTGTAATCAGTCCCCACTTGATTCTTGTTAGACTAAACTCTCTAATTTTGTAAGAATTTTATAGTTTACTTCCTACTTACCTGATTTGATAAAAATGCCATTGAGTGTAATATTTTCACTCATTTTTTTTTTTCACTTCTTTATTGTCAAAAACAAAAAACAACAGTAAATCCTACCAATATCAGTATCATTTCCAGAAATAGAAAGAAAAAAAAAACACAAGCAGCTCTACGGCGGAAACGAGAAACAACTATCAACCTAGCATCTACATTGTCTTCTTCTCTTTTCATTTTCATCATTTTCTGGTTTAATCTTTATTTTTGGGTTTCTTCTTCTTCTCAGTTGCTTCTGAGTTTCTTGTATTTTTTTCGACAATATCAATCAGTAGTGAAGCTAGAGTGTTCAATCAATTATTGGGGAGTTGCCGCTACAAAGACCAGTTCTATATAATATCCATTAAGGATACTACAACTTTAATGGACATATGCATTAATCTCACAAGAAAATGGAGTGAAATCAACGGCGAGCTCTTCAGTTTGCGATACGTAGCTCTATATCAAAGATTGTACGTGACATTGACTGATGATGAAGATGTTCTGAATGTGGTTTTATTGCATTTGACATTAAAGATGAACATTGTTGACATTCTAGTAAATCGAAAGGATGAATCAAGCAGCAGTGCCAAGAAAAGTTGTGATATTTTAAGATAATACTTTCACAGAATCTAAACTATACTGCAGTTTATAAAGTTTTGTACATCAAAAGTTCTAAAATTGTACACCGTTTATTTAAAAATCTTTCTTTACTTTAGAGAGCTTTATATTATACTTCATTGCAAATAAAATTGTACTTCATTTGACAAAAATTGTACATCATTATTTAAGTTTTATACTTCAAGTATTCAATTAAACTGTTATAAAAAATTGTACCGCCGTTTCTGAGGTTTTATACTGCAGAAATTTGAAAATTATACTTCACTTTATCTAAAATTGCACTTCGTTTTCTTCTGAAATTATACTTCTTCATTTTATACTTCATTTTACCTAAACATGTACTCTGTTCATTGATTTTCTATACTTCAAATATTCTATTTAATGATTATCCCAAACTGTACTGCAATTGCTAGGGTTTTATATTTAAACTACTCCACTTTATACAAATTTGTAGTCTAGTTATCTAAAAGTATACTTCATTTTACATAAAATTATAATCTATAATTTAAGTTTTATACTTGGAGTGTTCTACTAATGAATTATCAAAAATTTTACTGCAATTGTTAGGGTTTTGTACTTCAAAATATTCGAAAATTATATTTCATATTATTAAAATTGTACTTCTTTTTGCTAAAATTATACTTTATTTTATAATTCATTTTACCTAAACTTATACTCTATTCATTGATTATCAAAAATTATACTTCTTTTGTGGGGATTTTATACTTCGTGGGTTCTGAAATTGTACTTTCTTATATGTAAAATTGTACTTCCATTTCTGAAATTATACTTGCTTCATTTTAAAAAGTGTATAATCTATTCATTAAAGTGCTATACTTTAAGTGTTCCAAAATTATACTTCATTATATCTAAACATGTAATTCAATTATTTGAATTTATTATAATATTTTACTTTATCTAAAACTGTGCTTTTTTTTTTTTCCTGAAATTATACTTCATTTAACCTAAACTTGTACTCTATTCATTGAAGTTTTATACTTCAAGTGTTCTTTTTATTGATTATCCAAACTTTATTTAAAATTTTAATTTTTTTCTGAAATTATACTTCATTTTATACTTTATTTTACCTAAAACTGTACTCTATTCATTGAAATTCTATACTTCATATGTTCTATTTATTGATTATCCAAAACTATAATACAGTTGTCATGGTTTTATACTTTTAAACTATTCAAAATTGTACTTCATCTAATACAAACTTATACTCCAGTTATCTAAAATTGTACTTCATTTCACATAAAATTGTACTTTATTATTTAAGTTTTATACTTAAAGTGTTCTACTAATGGATTATCAAAAATTATATTGCAATTGCTAGGGTTTTATACTTTCATTTATTAAAATTGTACTTGTTTTTTATGAAATTATACTTCATTTGTCAACCTCAAGGGATGCAGTCGAGGAGGAAATTAGTTCGACCAATGCATTGCACAATGAATTGGCTTTAACTAGCAACTCAATTGATGCATGGAGGAATTGCATATATGGGGAGGGTCAGACATTCAAGGATGCTTAGGAGTTCAAAATTATGCTTAAGAATTATGTGGTGTCTACTTTGCGGTTATTTAAATACAAGAAAAATGACAACAAAAAAATCATAGCCATTTGCAGTGATGAAAATTGCAAATGGAGAATCTACGCATCAAGGCATGAGGCTGATAAATTATTTGGCATTCAAAAATGCAATCTAGAGCACACATGTGGTGAGGTTAATCTTCAAACAATGAGACATCCTAAAGCTGATTCTGCTTGGGTTGCTAATATTGTAAAGGATAAATTGAGATCAGAGCCATGTTATCGGCTCTCCACCATATTGAAAGATGTCCACAGAGAATACGGTGTGAAACTTAGGTACCATAAAGCATGGATGGGTAAGGAATTAGCTATGCAAGACATCTATGGTGCTGAGAAGGGATCTTATGATAAGTTGAGGCGGTACTGTGATGCTGTGAAGAGGACAAACCCTGGAAGTATTGCAGACTGTGAGATTGACCCAATTAGTCAAAAATTTTGTTGGCTATTATATTTTTCAGTGCCTGTCTTATTGGTTTTCTCAGGGGATACAGGCCGTTGATTTTTTTAGACGGCACCCATATTAAAAATAAATACAAAGGATGCTTACTCAGTGTTGTCAGTAAGGATGCTAATAATGGCTTATTCACGCTAGCGTATGCAGTTGTTGAATTTGAAAATGATATTAATTAGGAATGGTTCTGCTTCAAGCTAAGAAGTGTCTTAGATTCTTAATATTTGCCTGGCTTATCAAGGTTCACTTTCTTATTCGATCGACATCCAAGTCTTCTTAGGGCCATCCCCATGATATTTCTCAATAGCCACCATGCATATTACTCGAGACACTTAGTGGATAACTTTAAGAAATAAGTAAGTGTCCTTTATCTTTGTTTGTGAAATAATTATGTGAAATAAACTCTAATTCGTAACATTTAGCACATTACTGTTCTATTATTTTAAATTCAGGTATTAAGCAAGTACCCTCTACATAACAAGAAATATTGGTGCTCTGTTTTTATGAAACCGCATATGCACCTACAAGGTAGGAGTATACACAACATATAGACATCATCTTGGAGTCATTACCACTAGCCAGAGACTTTATTATGCAGTCTGACCTACCATGTTGGGCAAATTCCTTATTCAATGGAGATCGATGGGGGGTAATAAATAATAATCAAGTAGAATGTCGGAATAATTGGGTTAAACCAACCTAATTTATGCCAGTTGTAGCCATGGTTGATCATATACGCACGCAAATAATGGTTATGGTGCATGATTGATGAGAAGAATCTCATAAGATGGTTGGTTAAATATTTCTCAAGCAAGAGAAGAAGTTGGCAATCAATCATATGCATTCTCGTAACTTAAAAGTTGTCATGTCTAGCGGCTAGAGCTTTGGGGTGATTAAGCAAGATAAATCATATGCTGTAGATTTACATGGCAGGGTTTGTTCGTGCAGAGCATGGCAGATTGATAAAATACCATGTGAGCATACTTGTGCTTGTATCGCGTCAAGGTCACTTTCACCGTATGACTTTTCCGATTAATACTACCGAGTTGAGATGTATCAACAAGCATACCAAGCAGTGATAAACCCTATTCCTACATTTGATATGAAAATATTCCAGCCAGATAATGAGGGACTCATTAATGCACTTGATTACTGATCTCAGCCTGGGCGTAGAAGAACACAGAGAATTCCATCATAAATTGAGAAACATGTAATTAAGTGTAAAAGGTGTGGTAGAACAGGGCATAATCATCAAACATGTAAAGAATCAGTAAATTAGTTAAATTTTGTACTTTAACAAATTTCATTTTATACTTCCTTAGTTTCAAATTTGTACTTCATTTCCTTCGAACTGTACTCAAATTCTCTGGGCATTTTCAATTGAGTGGAATTGTACTTCAGTGAACCACATTTTATACTTTGTTATTTTAGGGTTTGTACTTTATTTTCTTTGAATTATACTCAAATTCCCCGCTTCGTTTCAATTGAATCAAAGTGAACTTCAAAGAAACACATTTTGTACTTTTTTTTTCTTGGTTTGTACATCATTTTCATTGAATGGTTTGCAAATTTTCTACCTCGATTCAATTAAATCGAAGTGAACTTCAAAAAAACAAATTTTATACTTCGTTAGTTCAGGGCTTGTATTTCATTTCCTTTGAATGGTTCTCAAATTGTCATTGGAATCGAGGTGTACTTCAGTGAAACACATTTTATACCTCATTAGTTCAGGATTTGTACTTCATTTCCTTCAAATTGTACTCAAATTTCCTGCCTCATTTTAATTGAATCGAAGCGAACTTTAGAGAAATAAATTTTGTACATTGTTTTTTCTTGGTTTGTACTTCATTTTCATTGAACGGTATGCAAATTACCTATCTCGATTCAATTGAATCGAAGTGAACTTCAAAGAAATAAATTTTATACT
>JACGDI010001674.1:110235-122559 GCA_014898725.1 Jacaranda copaia
AACTCAAATTCCCTGCCTCGATTCAATTGAATCAAAGTGAACTTCAAAGAAATAGATTTTATACTTTGTTATTTCAGGGTTTGTACTTTATCTCCATCAAATTATTCTCAAATTTTTGCTGAAATCGAGGTGTACTTCAGCAAAAACACATTTTATACTTCGGTAGTTTAGGATTTGTACTTCATTTCATTCGAATTGTACTTAAATTCACTAGGCATTTTCAATTGAACTGAATTGTACTTCAGCCAAACACATTTTATACTTTGTAGGTTCAAGGTTTGTACTTCATTTCCTTCGAATTGTATTCAAATTCACTTGGCATTTTCAATTTAAAATATTATAAATGCTTGATGGAAAACTATACTTACATACAAAATAATATTCTATACAATGTATGCTTCAATTTGCATATGTATTTACCTACAAAGTGTGATTCAAATCCTAGCATTTTCATGACTTAATATTGTATATGCCATTTTCACACGGTATTTATCCATGCTAATTTTTTCAGCAAACCTCCAGAACACTAGGGTGTCTCTAGCGAAATATTTTGCCCAAAGGCACACAAAGACTTTGCAATCTACTGTACCTATTTGCTGTCTACTTCTTTTTGGCCTCATTAATTCATCCACACAACACCTCAATGAAAGCCTCATGTACTGAGAATAGAATAAAGCCTACAAAAATATTGATCAGTTGTTGACTCCCCATTTCTTGAAGAAATCACAGGGGAAGGACGCAAACTTACAATGGCAGTAGCTGTCGGTTTGTATCTAGTGGCCATTATTGAATTCATATACAAGAAAAAATGAGTTGAGGTGTCGAGGATAACCAAAAACCAGTGACTGTGCCGACAAATTGATAGGATTATGTAACGATACTGGTTTACAAGATCCAACGTGAGGTCTTCCAAATCTTTAAGGATGAAGGAGTTAAGTGTAGGTATCATCTCCATGAATTTTTCATCACTCATATCCTTCAAGTTGCGTCCCTGGAGTTTGTCTAATATGGCAGCCTATGAATTATAAAAATAAATGGTTATACTCATTGGAAACGTGATACTAAATTAAGTTAGGAAACCGCCACATACTTATGCTATTGCGGGCATAAACCATACATTGTGGTAACACTTATTGCCAACAGATGGGCTGCATAGTATCGACATGTAGTAGTCCACTATGTCACCAGTAAGTTCTCCTCCAAATAAGAGCTCACAAAAATTTCTTCCATCTAGAAACTGTCGTGCTCCCTCCCAGACAGTTACCCTACACAATTGTTAATTGTTAGTTCAAACACCAATTTATTCAAAAGAAAAATAATAAGCAAATTTTGTTACCCCAAATTATCTCTTCTAACAAAGTTATCAATGACTTCTTACTCTTCTACTAGAATAAGTTCCCAACCTCTATAATTAGTCCTTCCTTTATAGGGATCAGATGGTTCAATCTTTTGGCTGGCTGATTACTCTACCACTAGGATTAGACTGATGTCTTTGGTCTCCTACAATACAAAATACATCACATTAGGTACGAAGTGTAACAATTGAAGTACAAAAGACTAGCACATTAAGTACAAAGAATCAAGTATTGAAGTACCCCTTATTGAAGTATAATATATAGCTAACATGGAGCACAAATCCAAGCACATTAAGTACAACGTATTAACAATTGAAGTATACCCTGTTGAAGTACAAAATATTGCCAAGATGGAGTACAAAACTCAAGCACACAAAGTAGAAAGAGTCAAATATTGAAGTATCCCCGATTGAATTACAAAATATACCATCATGGAGTACAAATTCCAAGCACATTAAGTACAAAGTATCAACAATTGAAGTATAACATGTTGAGGTACAGAATATAACCAACATGGAGTACACAACTCAATCACATTAAGTGTAAAGTATCAAGTATTGAAGTATCCCCTATTGAAGTATAAAATATATTGAACATGGAGTACAAAAACCATCCCCATTAAGTGCAAAGTATCAAGTATTGAAGCATCTCCTATTGAAGTAAAAAATATATTCAACATGGAATACAGAAATCATCCCCATTAAGTGCAAAGTATCAACTATTGAAGTATCTCCTATTGAAGTACAAAATATATTCAACATAGAGTCTAGAAATCATCTCCATTAAGTGCAAAGTATCAACTATTGAAGTATCCCCTATTGGAGTACAAACTATGCCTACATGGGATACAAAATTTAAGCACATTAGGTATAAAGGATCAACTATCAAGAATGAAAGATCAATACATGAACTACAAATATCCCAACATGGAGTATAAAAGATTAGCACATAAAGTACAAATATTGCCAACATGAAGTGCAAAAGAATAGCATTTAAGTATACATATCACCAACTTGGAATACAAAAGATAGCACATTAAGTACAAATATCACCAATATGAAGTATAAGATATGATCACATTAAGTACAAATATCAACCAATCAAGAATAAGACATCAGTACAACAGATAATTTATAAATGAAATGTAAAATGCAAAAACTTAAAATATTAAGTAATTGACAAAACCTTCTCTTCTTGTTTTATGTCTTTTTTTCAACGAGGATGAGGAGGACCATAGGTCTTTGTCACTTCTCTTGCTCTTTTAGCTGGTGTAGTGCTTGGGGGGTTGACAAAATCTGAAAATTTCTATTTTAACTTTTTGTCTTCTTGATTGCGCACATCTATCACAATCGAGGACATGGCATTTGCCACTTCAATCTCAGATTCTTCAAACTCAGCCACTTGAATTGGTACATAAACTTCTGTCTTCAAAAGTTTGGTGGAATCTGAAGGATCATGATGGTATTTTGTTCGACTTTCTTCATCCACTGTGTTTTCAGATTCATCCCCTTCTTTCTATGCATCATCTACCAAATCAAGTACCCTCTCATTTACAAACTCACCAACTCCCTCTTCAAGCTTCACCTCCTAAGTCTTGTGCTCAACTAGATGCTCCTCCTTACCCTGTTCCTTTATTGCCATCATATCGAATGAAGTAATTTTTTCTTTCAATGATTTAGTTTCTTCAACTTTAGCTGTAATAATTGCTTCATATACTGTATGATCACAAACATGGACTTGACTGAAGGCAGTACTGGCAGCCTCTGGTTTCTTGATCAAAACTACCAATTCTAACTCCTTTGGAGCAGAGTTGGGGGCTACAACCTATTACAATGAAAATAATTATCAAATTCAAATTCTTATACAAAAAGCTAACAATGAATTATTACAATTATTACCATTTCTGCTGTAATTTGTTTCAATTTTTTCCTTGCCTCCTCCAGATTATGTAGGAGTTTGCTATTCTTCCACCAATAAAAGCGTGGAAACTCAAACAAACTCACTGGTAAAACTAGTGAAGGGATGAGTTCATAGACCCATGCCTGCCATTCATAAATTAAAAAATTATACTCACTTGAATATAAATATAATCAATGTTGTTAGAAAAATGAAGCAAACACTTACCATCAAACCAACTGTGCACCTATCAATGTATTTCTTGATTTTTTCTCCACCTACTCTTATATGATTTTTCATATCTTGGACAAAAAAATTATATGCAGCTATGCCCCATGCATACAGACCAACTCTAGAAAAATTGTTCAAGTATGGTAGGAGAAATCGTGGACTCCAATAATTTGATGTTGGAAACATAAAACAATTAAAAATAAAAAGTATGTACAACCTACAAAAATTATTCAAGTCTTCCTCATTATCCTTATATACATACTCCTCAAATTTCTTAGCTATTTCAGATCTAGTAATATTCTGTAGCTTTCCAAAAAAAAGGTTGTCAAAGGTTGAAGACTTCATCTTCAATGTTATATCCACAGATTGCCCTACATATGGCAACCCTAAAATCGTAGAAAATTTAGCCATAAAAAAAGGAACTTCAACCCCCTTCGAAAAGTGAAATGACAGCCTTTTTTGGTCAAACCTCCTCAGTATAGCTTCAAGCCGAATGAAGCTTGAACTTAACTCGGGCATATCCATATATATATAAAAAGGGGTCTTTTTCAATGCATCAAAATATTTTGACCCCATCTTGGACTTTACAATATCCAATTTACTCTAAAAAAATTAGGGGGAGCAACAAGAGCAGACCTCATAATGTCTTGGCTTGGCTGCAATCAGATAAAGAAAAATTAGTATATAAACAGATAATGAACTAATCCTTTAGATAATGTGTACTGACAACTTGAATGTTTTGTACTACAGATGCTTCTAACATGTATTTCAGAAACATATAATATATTATACTACACTTTCAATTAGGGTATACTTCAGGATTGAATGTTTTATACTACAGAAGTTTCTAAAATGTATTTCAGAAACACATAATATATTATACTACATTTTCAGTTAGTGTATACTTTAGGCTTGAGTGTTTTATACTACAGTTGCTTCTAAAATATACTGCACATATTTGATTATATATTATACTTTCATTTAATGTATACTGTAGGCTTGAATATTTTTGTACTAAACATGCTTCTAAAATGTACTGCAGTTACACTAATTATATACTACACTTTTGCCTAATGTATACTCCAAGCTTGAATATTTATACTACATTTGCTTCTAAAATGTACTGTAGGTTATATATTAAACTTTTTCGTAATGTGTACTGCAAGTTTGAATATTTTATACTACATTTGCTCTAAAATGTACTACAGGTTATATACTAGACTTTTCCCTAATGTGTATTGCAAGATTGAATATTTTATACTACATTTGCTTCTAAACTGTATTGTAGTTACACAGATCATATACTACACTTTTGCCTAATGTGTACTGCAAGCTTAGATGTTCTCTTCTACAGATAATACACTATCGCTTTCAGATAGTTTTACCGTATAATTTTACCATAATATAATTTTAGGTAGAAAGAAATATAAACCCCAATAAGGTGAAGTTCAACTCTCATATCCTTCAAGTACAAATCAGAAACTTCCTATCTCACAACAAAAATTATATGTATATCAAATCAGTTCAAGTGTTTAACGACTAAAAAATGAATAAAAACCCTAAACACTGAAAAATCACTAACATTTGAAACTGTAAGTTCAGAAAACATACTTGTGTTTTTTTCGCTCACTTCTTTTTGCACTTGGCTTCTTTTCGCAGATGTTTTTGCTTCCATAGTTGCAAAAATATGGCAGAAATTTTGGTGACTTTTTTTTTTTCCAGTTTTCTTTCACTTCTTCTTCTCTTGTTCTCGCGTCAATGGCAGAGGAAGAATGTTTTTGCGCCCTTTTGTTTCACGCCTCGAGAAGTCATTTTCAGGCAGAAAAAAAAAAGAGGAAAGCATTTTTCTTGATTATAGAAACGCATTTCTCAAGTATTTTTGTTGTTTTTTTTCCAAATATAAGGACATATAGGTCTTTCTCAGAGATATGGGGAGTGATTCCTAATTTTTGTGAAAAAGTGGAGAGTTTAGTGTGTAAAAATTCAAATGGGAACAAAACACTAAATTGAAAATAGGATTAGGGATTTTTTTCTAATTAACGATAGTTTTGTCTCATAACAAATCAAATATAACATCTAGCTATGAGATATATTTTAAAATAATATTAGCACTTAGAATTTTTGAAGTGTTTTTTTTTTCTTTATACACATACATCACAAGTTTATTTGAATTTAAACTCTTAATTTCTCATATTATGTAGAAGACTTATGTTATTGAATTACAAGTCACTCGACTTAAAATTGCTTAAAATTTTGGAAGTGCTTTCATGAATGCAATGAGGCACATTTATCCAACGCACACTTAAGGGAAAGAAGGAAATCAAGGAAAAATAAGAGGATAAACATGCCATAACAATTTGAAATCGCTACTTTCCCGCCAAGTTGATATTTTCCGCGTTAACTGAGCCTCCGGTGTAAAAGCGCGAAACATTCCACAGACTTCTTCGATACACATCTAAAGCTTCGTAATTTCCTCTTAGTTCTACACTGATTCCACCTATTAGATTTTACGATGGTATGTTCTATTATCCAAAACCCTAATTTCTTCATGTTCATATTTCTATTATCTGTTCTTTTGACACGATTTTCCCCTGAATTGGAAATGTATCTGTTAATTACTGATCATTGTCTTGATTTAGCTGCTGAATTTTATGGATTCGGGTCAAATTGCCGAGAATTCTCGGTTATTTCTCTGCAAATTCTTATTGTTGATCATTCAGCTTAGAAAATGAATATGCATTGTTACTTAGCTGCATACTACAGTATTTAAAAGTGGAGTTTTTAGTTGAGAATAAGGTCTTTGGATATGTGGATTGGGAATGAAGATTTTGGTACTGAGATGGAATTATGGACTAAAAGATGGGAATGGACTAGCGAGGGTAAGAATTTTAAGAGCAGATGACGGTGCTCATTAGATTTGAGAATATTTCGTTTCTGAGACTTAAATTTTCATCTGGTTTGACAACTTCTTTTAACAATGTTCCCCGAAGGTAGCTTTATATTAATTTTTTCACCTTTTTCACTTAAACTTAAAGTTCCTACAATTTTTTATTCTGTTCTACTGTCTTTACTTTTGTTAATTTAATTTTTCAACCTTTTATTGATGATAATAATTATACACACAAACATGTTTGAAGATGAAAATTTAATTTATTGATCAGGGGCTCTAATGCATAGATAAAGGCTTACACATCTTCCACAGATTTTGAAAATTCTCTCTTTTATTTTCACATATTTTGTTCATTGTTCATCTTCTGCTTCTGAATTTTAACTATTCAGCTTTAACTCTTCAAAATGCAATGGATATGTCATGCTAGAATAAATTATAACTCTGAAAATTCTAACTACCATTACTATTATGGCCAGTCTAAGAAAAGAGGACTCTCTCTGGATGAAAAACGTGAGAAAATGCTACAAATTTTCTATGAATCCCAGGACTTCTTCCTAGTAAGTGCCTTGACTTGTTTATGTAGACAATCTCAGATATGGTGTCTTTTTATATTCATTGCACATAATGCGCTTTATGTTTGTCTATAGCCTGTCTGTCATTTTTGTTTCTGTCTTTTTTGACATCAAGATTGTGCAAGAGCTTGCAAATCTTTTTTGTATTAGCTAATCTTTTGAAACAGATCTTTCATATTTTCCATTACATTTAGTATGTATTTGCAGTATGATGATTTCATGTCAACCACCCTATGCTAAAGACGAAATGAGGCTTTCTGTTTTGTGTGTGAAAGGGCAAATTATTCTGTGTATTAATTCCAATTTCATAGTGCATCTATATCTAAATTAATAGCCTATACAGGCATTTCATGTAGCCAGTTAGCCATCGTACTTACAAGAAAAATTTGCTATTGTGTTGCCATTCCATGATTTCAAGCTTTTGGGAAGTGGATGGCTCTGTTTGCTTGTGTGTGCTATATGGCTCGAACTATTTTATGGAATAGGCATCAGAATATGGCTCCATATCTTATAACTCATTTTTTCGTGCTGGTTATCATCTGTTTAAGTTAATCCTTTTCAAGAGATGATCCAATGATTATAGTGAAGTTTCTCCCATTAATATTTTCCTATTATATCTTCTTTTAATGTCGGAGTAGATGCTTATTAAAGTCAAAAATTGCCCTTAAAACTGCTGTTGAAGTGTCATCAATCATCAGTTCTTGAGTCTTCAATTTGGAAATGATAACTACCTTACTTCCCAACCTTACAAAAGATTTTCTATCTTACACACTTTATATTTTCTTTGAGTAATAGCCTCTACTTGTTTGTGGACATAGATCCTGATTATACTAGTTTGTTTATTGACCAGAAGGCTGATTATTACTGATTTTTCCTTTACCCTAGCTCAAGGAACTTGAGAAATTGGGTCCAAAAAAAGGCGTAATCACCCAGTCAGTAAAAGATGTTGTCCAAAGTCTAGTTGATGATGACCTTGTTTTCAAAGACAAGATAGGAACTTCAGTGAGTGAGCTTTTTCTGATGGTCAATGTTGCATAATCTCCTTTTCTTAAATTCAATGATTATGCATATTATGGCCTTTGGCATATGTTTTTGCGGCAATCAGTTATATTGATATCTTACTATTTTGAAAGAATTGTGCTTGAAAAATTTCAGGTATATTTTTGGAGTCTTCCTAGCTGTGCTAGTAACCAGGTAATGTAATAATTCATTCGTATCTTGAAATTAGAATGAAATTTACATTTCATGTTCAAAGTGCCTACGCATGAGTTGTTCTACAGTTGCGAAATATGCATAGAAAGTTCGACTCTGATCTCCAAAGTAGTAAAAGACGATATATAGAACTTAGTGATCAATGCAATGATCTGAAGAAGGGACGAGAGGAATCTGTGAGTGCATTTCTCCTCTTTCCAACCTGCCCAACTTTCAATATTTAGCACTGTATAAGAGTGTTTCATGCCATCTTCCGATGTCTTATAAGCTCTGATCATATCAGGATGAACGAGAGGAGGCACTTGCGCGGCTTAAAGCTATTGAACAGAAATATAATGAGCTCAAGGTTGGGTCACATATCTTTATGAGGGTGGCATTCCGTTTAAAATGCCCCTCCTCTCGGCCCCTTGTTTTGGCATTTAACACTGAAGTTCTGGTCCTTATTTTCAGGATGAAATCGTACAGTACTCGGACAATGATCCTGCTACATTTGATGCAATGAGTTAAGCAATTCCATCCTTTCATGTTTCAAAGTTTCCATCTTTTCCTGTTTCGAAGTTTTCAGCTTTGCCCAATGGCATGTCAGTTGTGAATTGTTTTCCACTTCAATGATTCTCAAAGATTATGTGGTTTGCTACATTCTTAAGTCTAATGTTCTTTTGCAGAGAAAGCTATTGAAGTAGGTCATGCAGCAGCTAACAGATGGACAGGTTTGCTTTTCTTGCATAATCCAATTTCCTTTCTGTCTTCTGGAGTTCCAAACTAATGTTCTTTATCTTTCTTCTTTTCCTGCCTACCATGTTTTATTTTTGCACAGACAACATCTTCACACTGCGACAATGGTGTTCAAACAACTTTCCTCAGGCAAAAGAGCAACTGGATCACCTTTACAATGAGGTACGCAGTTTAAATTGAGCTTCGATTGCTAAGTGAAACAATGTCTATCCCTCCACGAAGGAATGTGATATCAAAATCTTGATTTTATGACAGCATCTTCTCTTGCCAGCACTTAAGAGGTTTCTCTCGTTATGTTGAACAGGTTGGTATAACTGATGCCTTTGACTATTTGGAGGTGCCTGCAGTGGTTTCAGTCTGCTCTACTGGAGATATGATGGAAGGCTCCCTTTAAACTCTGTATGTTGGGTTGAAAAAACTGTAAATCAAATAATATATTGTTGAGACTGGGAATCTGCACTAAGCCATAATATAAGCAACTCCCTTTACTCTTATAGAATTGAACTTACTCCTACAAAACAGCAAGTTGATGATCTCCGTAGAGAAACTGGACATTTCCAACATTATAGTGGCACATCAACTGGTTTCAGGTTTTCTTCCACTCCACATCTCTACTCCCTTCCTCTCACGCAAATATGTGGCTGGTTTGAAAGAAAGGTCCTTATGGTGTGAACCTTAATTTTTCGGTTAGTTTAAATTGTGAATCTTTAATTATAGTTTCCTCTTATTGTGGTTTGCGGTTTGCATGTGCTTAGTTCTTAATCTATAGTTTCTACTCATTTCTTTCTCGGAAATGAAGTTTGCAGTATGCTTGGATTAAAGAACTTAGTGCATGAAGATGTAAAAATGAAAGTATAAAATTACAATATTATTTGAAGTATGGATTTTGCTTAACGTTTGCCTAATTAAAATCCAAGGTCCAAGTATAGATGATGCTTGAGATTGGTTTTCAAGTTCAAGGTTATTCTCCTCAGCATGCACTCATGTTGTGCAAATTGGTTATCATTTCACATGCTGAGTTATCGGCCATTAGGAAAGGAAGGACGAGACAACTTGCCTAAGAAATTTTTGTTGTTTCTATAATTTTTATTTTGATGAATTTGCTGGGGGTTCTTTGTGCTCGCACAGACAAAAATGCTTGGGAGTACTTTTCAAACTGATAAAGTAATGTACTTGGTCTTTTCTTGCTGTCTCAAATGGAATAATAAACAGATATTTCATGTTCGAAATTGCTTGATTTACATTGCAGCTTCGCCTTGCGGGTCATAATTTTCTTAAGATTGTCCCGTCCCATGATCAGTCAGAATCGCTGATTGGAAAATATTGGACTAGAAGAGTCAGACTCAGACACAGATTGGGAATTTCATGCCTGAGGCCATCTCCAACCTGATCTATTTTAAATGCTGAGTTATCGTCAGTTTGAAAATATCGCCTTAGGCCATCTCCAACTTGATCTATTTTAGAATTCATTTTTTAGCAACATCCGCAAAAATAACACTAAAATAATATAGCATCTTAAATAGTATTTTCCTTCTCTACCTCAAAATTCTAGTTTTTTTATTATTTTAAGCTACATAACATTGTTTTGATATATTTAGACTATTCTATTTTACCTTTTTTTATATTTATATTTATATTTTTATAAATTATTAATTAATTTCAATTTTAAAAAATATTTAGAAAATAAAAAAATAAATAATTAAAAAATAATTTTATATATAAGTATATAAAAAAATTAAAACTTTATATATAAATTAATACATAAATTCATATAATTTTTGAAATTTTTTACATTAATTAAAATAATTTAAATAAAATAAAAATAGTTAAAATAAGAATAGAACCTTTGGTCAAGGTTTTATATTTAGAATCTTGACCAAATGCTATTTGAGGTGCCATTTTGAAAAATAACACCCAAAATGAACAACAGTTGGAGATGACCTTATAAAGACAATCACCGTTTTTTTATTTAAAATTGGTTAAAAATTATTGCACGAAACAATTCCTATTAGATCTATTAATGGGTAGGGTATTATTTTGTTGAGGTTAGTAGAAAATTAAAATACCTATAATCAAATCCAATCAATATTTGTTAGACTAAGATGAGGAACCAAATTCGTTAAAAATAATAGAATGGAGTTGGGTAGGGGATATATTCAAAAATTGCCCATATTCTACACTAAAAAATTATTCATTATTCAAATACTTTGAAACTATTACACCCTAAAACGGTGAAACCATAAAAGTAGGTAATCTTGACTTCAAGTCTGATGGTGAAGAGCACCGATCAAGCTCACACACAGGAGGGAAGGAAGGAAAGATTGATTGATTGTCTGTTGTAAAAAGAAAGCAGTATGACTATTTGATTATTTTATATGTCACTTCAAAGTAGTAAGCACATCTATCTCCTTTTCTGGCTCTCAGCTCTTTTTGATTCACAGAATGTGGTTTGGGACACAATAGGAGTTTGCATGCCTCGATAGGATAGAGATCATCGGAGTATGGCACAAGATCGCCTTTTCTTGCTGTCGTGGGGTCGAAGTATGAACAAAGTAAACCTATCCCAAGTATTTAAAAAAAAATTAAAAAGAGCACAATTGAAGAGATAAAAAACAATATGTCAGAGAAATACATAGAGAGAAAAGATAAAATATTGGGAAAAAGATGGAAAAGCGATATAATGTTCTTTTTTTTTCTTTTAATTTTTGTTTGTTTCGTAGAGTGAAATTTTAATGCATAGAATTATTGAATTAAAATAAATAACTAGATAAAAGTATAAATTCAATTTGGTAAAATTCTTTTGTCCAGTGTACGAAGAATTGAATCAATGTTTTCAATACATACCAAACAAAGATTTAGTCAATACATAAAAAAAAATCTTATTAGCTAGTTACTCTAACATTCTCATATCAAATAGTTTCACCACGTGGACTAACAATAGGAAAATTTGATAACTAAAATTAAGATAATTCAAAATAAAGAATGATTTCTTTGGAGTAAAAAATAGGAGTGGTCAAAACATAACTTACAAAGTTGGGTATAATAAGGTAAAGTCCTTTCCAATGTTGTGTTTATGTAAAAGTGTAAGACCTAAACCTCTCAATTACACCCTATAATATCCAATAACCTCATCAATTACCGCTTGATCTTATGAATAGGTTAAAGAAGATTGTCCTTAAGTGTCGATAGTCGATTATTACCTATCAGTTTCAAATCAATTAAGATTAATTCTAAACAAAGGTAATCAAGTTTAGTTTAGTGTTGGGAACAAGATAATCAACAATAGTTAAGCAATATCAATATGAGATTCAAGACAAAGTATAAGAGCATTCATTCAGTAATCTCTAATAATTCAACATTAATGATACAGCAAAGAGCATGATGGTCCGGAACTCCAGTGGATTTGGATGATATTGGGCCTGAGATCTGCAAC
>JACGDI010001674.1:122659-231578 GCA_014898725.1 Jacaranda copaia
ATACCATTTCACGTTGGGCCTCGTGAGCTGTCTGATTTGTAAAAGGGTCTATTGAACCTGTTGGGCTATCCCATATCAATTAACAAGATATATAATTTAACATAATCTCTCACAATCAATCATATGAATAATACATATCAATAGAAATTATACAAGATCACTGATCCTATGAGCCGCCTCTGCCTTTTATTGAAGTCCAAATAAGAAACAAACCCCAAGGTGAATTCAAACTTTCCTCCCGATGCAGCATCGATCTCTGTGTTTGGTCAGAGAAATTATGCAAAATTTGAAATCAAAAGGAAAGCCTACTCTAAAACGGAATGGAAAGCTAGAAGAAAAAAATTTTCTTAAGTCCTACTCTTTTTAATGCTCATGGCTGCTGAAGATATTCCCCTCCAAATGGGTAAAAGAAGAGGCAAAAGATGGACTCACCTTTAAATGCCAAGCTTCAAGAACTTTGGGCTTCGCAGCGCTGAGGCCAACGCTCAGGGTGGCTGAACTGATTTTTCCTGGCAATGAGTAATGACCGCCAAAGTCTCAGGTTGGCTACAACTCTAGAGTATTGCCTCGTCTCCCTACCTCGTCCAGTAACTGCACGCTATCGGATCAGCATCAATTTTATTTTTATACATGTGAATAACAACAAAAATATAAAAAATAACAAAGACACAAAACACAATTAAACATCGTAAAAGTACCTAAAAACCAATAACAGGACACAAAACATTAAAAATATGCCAAATAAGTATTGTCTCAATTGTTAAAAAATAGACCTTGGCCTAACTCAATCCTAAAAGTTAGTTTAAAAGTTGAGAATTATCTGAAATTATATATAGAAATCATAATTTGTTTATTTTATCGATGTGGGACAAAAAATACCCCGCGCACGCCCTGAAATGAGCATTTAAAGCGTAGAATAATATGAAATAAATAACCCAACAATGTTGGGTAACTCAACATTGAGAATAGTAATCATATATAGAGACTACTGCTTATTTATTTTACCGATATAGGACACTAACATCAATAAAATCACTCCAAATCCACAACAATACACAAAACATTTTCAATTACTTAAATTTGCAATTTGATCTGCATCTATTGTGTGATACTTACTGGTCCATGGTCACTAGACTCTTCTGCCAATGATTCTTTTTAATGAGAAAGGTAGGGAGGACCAATGAATTTACTTAATGCCCTTTGAGTGTAATATTGTGTTACACCACCATAAGGTATTGCTTTGAATTTTTCTTAATTTTTTGAGATGTATTGTTTTGGATTTTACTAATTATGTATTCGTCGGCTTCTATATTTTGATATGGTAATATTATATTTTTACTTCATTAAATATCATGATATATCGTCTTTATATAAATAAAGTATTCATTTAATTGTACGCTATTATTCTTATACTAAATTAAACAATCAGTTTAACCACGACAAACTAAAAATGGAATAAATAATACCTAAATTTTAACAACATAAGACACGAACACTTTGAAACTTTGGGTGCCATCTGAATGCATAAATTGAGGAATTCTTTTATAACATTTTAAGTAATAATCAAATAATATAAAAATTTAAACATATTCAGAACCAAACCAAAAAAAAAAAAAGTTAAGAAGTTTGAAAAAGTATCTAAATTCGAAACAAGAATTTAAAGATCACTGTATGTTCAATAGTTAATGTTCAAATAAAAGATATGATTAATTATTTTACTGAAACAATTGTTATTAAATAAATACCAGAGTCAAGCGGGCACAACGTAAAATTGGTTGGTGTTGTCAGCTTTCTAGGTTGTCCCCAATTGCTGCACTTAACGGTCAGGGTCCAAAAATCATAAGCTACAATCCTTTTCAAAATTAGAAAATCAATTGAAGGGAGAATATTGACCTGCCATTGCCAATCATTCTGTGCAATCTGCATGTGGGACAGTGACAAATTTGAATGGCTATCCACGGTGCACAGCTCAATAATACCTGTAGCCAGAACGTGCATCACATATTGTCCGTACACGTGTCCGCCATCAACGGCCCCAAACATGCCTCTGGGTCCTTCGTATTCTGGAAACCAAAATTTTGACAGGGAGGATTGGTTTGTTCTCCGCCTCCACTTGACATGTAAAGTTCCATTCATTTCTTGTTTCTTGCTTAGAAACTAACATAGAAATAGCTGATACTTTTTCTCTGGGTTTTGTAGCTTCGGAAATTTCCGGGCTTCTGTAGAAATCAAAGAAAACGGATATGTTGAGATTGTACCTTGTTATGACAATCTTTGCTCTTCTTTTAGCTTTGGTGATTCCTTCCATCGATGGTCAAGTCCCTGAGCCTGCACCTGCCCCTTCAAGCGATGGTAACTTTCATTTCCCCTTTTTGTTTTGTGGGCTTTTCTATCATGAGCATTCGATTCCACCTATAATATCACTTTGTATTCTTCTATTCCATTATATGATTTATCTCATATTTTAATTTATGCATGCATGTATGTATGTATAATTGAATTATCATATTCATCATAAAATAAGATAGAAGATAGAAATACGAAATGAAATAAAGAATTTAAATTACCTATAACAGTTGGATTATATGAAAATCACCGTACCTTTTTATCCATTAGTCTTGGTTAGACTAATGTTTACATCAATATATATTTAATATGGGTATAGATACTTTTTGGATTAATTAGTTAAATTTGGATAATAAAGTAGTAAGTAATTTTTGATTATAAAGCACCACCAAACTTGTTATACTATTTTTTATGAGTTTGAATTTGTATTTGAGTACTACTACATTTTTGGGTGCTGTTAAAACATTTTTCTGCCCATTGAGAGATCCCTTCATCAAGAATTTCACTTGTTTTTCAAATGTGTTTTCTTTTATTTTTTCCCTTTTTTTTTTAAAAAAAAACTATTCATATTGGGTTTGTAATGATTATGTTGCCTGATTTTTGGGATTTAATTTGTGGCAGGGGTAGCAATTGATCAAGGAATAGCATACGTTTTAATGCTGGTTGCTTTGGCTATCACCTATATCTTTCATTGATTCATTGATTATAAATTGTATAGAGGCATTTGTGCTTTGAGGGATTAATATTAGCTGGATTGATTATTTGTTACACTTGATTCAAAGCTATTATTCTTTCTGAAGTTGGGTTGTTTTCTTCTTTTGTGTCTGCCATATTGTTCTGTTCTTTTATTTCTTCTTCAATTCTGCTTTCTTTTCCTGGTAATCCCAACCCATATGTATAGATTTAATTGTCACTTCCATGTAAATGTTGAAAGAAGATGTTTCCGTGACAAGAAAATGATAAACTATTTTGAGCAGGAAATTGATTTTTTGTTTGTTTTGGATGCTAAGAAAGATATCATTGCAACTCAAAAATAATTACATGAGATGTGAATGTAGGAATGTGATCATTCCACATAATAGGTTCAGTAAGTAAAAAAGATAGAGGGTCTAGTTATACAATGAGTTGTCTGATTAACTGAATGATGAACAAAACTAATAGTACAATTTGATAGCTTAGTTAAGAGAGCTTCACAATCTGCAACCACTGTTCCAAAATGAGATGAAGTCCACATTCTCATTTAGGACGACATTTACAACTATTAAAGCATCTATTCAAAAAAGACATTTGAATAGTTCCTACTTTCACCCTCTCGAAACAAAATGGCTTCTGCCAGAGAAGGAGAGACAGCACCCATGTGAGGAGAACCAAAAATAGCACAAACAACCCCTCCATCATTCCTCAGTATGCAGCCAGTAGCAAACTTCTGCCCATTTGTATCAATAGCAGCATGTATATTACATTTAAGCCAACCGATTGGGGAACAAGCAATAATCTATGACAGGTGTTAGGAACACTAGATAACAACACTTGACTCTTTTTGAGATGTTAACCATTGTTGAAGAGAAGAAATGGCCAGAAAACTAGTTGCATTGATAGTACTAGTTTTGGCTTTCCACACCACCTGGTTTCGATTATGCCACAAGTTCCAAAATAGCATAAAGGCTTTACATCCATCCTCCTTGCTGAGTCCGTCAAGAAGTTTTTCCAGCCACATAGCTAAACTCTCAGTTTCATACTGATAATTAGATCCTAATTGGTGCTAGCAATCAACTGAAATGGGGAACTGCACCAAGACATGTAAAACTGATTCCATATTATTTTTGCACACAGAACAAGAAGGATTCACATAAATTCTTTTTGATATTAACCAATCTATATTAGATAAACAATTTGTATTTGCCCACCACACCAAATTATGAACTTTTGGAGGCACTTTACTGCCCATATTTTCTGCCAAATGCTAGAAGATGAAGGTTGGCCATTGACATGGTTCTCAGTCAAGTTCCTATAAACACTTTTTACAGTATGTAGTCCTTTTGAGTCCCAATTCCATACCCAGATATCATTACAACATCTATTGCTCAAAGCAATGTTAAGAATAAGGTTGGCATCATAATCGTTGAACAAAGAAGAAATAAGTTCAACATTCCATTGCTTGTCACCTGCAATCATCAAAGAAGAAATTTTGTTGTTAGAGTCATCTAAACTCAACTCTGACGAAATATACGAATTTTGACTATCTGACAGCCAAGTATCTTTTCCCACCAATATACTTTCACCACTAACAACCTTTAAACAACAACCTCCTAGTATCGCCTCCAAAAAATTCTTACCCAAATAATACTTATCTCAAAAAATCTATGACACCAATGCCTCAGGATTTGAAAGCAAGCGCCCCCCTTGTTTTCCTAATAAGGAGAGGTTTAATTCGTGAAGTCTTCTAAACAAATGCCACGACTCTTTTTCGAAACACAGAGGTTCTCCTATCTCATCCATTTAACTCCGCTAGTTTCATTCCCATTAGACCTATTGATTCCCCACCAAAATGCATTCATCATCCTCTCAATTTGGCCGCACAGGTCTGAAGGGAGGAGAAAGACACTCATCACATAATTTGGAATGGATTGTGCTATAATTTTTGAGAGAATATCTTTGCACGCTCTTGAAAGAAGTTTCTTGTTCCAGCCCTGTAACCTCTGCCAAATTTTCTCCTTCACAAATCTGAACACATTCTTCTTTTTTCGTCCAATTAGGGATGGTAGTCCAAGGTATTTACTGTTATGATAATATAAACCAGCATTTAGACAACCTCCAATTTCTTCTCTTACCGTCTCACTTGTATTTAAACTAAAGAAAATCAATAACTTTTGGAAGTTAATAAACTGACCAGAAGCTGCTTCACGTGCCTTCAAACAGTCCTTGATAGCTCCACATTCTTCTAAAGTTGCCCTGAAAAAGAGCATGCTATCATCTGCAAAGAAAAGATGTGTCATGGGTGGAGCTCCTCTTGTCATTTTGCAGCCATGTGTCCTTCTTTGTTGTTATGATTTCTTTAGAATAGTAGACAAACCTTCTGCACAGAGAATAAATAAATACGGTGACAACAGATCCCCTTGCCTCGGTCCTCTATTTGGTTGGATTGGCCCTATTTCATGTCCATTATGAACAATCTTGTAACTAACCGAGTTCACACACATCATAACAAGATTGATGAATCTTTGATCAAAACCCAGCTTCTTCATAATTCACCTGAGAAATTCCATTCAATTCTGTAATATGCCTTGATCACATCAATTTTTAATGCTGCCACACCAACTTTCCCTTGTGATTTTCTCTTGAGATAGTGCATAGCTTCAACTATCATCGCCTGTCATAAATGCACTCTGAGCAACGGAAATTATAGTAGGCAGTACTTTCTTGAGTCGATTCGTTATAACTTTTGAAATTAATTTATAAATGACATTACATAAAACTATAGGGCGTAAATGGGATTACCTCTAGATTTTTCTTGTTTGGAATCAATGCAAGAAAGGTATTATCTAATCCCGCATGGAGGCAGCCATTCCTCAGAAATATTAAGCATGCATGTGTCACATCCTCACCAATAATATGCCAATATCGTTGATAGAATGCAGGTTTCAATCCTTTTGGGCCTGGAGATTTATCTGGATGCATTGATAATATCGCCTTTCTCACCTCATCAGCACTAAAATCAGTTATAAGCTGAAGGTCTTGCTCTACTGTAACTTTCTGATTCACACAGTTCAGGACTGTCATATCTTCACAAGTATGGGATGTAAACAACTCAACATAATAATCATAGGTTTTTGATTTCAATCCATCATCCCGCTTTCTCCAATTTCCTTGAGAGTCTCGTAACTTCATAATAGTTTCGTTTATAGTGAGCAGAACTTTCACAGGAAAGAATATAGAATTTGAATCTCCTTCTATGGCCAAAATTGGGTAATTGTCACTTTGCACCCTCAAAACACATTTAAAAGTCATTTTGCACTCTTCAAACATAAAAATGGCAAAATGCACTTCAAAATATATTTCCTTTGGCAAGTTGCACCACAAAGTGTCTTTTTGTCTAAATAACTCAATTTAAATGAGGGCAAAAATGTTCAAACACCTTTAGACAACTTTCTTACCATCATTTAATAAGACAATTTTAAAATTTTATATAGAAAGTCAAAACTTCTGTATAAGTCCAAAAAAATAAAAAGAAAATGAAGATGACAAACAATGGAATGACCAAACTCATGCCATTAATTAACTTATCCAAAAAAAATTGAAAAAAATCATGCCATCATTTAATCACTTTTATTTTTCCTTTTTTTTTTTTTAAAAAAAACTCAATTTCAAGTCTTTCTTCTTCTTATTATTGTTGGACAATGAGTGCATTAATTAACACATAGTTAATTTAAAAGGGCCAAAACATACTTGTTGGGTAGTAGCGGAATTAAGGATAGCCCCCATTAGATTCAATTCGGCTACTAGCCTTTTAGTTTTTTTACCACGTATTTTTCTTCTTTTTGTGCACTCATGCAGAGTTGCCTCGCTTTTATAGATTACTACCAAAGAAATTTATTATTTTCACACTCTAAGAACTTGGGTTTCTAAGTGATTACCCAAGAAAGTACTATAGAGATTTGTAGAGGATATTGAGAACTTTGAATTTCTCTTCACTTTCTTTTGTTTCATATCTCTCTAGTATCTTCCTCTTTAAGACCTTAGGTTCCTATTTATAAGGGTGAGGTGTAGCTTCACAAAGAAGATACTTTCTTTTCTTAATGATGAAGAAGCTTTTTGGCTGTATCCAAAAGTCAATTGATGATGCTTATCCTTTAGTCAGTTATTGAAGCTTATCCAATAGTCAGCTATTGAAGCTTATTCAATAGTTAACTAATGATGCTTATCCAATGGTCAGTTGCTGAAACTTATCTAATGGTCAGCTGCTGAAGCTTATCCATTAGTTAGTTGATGAAGCTTATCTGATAAGCCCATCAAATATGGATGTCTATTTGGACCATGGGTCAAAACTCGATCCAATGAGTTTAGGCTATAAGCCAATGCCCAATTTGGGCTATGGGTGAATACCAGTCCAAATTGCAATATCTCCCACTTAGACATATTTGACGTACTTTCCATAAATCTCAATATCTGAGATACTGAATCTCATGAATTTTTCTCAAACATAGAATAGGATGTGCGACCGAGCAAGAAAAGAAAAAAAATGAGGAGTGTTATCACCAAACTAACATGACACTGCAACTCCAACAAAATCTCGCTGTATCTTGAACCAATGCAAATCTTTAATCCCTCAAATAGAGTATGCTTGACTTTCTCTAATTTGTCTTTATGCCCATGGCTACGTCAAAACTCATTTGACGCAGCAGGTCGACCTATAAGCCATAAAATAAATTCACATAACGAATATAATTTTTTCTCTAGCTTCACATACTAATTGACTTGGGCTTAACCACTTTCTTAGACAAGCACCAATAGACCAACTGTAAATCTAGCCTTTGGATATCTTGCTAAAGTAGTGACATCAGGCTTACACTTCATGATATGGTCCAAAGTCCCAAAGGGTACATTGATTAATAAGTGCTCACATAGTGACGAAGCAGGGATCAATTCATCACTCTACTTATATGGTCATCTTAAAGCACATGTAGTATGAATACATGCTATGATGGAGCTCCCACGTAAGTGGGCATGTCATGCTCTAAAAAACATCATCAAACTTGAGTAAATCTACCACATAAGCATTTGACTTGCACACAAACACATAGTCACATGTTTGGCTTCCATAAAGCTTATATAAAGTTTGGACATACTTTATGTGATCAATACTGATCTCATCTTAGCACATAAGCCAAGGCGACTATACATGCTTCAACCTTTTATGCCATCTCATGCACGAAGGTGAATAGTCTCATCTTGCTTGCTATTAAAGTGCCAGGATGATTGCCTGTGTGAGTGGGTCAATCTAAGCCTTGTGACATCTTTTCACAAATGACATAGGATACTAACAAAATAAATAAGAATTTCAAATCTTATTAATTGAGCAAAATATTTATACAGGCTACATTAATTAGACTCTATGTAATCCATTACAACTAATATGCCTTTGAAACATATTTCAAGGTAATGGTTTAGTGGAAGGATCAACGATCATATTGCTAGTAGAAATATGCTTGAGAACTACCAAGCCTTGCGCAAGACTTTCATGAATGAAGTGATATCTGGCATCAATATGCTTAGCTTTCCCATTGTATTTGGGATCTTTAGCATAAGCTAAAGCAATTGTGTTGTCATAGTAGACTACAACAACATTATCAGTATGCGGTGTAATTCACATGCTTTGGAGAAATTTCTTTAACTAGATAGCTTCTTAGACTGCTGATGTGCAAGCAATGTATTTAACTTCCATGGTAGATAGAGAGACACAGGGCTGCTTTTTACTACACTAAGTGATAGCAGCATCTCTTAATAAAAATACATATCCCAATGTGATTTGTGCTCATCTTTGTCCGCTGAACCATCATTATCATTATATCCCACGAACTTCAAAATACCTCTATAGTAGCACAAGGTAAGATCAATAATCTCTTTCAAATATCTAAGTATCCTTTTGATAGTATCCTAGTACTTCGATCTAGGATTACTTTGATATCGACTTACTATTCCAACTATAAAGCACAAGTATGGTTGAGTACACATCATTACATACATCAAACTTCCTACAGTGGTTGCATATGGAACATTAGCCATTCATTTCTTTTTTTCCATAGTTTTTGGACAAAGTTCTTTACTAAGAACACAACTCTTATCCATGGGTGTATCTACAGGATTAGCATTTTGCATATTAAATCATTCTAAGATCCTCTTTATTTAAGTCACTTAAGATAAACTCAAGAGCCTTTAGAATGATCTTAGTGTATCTTTATACTAAGTATATATTTAGCCTTTCCTATGTCCTTCATCTCAAAAGTAGAGGATAGCCGCTTTTGAGTGGTGACAATCAACTCCATGTCATTTCTAGCCAACAAAATATCATCCACATATAGTGAGAGGATAAAAAACCTCCTCTAATTCCTTTTAAAATACACAGAGTGGTCTTCCTCGACCATCACAAAGCTTGTCAAGGTAATAACTTGATGAAATCTATTGTACCACTACCTGGATGATTGCTTCAAGCTGTAAATAGAATGTTTTTAGGTGGCAAACTTTATGTGCTTGTTCCATTTCCTAAAAACCCTTAGGATGATCCATATAGATCTTCTCATTCAGTTCTCCATTGAGAAACGCTATCTTCATATTCATTTGGAACAAATCTAAATCAAGTTGGGTCATTATGGCTAGAATAAGGCAAATAGAGGCAAACCTCACCATAGGGGATAATGTCTTATCATCATTTATACCTTTCTTCTAGGTGTAGCCTTTCACTACTGTACGAGCTTTATACTTGTCAATCAACCCATACCTTTTAGGTGTAGCCTTTCACTACTATATGAGCTTTATACTTGTCAATCAACCTATCTGACTTGTGTTTAACCTTTAGAATCTATTTATTCCCAATGGTCTCATGTCCAGGTAGAAGATCGACCAGCTCCCAAATATGGTTATTAGCCATGAAGCTCATCTCTTCCTTTATAGCAGCTATCTGTTCATTAGCATTTAGAAAAGCGAAGGCTTCTTCATAGATAGCTGGCTCATCATTATCCATAGGGGCACACATGAAAGTTTCTTCCTCAATCTCAAAACATTAATGAGGAACTCTTCCATGCTTATTTCTATGTATTTGTAGATTTGAGAGCTTTTGTCAAGTGGAACACTCCCACTAACCATTGGCACACTATTATTATACTTGGCAATTGCTGGATAAGGCTACAAAACTTCCCTCACTAGACAAAGATGTGTCATTTTGTAGATCTTGTAGCTTGTATAGCTATAGGTCTTCTTTCACTTCATTAATGCTAGAAAAATCATCCTTGAGAAAATTAACATCGTGCAACTCAATTTCTGTCATTCCTCCTTTAGTGCTCACAATACTTTATAAAAACCTGCTTGCAAGCTTTAGGACTTAGTTTCCCATACTTATAAGAAGTATTATGAACAAACCCTATTGACCCTTAAGGGCGTAACCCTTGCAAATCAGGCTTTCTACCATGCTACAACTCATGCGGAGTCAAAGGAATGGACTTAGAAGGCACATGATTTAAGATTTAGGCAGCAGTCAAAATTACATCTCTAAAAAATGATATTGGAAGATTTGCTTGCGCCATCATTGATCTGGCTATATAAAGTAGCATACGATTCATTCTTTTTGCAACACTATTTTGTTGTGGAGTGTTAGGAATTGATAATTGCCTTATTATTCCTCTTTCCTCGCATAGTTATCTAAACTCATTAGACAAGTATTCTCGTATCTTATCAGTGTGTAGAATCTTAAGGTTCCTCTTCTTTTGGTTCTCTACCTTCATTAAAAGTGCTTGAACCAATTTAGCACTTTTAACTGATGAGATAAGAGATATACCAATCCATAGCATGAATAATCATCAATAAAAGTGATAAAGTAGGATGCACCGTGCTATGCCTTTACATTCATTAGTTAGCATATGTCTGAATAGACTATCTCTAAAGGATGAGTAGCTCTTTCTGCCTACCAAAAGGCTTCCGATAGGGCTTACCCATTAGACATGGTTGACAAACAAAAAGGTTGACCTTAGTGAGTTGGCCCAAAAGACATTCTTTAGCTAATCTAGTCATCCTTTCTTGTCTAATGTGTCCTAATTTTGCATGCCAATTAACAGATTCAAATAGCAGTAGAAACATAAGAAACACTATCATTGGCTAATTCTAACATAAAAAAACCATGATTCATAAAGCCCATGCCATAAAATTAATGACCATGATGAAACGTTAGAGTAGTATCCTCCAATAGAAAAGAAAAACCACATCTCAAGAGTGCTAATAATGAAAGTAGATTACATTGAATACTAGGAACATGTTGTGCATCATTGAGGAGTAGCTCATGTCCTATGCTGAGCTCAAGTCTGTAGGTTTCAACTCCCAAAACCTCCTTACGTGTGTCATTTCCCATCGCAACATAATGGCTACCATTTGGTACTCAAGATAATCCACAAATCCTGCTTGATCTCTTGCTACATATTTTGTTGCTCCTGTATCTACAATCCACCTTTGGAGAGAATTAGCAACCAAAAATTTGGAATAAACTAAGGAATATAGAGAGTATCTAGTGTGTCATACCTTCTTTGGCTTAGTGCAATGATGAGCAAAGTGACCACGCTTTCCATAGTTATAGCACTTGAGTTTCTTGATATCTTTCTTTTTACTCTTCTTAGTTCAACGATGCTTCTTATTATCATTAGCCTTTAGGCCCAAGTTCTGACTTTGGCTATTGCTTGATCTAGCACCAACCTGTTGGTTTTTACGTTTACCCTTAAAAGGCTTACATTGGCCAGCATGTGCGACCTGAGCAATTACTTGTGCATGTTCAGACTTTTTGCATTTTGCATCATGCTTAAGATGATTGGTGATGCTGTCGAATGTGGTAATCTGCTTATTATGTGTAAGCACAAGCTTAACATGTCCCCAAGTTTGCTTGGTGGTGACCTTAGGATAGCTAGAACTTGTTGTTCATTAGTGAGTTGTACACTAGCATTTTGAAGCTCTCGAATCATACTTTTTGTCACATTAAGATGTTGGAGCATCGTATGCTTGGGGTCAAGTATGTACTGATTGAACTCAAGGGTCAAAGCCCTTAGTTATGTAGCTGAGTTGCTACCATACTAGACCTTTAATGCTTTCCATAGCTTTTTAACCGTAGGATACTTCTCAAACTCATGAATAAGATTATTGTGTATGCAACTCAACATAGTAAAGCACGCACTTTTATCTTGATCCTCCCATTTATTATATGAGTCCAAATTGTGCTGATATTTATCAAGTGGTTCACTTTCTGGCGTAGTGGATTTAATCATGATTTTTTTCTAAGTGATCAAAGGTCTTTTCTTTTTGAAGCAAGTACTAAATTTTCCTATGCCACATAGCAAAATTCTAGCCATCAAGTTTACCAGTACTACGGAGGTTAGGATAAGCAGCTTGGGAGTCCATTACTGTTATGCATAAGAATGTTAGGTACCCATCAAAGAACAATTTTATTCTAGATCTAAGTAAATTTACATTATTTATCTTTAACCTAGTGAGATTGAAAATTTTGTGCTCAACTAGTAATCATCTCCCACTGAATCAAAAACTCATGATGAAATTTACCAACCCTAATAAAATAACTAATATGTCCACAAATTCATAAGCATCTATGCAATATGAAAAGAACTGCCTCACATGGCCCCATAGATGTTTGGTGCATCATACCAAGATAATTTAGCCCGTAGTGGTAGAGATAAAATTACACCCTTTCACATCACATGGTCTCAAATAAATACATATTTCACAAATAGAAATTTACATGAGAGATTTTCCTACTATATCAATTTAGTGAAATCAACAAAAATGATGCCGCATTACCAACCACCACTTAAATTATCTCTCATAATCACAAAGAAATGATGGAAAATGAATGGAAAATTTTCCATGAGCACCCAAACATTAATGTTCATCATAATAATACATTCATATTGCAACTTCTAAGCCACAAAATTGCTTAATAATTTCACTAGAACAACATTATGCAATTACTAAAGCATGCTTATGAAGTTTCAAACCATGTTCAATTACGTGCTATGCCACATAGACATCACATAAGTATCATGGGTCTACTTTCATAAAACCACTGCTACAAAGGCATACACATGGGTGCCACATAGGCACCAAATTATTCTGTCAGAATCAATCGACACCATGACATCTTTTCCTGCTAATACTATGCTGGAGTAGTGCCGATGTCATCATTGCACCTGCACTGGTGACTCAACTTTACTAGCAGAAGCCTCAAATTAGCTTTTCTTGTCGATTGATTCTAGATTTGACCATGGGGATTGTATGTATGTCCATGCAGAACATATTAATCAGTGAGACCAAGCTTTCTTAGCTTCGATACCACTATTGGAAGAGGAGCACATTAATTAATAAATAGTAATTTTAGATGGGCCAAAATACACCTATTAGGTAGTAGTGGAATAAAGGATGACTCACATTGGATTTTCAACCCCAAATGTTAGTTCAAGCCTTTTAATTATTTTCACCATGTATTTATCTCCTTTTCATGTACTCAAGCAGAGTTTCCTTGCTTTTATAGATTACTACCAGAGCAATATATTATTTTCACACTACAAAACCTTGGGTTTCTAGGTGATTACTTAAGAAAGTATTATATAGATTTGTAGAGGATATTGAGAATTTTGAATTTCTGTTCACTCTCTTATATTTCATATCTCTCTCGTATCTTCCTCTTTAAGACCTTATGCCCTTATTTATAAGGGTGAGGTAAAACTTCACAAAGAAGCTACTTTCTTTTCTTAATGAGGAAGAAACCCTTTGGCTTTATCCAAAAGTCAGCTGATGATGCTTATCTATTTAGTAGCTATTGAAACTTATCCAATAGTTAGCTATTGAAGCTTATCTAATAGTCAGCTGATGATGCTTATTCGAAGGTCAGTTGCTGAAGCTTATCCAATGGCTGGCTACTAAAGTTTAACCATTAGTCAGTTGATGAAGCTTATTCAATAAGCTCATCAAATATGGATATCTATTTGGACCACAAGTCAAAACTCGATTCAATCAGTTTGGGCCATGGGCCAATACCCAATTTGGGCTATAGGTCAATACCTAGTCCAAATTGCAACAATTATTGTCATCATTTTTCAATTCAAAATTAGTACTTTAAAATGGCAAAGAGAACACTATTTCTTACCATAATTAGAAGGCTGAAAATCATTCCTCAATTTCCACACCATGGCTTTGATGGTAATCATAATTTAAGGCTAAGTTTATGATATTTTGAGTTTTGAGATGGTGATTGAGTGATTATGAAGAATATGTTATGTGAATTTGGGGATGAACAACTCTTTTTATTCCTTTCTGACCCAAGTCAGTTTTTTGGAAGAAAAGTGAAGTAACTTTTGGAAGTTTAAGGGAGAGGTTAATCCTAGAAGGTGTTTGGACATTTTTGCCCTTGCTAAAATTGAGTTATTTTGATAAAAAATCACTTTGTGGTGCAATTTGCTAAAGAAAACATATTTTCTAGGCGCATTATGCCATTTTTGTGTTTTGAGGGTCCAAAGTGGCTTTTAAATGTGTTTTTAGGGTGCAAAGTGCTAATTACTTGGCCAAAATTATTTGGCCCTCTCTCTCCATAAATCTTCTTATTGTTGTAAAATCAAAAGGTACTTCTTCTGTATAATAGAAAGCTGTTCTATGGCAGCTACATCACATTTGACTTTGAGTTTTTGCATTCTTACCTTATAGGCTTGTAATCTTTCTCTAAATTTTATCACAAACTTTCTTCCCCAAGCATATGGATTACAATTATATAAGATCAACTTGTGTTGTATAGGTTGAACACTACTAATGCTCCAACTAGTTGAGATAATTTCACCACATTTCTCATCCCTAAGCTATATATTTTCAAATAAAAAATGGCAATTTTTAACTCTGAAATATTCGATCTAAGTTGCAGGATTAGAGGATTATGGTCCGAACCTATTGCCTTAAGGCTGAAAACTTGAGCTTCCTTAAATAGATTAAACTAGGTTTGTGATGCCAAGGCCTAATCCAACTTTTCCTCCACCCATTGTTCTATTTTTTGTCCCCTCTTTTATGTGTATTGATGACAATTAAGACCTATATCATGAAGCCCACCAAAATTAACAGCATCTTTTAAATCGATACACAACTATAATGAGTGAGGATACTAGCCCCTTTTTTCCAAGGGGTAAAGGAAATCATTGAAACATCCAATACAACACCGGGGGAGTTTATATTAATTTTTTATACTATGCAACAATGCCAAAGATTCTTATCAGTTTGACCTCTCCAGAAATCCATAAAAACCAGTTAACCTCCAATTTTCTAGTCCTTCAATCTGAACGTCAATATTAATATGATTCTTGGAGTAGCTTATAAGTCTAGCCATGTCTTGCTTTTGCCACATCATCGCTAAACCACCCCCATTCCTGACACTGTCAACCACAAATAAACTCTCAAAATCAATTTCAAATTGGACCCTTTCTATTTTTTCACTACCTATCATAGTTTCCATTAAAAATACTATTTTGGGCTACTCAAACTTGATTAAGTCATTTAGTACTTGAGTTGTTTGTGGGTTCCCAAGCTCACAACAATTCTTGCTCAATGTACTCATTGCATCTGGCGGGCTTGGGTACTAGGTCTTGCCAATAACTTTTTTTTTTTAGCTCTAACCCCCAATTCATCAATATTTATTAGACTTACAATTTGACTACCTAATCCACCCTTTATTTGTGGCTCATCTTCAATCCTATGTTGTTTGGACTCCAATATTATTAATGCAATTGAAGAATCACTTTTTGTTATGCTAGCTGGCCCTTTATCGTTTTTGTTAAACTTTCTATTATTGTTTTGAAAACCCATGATCTCACCATGTTTGCTCATTTCCTGGGTCATTCTTGATTTTTCACCGATATTGCAAATCTGCCATCAACATTCATTCCATAAGTAGCTTTCCCTTTTCTTGAACAGTCTTTCTCCAGCAGCATTTATCGAAGCTACCGTTCTTTTATTCCTGCTTTTTGGCCACGATTTGGAGCTAGTAGCCAACTTCCATAAGCAAACTCAATACCATTCCAATCCCTCTCATAGAGCTTTGTACAAAACCTTTTTAAGTGTCCAATAATTCCATAATAAAAGAAAAAAGCTAGGAGGCATTCATATTTGAAATGTACCTAGAACTATTCACCTCTTTGCTTCTTAGTATTTATTCTTTGTTTGATTGAAATGCTCACATCTACATATATCCTGGCATGCATAAATAATCTCCAAAAAAGTCCAAAAGTTTTTTGATCAAATTTCAAGAAATTGCCAATATATTCTCCAATACTTTTGCATATGTGTTTTGAAAGAAAATCAACTGGAAGATCATAAATCTGAACCCACATATTAACATAAGTAAGGGCTACATTTTGTGGTTGTCTCCTTGGTAGAACCTATTTCAATAGTAAGATTTGTTGATCTAAGGTCCATAGCCCTTCGGATAAAATACAATGTAGATCTAATTCATGAAATAATTGGAACAAATACTTAGATTGATTCAACTCCTTCATACAAACACATTTCATTGGTTGCAAATTATTGCTATCGTATTCTTGAAGGCCAAAAAATTTACATGTTTATTTATTTTTAGTTTACCCATCATATAGTATTTGGGTTGAATGACTATTTTGTTTCCCTTATCAACTTTTAGTACAAGATCTCCTTTTTCGTCCTTTTCCAATGGAATCCTCACACAGTGATAAACTTGGTCATGTTCCATGAATTTGCAAAAGATAACTAAAAATTATCACTAGATAAGAAAAATCAAGCTTGTCATTTGAGACAAGAAAACTTACAGAGTTGGAAATTGATTTATTTTGGAAGAAATAATAAAGCAAATCATGGAAGTCACAATGTGCTGAGTAGTGCTGTAAAAGTTTTTCAATGTGCACAAAGAATTATTTTGTTCTACATTCATGAACTCATACATTAGTGTTATGCATGTTGAATTTTTAATTTAATGAAAAAATATTTTTAGAGAATAATTTTTTTAATTCAATTCAAACAACAAAACTTAACCTTTTAACCAGACGTTGATGTGAGAAACCTATTTCAGGACTAAAGTGCGCACAAAATGTGTTTGGTTGTGGAAACTTGAGAAAATTTCTTTAAAAATTACAATTCTAATTGTACGAACTTTTTAAGGCTAAATGTGGATTATCCCTATGTGAAATTCAAAATTGCTACAAACCCCTCTGTGAAAAAATAGGAGTTTGATTAGTACCTCGCGTTTCTTCAAAATTGCCTCACTCGCCCCATATGCACTTTTTGATTAGAAAACAAAAAGAAAAGGAAAGATAAAAATGGCTTTTTGAGTGATGAGGAAGATTTTAGGCACTATTACAATTTTCTCTCCGTTGTTTTGTCATACATTGGATGAAAGACAAAAAACTCAAATCTAACAAATCCAGAAAACCCTTTCTTTCAACTTTCAAAAGAAAAAGAAACTTCCTCTCAACACAAATCATGCTGTTTTCTAAATTTTATTGTCAAGAAATCATCATTGATCAAAGGAATTTGTGATCCAACAAGAATCTTCCAAGTGACCATCCATTCCAAGTGTGTTGGTTTTTTTTCTTTTTATTTTATTTTTAGAATTGGTATGTGCATTAGTGAAAAATGCGTCATTTGTATGCGAAATGTAAGTTTCCATTGATATTGTGTGGGGGACACATGTTGGGCGTTTGTGGGTTGGGTTAGGTTATTTTCATTTTTTGGGAACTCTTCATAACTGAAAGAATAAATATGATAAACACATTTATTGTTTTGTTTTTTTATTGTAACATGCATTTTTTATTAGTTAATGTGGTCTCTATTTATATTCATTTTGTCTAAATGGGGAATAATTGCACTAAAAAATGAAGAATGAGTTATTGTTTGTTCTTTTTTAAAGCTTTTTCTTTGTTTCTTAAGATTCCTTAAGAGTTGACTTGGAGATAATAAGACTCATTTTTTATTATATGAGGTGTAAGTGTACTATTGATAGAGTTGACATAGGGGAAATTTGGCTTTTTTTTTGTTTTTGTTTTGCATAGCCATTCTTGTGCTTATTGTTTGATTCATGAAGTATATTTCTAGTCTAGGAACATAGAAAATCTAGTTTTCCACATTGATGGGTAATCAACTAAGAAGAAAAGATGGAGAAGGACACAAATTGCATATGTACTGGCAGGCGTAAGGTGAAGGAAAACAATGTGGAGACCTTAGGATGGAAGATTGAGTTTGAAGAAGTTTTTATTTTTTGATTTGGTGGATTAATTTGTGGGTAGCCCTGTTTTCATCTTCTTTCTCTTGTTGTTAATTAGCACAAGTGATGGATAGACATGTGTATTTAATTGGTTTTTGCTTAACTTTGATTGTTTATAGTGATGTATTCTATAAGATAGACTTTTGTTTTTGCTTTTTGTTGGTTGTTGGAAATTAGTTGATGGGTATAAAGATAATTTATTTGATGCTTTTGTAATTTTTGTATATGTAAACACCATAATATCAAATGAAGGAGGGTTATATATTATACAAAATGGTCCAAGTTATCTTTCCAATTTCTCATTTCCTCTTTTGTTATTTCCAGTGGGTCATGTATATTAATTATTGTATAATATATTATATGAAATCTACTCTATAGTTGTAGAGGATTAAATTCATTAGTAAAAGTTGAAAATAGTAAGTGGTTAAAGGGTGGTAACATGGTCTTTTTTTGAAGTTATCAAGTTTGTATGGTCAATTTCCTTTTTTATAGTGGGTTCCATGGCCCTTTTAATTAATATAGGAGTTGACTCAACCCATAACAAAGTTGGTTGACACTTTTACATTATTTACATTGGGGAAAATGTAGATTACTAAAAAGGGAAAAAAAGCTTAAAAAATGAGTTTTGAAAATTCTATTTTAAAAAAGAGCATATTAAATCCTTAAAGGGCATTATGGACATTCATATGCAAAATTGCATCTCCTACTTACATTCCGTGCGTGTGTTCCTCATCAGGTAGTTTTGTAGTAATTTTGAAGAAACATGAGGTATTGATCAGACTCCTATTTTTCTATAGGGTTTATGGCAAATTTCATAGGGGAGCAATCTGTATTTCCCCCCAACTTTTTATAGCAAAGATTTGCAAAAGAGGTTGGATAACGAAGAGAATAACCAATCTCAATATTAACCTTAAATCTGATTTGACTACAACTTATTATAATGTTTTTTTTTTCTGAACTGTAATTTATCCTCAAGAACTATCAACAGGCTACACAGTTCCAAAGAGAAATTGTCAAAATCCTAGTGTTGCAACAGTGACAAGATGATAGTGGTATAGTATATGAGAGTGAGGAATACAACAAATTGCAACATAGAAAGAAAGGAGAAAGAAAGTAAAGAGAGAACTAGCTAGTGAGGGGGGTTGAGAGGGGTTAGAAAAGAAATTATATTCATGTTAAAACTTGGATTTGAATCAATCCTTTGTGAAATGGGATATTTAACAAATTCGTGCTGACTAAAGGTAAAAGAGAAAAACTAACCCAATGATTAATGCTCCATTTTAACTTATATAAACTAACTAATCCTAAACTCCAATTTGGATTGAAGCGACAATATTCAACACGAGGAAATGACATCCTATTGACTCTTTTTTGTTTTAAGTAGAATGGCATTAAACATTGTCGTCTTACTTAAGAAAAATAATGTTGTTTTTTTGGGACTCTTCTTTATAATTAAAAAATAGAGAAACAACTCTTTAGACGGAATATTGATTTTTACTTTAGCATGATGGATTGTGAAGTGTTCCCTCCTTCTAAAAAGACTTGTTCTAAAGTTTGCAGCTTGCTTTGTAACTATAGTCTTCTCACGTGGCTTCAGCTTCTGATAGATGTGACCATTGGACTAACATTTGTTGGAGGGCATTTTTTCTTTTAACCAATGTGTGCACAAGAATGGTAACTGGATCCAAGATCACATTCTTTTCTACATTAATGTTGGGAATTGTAGGTGTGATTCTATCTCTAGCCCTAACATGCCTGTTAAGAAATGAAACGTGAAAGATTGGGTGAATCCTAACTCTCTTTAGTGGTTGTAACTTTTAGGCAACCTCCCTTATTTCTTCAATGGTTGGAAAAGGTCCAGCATACTTTATCTAAGTTTCCCCATTTTGTTTTTTGAACGGTGTGTTGGTGTTACGACTTTCACTTTAAATACACTAAATTCCCCATCTTGAGCTTAATTTCTATCTTGTGGTGATCAACATACTATTTCATACTATGTTGGGTTTGCTCTAGTTAGCATTTGAGATATTGTTGGGTTGTGCTTCTATCTTGAACAACTTATGCTGTCCCTTGCACATTAGTGTTCCTAATGAGGTTAATAAGTAGATGTGAAGTTCTGTAGCCATTAGGGTCATAACTATGGCTGTTTGGAAGTATGTATTTACAAAAACTCACTGTAGCTAACCACTAACTCCACTAGCTTGGTGCAATTCCACACATGCACCTTAAATAGTTCTCTAAGCATTAGTTGACTCTCTCGCTTTACCTATCCATTTAAGGGTGATAGGCCATGGTTAGTATTTGTTGAACTCCAATGATCGCAAGAAACTCTTTCCAAGATTAACTAGTGAAAGTGCTTCTCTATCTAAAATAATACTATGAGGTAAACCATAAAGCTTGTAAATGCAATCTAAAAATATGTGTTCTAACTGCAAATTTGAGAAGAATGTGACAAAATAAAAATGTATGCATATTTAGTTAACCTACCATCATCAATATCATTATTTTGCCACTAGAGTTTAGCAATTGTTCAATGAAATCCATAATGATGTTTATGCTATGGTATAGGTAGTGCTTGTAGCAGACCAGGTGATTTAATAGTTTGGTGTTTACACTTCTGGCATACTCCACGTGTTGTCACTAACTGTAAACCATTTCTTGCATTTTTGGCCACCAAAAAATACCTTTCACTCTTTGGACTATGCTTTTCATCCCTAAGTTCCCCCCATGCTAGATTCATGCATTGCTTTGATAATTTTATTTTTGATTACGTTCAATTTCATTTTCTATTATGGTACAAAGTTTGAGCATAAGAGGGGAGGGGTAGGGGGTAGGTAAATTATGATATTTTAACTTTTTTCTGCACAATAGAATACTTTCAAGATTAATTCCTTCTTGATCTTATCATTTTAATACTTGCAATACTTAAATAGATAGTTGATAAATAATAGGATTAAAAATAGTAGGTAGTGCAGTAATCAATAAGTAAGTAATGCATAAAGTAAAGAATAAAGCAAATAAAAAACACCAAGATTTTAGAGAACTTCAAACCACAAGATCCTATTGCTCAATTGAAGCTTTGCAACTTAGAATTTTGGGAAAGATCACTAAACTAATTTTTTATAGGATCAAATTTAACTTCTTACATAGATTTTTGCAAGAGTAATCCTAACCTACTCTTTTAAGATATATAAAGATTAAATCTTATATGTTACAAGCTCAGCTAAAAACCTTGGTTCTTTAAACTATGGAACTTAGCCTTAACTTATACGCGCTCAGCCAAAAATCCGACCTAAATTCTTTTGACACTTTTAAAAACTTTTTGTGGGATATAGTTCAAACCCAACTTTTATGGATATAGTCTAATCTTCAAAAAGCGTGTCCTAGGGAAATAAATTCCTTTAGCACCAGACTTTAAGGATAAATCTTAACCAAGAACAGTGTATCCTAGGAAATAAGAAGTTCTTTCAACATTTCAACTTTAAAGATAAGGCTTAACCTTACAAGATAGCTATGAAGAGAATAAAGGTTAAGCTTGAGAGATTTTGAGTGAAGCTTGAGATAACTTGAATATAGGCGAATGCACAAGCTTAGAAATTTCTACGACGTCTCTCTTCTTCATTTGAAGGCCATTTTGGAGTATTTATATGTAAACTAGTTGTTTATGGACATTACTCACAAGTATGGACTCTCTTCAGACTTTCCCTTTTCGTGTGAGATAGTTCGTGCTTCCCAGGCTTAGTTTTCTACTTTTTCATTTTTTGTACAAGTGAGTTGTCTTCACATACTGCCTTCTCTATAGTTGTTTTAGATCTTAAATTCAAATTTGAAATCTAAACGTAGTCTTCCAGGTGATTTAGGTACGAAAATTCAACTTTATCTTGTGCTACTAATGAGCGCCAACTGCTTCCCGTTAATTGGAATTTCTTTATTTTTTCAAATAGTCCTCCAAGAATCGGATCAAATATAATCCATTACTTTGATCACTTTATCTATCAATCATTACTTAATGAAAACATTAGTATTAAAGGTTGGTCTATTATAATCAAAACATATGATTGGACCAAAAGGTCCACACCTACATACAATCTTCTCTTGTACTTGATCAAATCTCCATGTGGTGTGAGGAATGAGAGATTGCAAGGGTATAGAAGCTTTTTAATAAGGGCCTATTGAGCAAATGTCTCACCTTGATGATTGATTGTAATCTCTTGGTTAATAGGCTCATTAATTGATTGATCCTTTAATATGTATTGCATAGATAGGAAGATTCATTGTAAATAGAGTAGTACTTCTAGTTTATGCTTTTGATTTGACATGTATATTTGTAAGGAAGAGAGTATTCCTTATTTTTAGCTTTCCAGATAAGTGATATGTAAGGGAGTAAGCACTCTTGATTTACTATTTTCTAAGTGGAAACTATGATGTAACAATCTTTCTTGATATTAATATACAAGATAAGGGCCAATGCTAAATCCCCTACCATGACACAGGTGAATTTCTTAAGAGAATGCTTCTGCCGTATTGAGAAAGTGTTTCACCATCATAATTGGTTGTAATCTTGGTCATTCAAGCTAGATAACATTATGATTGTAATTGAAGTACTTTCTTCCTCTTTTTCTTAGAAAGTGCTTCAGGCACTCTATTTTTTTGAATCTATCTTGTACTAGATAGAGTAGTTGTAACAAAGAAATTCACTAAAATACTTGTACTACAGAAACATGGGGATATTTACACAATAAATATTTTAGTTTGCATTGATCAGTTCTTATGAAAACGTTGGCCACATATTATATATGCTTTGCACTTGTTTACAACCTAAATAATAGCTATTAACTTCTTTTCATAAACTGACAACCCTAAGGATAACCTAAAGTAAGCTATATGGTTTTTACCTTATGCCAAAAAGCTCCAAACCTAGAATGGCAAGCATTAGTCATGAAGGTGAATAGAGTTTTTAAAGTCAGGAAGTTGTAGGCTAGGAGTTGTGGTTATAGCTTTCTTTGAGTTTAATAAGGTAAGTTCAATATCCTCACTCTATTTAATTTGCCCATTTTTGCTAAGATTGGAGAGATGTTAGCCATAAGATATAATTCCTAATGAATTTCCTATAGTAGCTAGTCAACCTTAAGAAACGCCTTAAACCTTTGGCCATTTTTAGTCTTGGCCAATAAACCATGGCTTATCTTTTACTCAGATCAGGCTCCACTCCTTTTTTATTGTTAGCATATTAATGCAATAGGTAAAATATGGAATAAAGAAAAAAGAGAAGAAAAATAATGCTATTGCATGAATAATTTAAGTGAAAGAAAGTTTATTAATGACAAGCTTTAAACTAATAAAAGTCAAAGAAAAGAGTCTTTCTTGCAAAAGAGAAATCAAAGAATTTTTATTGCTCAAGTTGTATATCACAAGCCATGTATTTTCACCTATATGTAGGCCATTCAAAAACTCTAATTCTGACTGATAGGAATATGAAAATTCATACTTGTCTCCAAAACACCTAATTCCCTAAAAGATAATGTAAAATAACACAATGTAAAACTTGAAATGCAATATTTATATAGAAAGGAAAATTTAAAAAGATAAAACTTACTGTCTAAATGACAGGTATCATATATTTTTTCATGTGTGGAACATCTTCAAGAAGATAACTATAATTACTTCAACTAGGGTTTTTTGTAATTCTTGTATCGCATGTTCTAAGCACTCTATTCTCTCTTGGCCAAATACATGATTTGAGGGCTTAACATAAAACTAATTTTGGACAAGCTTATTAAACACCATCCAAGGTGTTGCTAGTGATATTCTAAAGTTCTTCTATAAAATAATGTCATCAAGGAAGACCATCATAAAGTCTCTACAGTATTTATTAGAGCATTGTCTAGATTGACCATAAAGATAGCACTTTTAGGAATCGGCTTGGCGTATAGGTTCTTTTGCATCTGTGTCTAAGTCTTGGTCATTTTCATCAACTTTTTACCTACTGATTTTTGAACATTATATCTTAATTTACTTTTTTGTAAATTATAAGTTCATATGTTTTGTTTTATGCTCGCCAATGTAGACAGAAATTAATTCTTGTTAGAAAATTTCATATTCTTATCTTGAATCATCATCTTGGTTTTTAGTGGCACGCTTCATGACTTAGATATATTTGCTAACATTTGCATGCTAATCTTTTCATTAATTGTAGACTTCAAACCATTAAGGTATCTTGCCACTTGTTGATTATCTGACTCCATTGTGTTGTCTCTCTCAAACTGGCTACAAGAACTCTATGGTGTGTTCATTTACCAATTTGTCTCCTTGGTTACAACATTGATATTGCAAGAATAGATATTGCTTATAATCGAAGGTAGAAATTGAGCCTTTAGTAACTACTTTATTTGGTACCATGCTCACACTTACCCTTTATTTTCATGACTTATTACATCTTGTAGGCGTGCTTACTAAGTAGAGGTAGCTCTGTTTAGTTTGTAGGCTACTAATATGGCTCTACACTTCTCATCTAAATAGTCAAAGATTCTTTCTACTTTTGAAAATCAATCTATAAATACTTCAATATGTAAATTGCCATTAAAATATGAGAGATCTACTTTTAGGCAAAAAATTTCATCTCTAGTAAAGAATTGAATAAATTGATCTCCCTAATTTCCTCGTCTTAATTGTTTGCTTGTTTTGCAAACTACCATTTACTTTTGCATTAGCCTTTAGAAAATGCTAAGCCTACTTTGGTACCAAATTGATACAATGGGTAAAATTTGAAAGAAAAGAAAAGGCAAAAAAAAAAAAAAAAAGTTATTGCATGAATAACTTAAATGGAAGAAAGCCTGTTTACAACAAACCTTAAACTAACCAAGTTAAAGAAAAGAGTCTTCCTCGTAAAAGAGAAAACCCAAAGAACTTTTATTGCTTAAGTTGTATGTCACAAAGTATATATGTTTGATTATATGTAGGCCTCTTAAAGACCTTAATTTTGAGTGATAGGAATATAAAAATTCATACTTATCTCTAATATATCTAACTACCTATAAAAGTAATGTAAAATCACTCCTAATTTCCTAAAAGATAATTAATGTAAAATTTGAAATGTGAAGTTTATCTAGAAAGAAACAATTTATAAAATATTAAACGTATTACCTAAATAATAGACATAAGATATTTCCTATGTATAGAAAATCTTCAAGAAGGTCACTCAAACCACTTCAATTAAGATTCTCTCTAATTCTAGTGTTACAAGTCCTAAGCACTATGTTCTCTCCTGGCTAAATACTCAGTTTGAGGACTTAGCATACAACTAATTTCGGACAAGCTTATGAAACACCACCATAAGGTGTTGTAGGTAATCTTCTAAAGTCCTACTATAAACCAACATTATCAAAGAAAACTAGCATAAAGTCTCTAAGGTATTTATTGAAAGTGTGCTTCCCAAGAGAGTGAAAAGTGGTAGGTGCATTGGCCAAGCTAAATGGCATGAACTTGATTTGATAGAGGCATGAGGTGGTGATAAAAGCTGTCTTTTGAAATGTCTTCAGGATGAACTCTAACTTGGTGATATCTAACTCTTAATTCTACCTCAGAGAAAACAATAGCTCCTTGTAACTTATCTAATAAGTTATCTATCATGGAAGGGGATAGGTATCCTTAATGGTGAAGGAATTCAACTTCCTTTAGTTAATATAAAATTTGCAAGAACCATCTTTCTCATAATTAAAATATCACGAAGACATGCACAAGGAACATGCAACAAATTCATAGTTATCATATATATGTTCTTTCTTCAACAAGAAAGTCTTGTACTAGTGAGTATAAAACTCACTTACCAGATGCGAAGGGACTTCCTTAGTTATTTGGGTGGTCTATGTCCTTGCTTCTTAATGAACACAAGAATTTATTGTAAGATGACTTGAATTAATATTATATTAACTCTTTGGATAATAACACATCTATACGTCGTATTGTTAACAGGCTTCGGTGGTTAACTTACTTTATTACTTTATCTCTTCTTATCTTTTTCTATGCTAGATGCTCAAAATAACTTAATAGGATGTTCTTAATTCCACAAGTTACTAGGTAGATTACTAATACCATTATTGTTAACTTGTAAGTTAATAGAGTCTTACTTATAGCCCTAGAGAATTTGGCCAAATTCTAAGGGTATATTGAAATGTCAAAAGGCGTAAGGTTCTATGTTATTTACTAACACATACTAAGTTTCCTAATAGTTCCATTCTATCAAAGGGTCTCTTTAATATATTTAAATTTGTCTATTCTAGTTCAACTAAATATTTTATTGTATTATAGATGTCCACTTTAATTATTTACCCTTCTACTATCTAATCATCGTGAGTCTAACCATTAGCGATAGTAATATAATCAAGTCCAATATTCCCTTATTTTGGTTAAGTTTAGACTAATTATATCTTAGTACACTTCTTAATCAATTCCTAATGTGATGGTTATTTTGACCAGTTAATTTCAAAAATAACTTGGTTCTACATTTTTGAACCTTACCTCTAAATAATTTGTCTATTTCACTTTTGTTAATAGCTATATTTGTTAAGTATTATATTTTTTAGAATCCTAACATTGAGTTGATTTGATAGTTCCCAACTCAATAAATTAAATTCCTGAACCGATCTTTATCTTTATCAATTACAAGTTAAATACTTAATTTGGGCCCAACCTAACTTAATAATCACATTTTGCATTAAACTAATTTTCAAATAAAATATTTAATTTGAATTAGAATATAATGGAATAATATTTGATTAACTAAATTCTAACCAAATTGGACTGAATCTGGGTCAAATCTCAAGTCAAAAATAGTCCAGATGAGTCCATAATTAAAATCTGTTTGTTGCCCAAAAGTTGCTGTCTGCAGATGGAAACTACCACCACTAGAATGCTCGCATTGACACGATGAACAAAACCCCTAAACTAGTTTTAGCTTTATGTTTCTGGAGTTAGTTTCGTGTTTTACCATTGTTCCATAAGCATGCAGATGTTAAGGTGAGCAGGTGTGAGCTTGAGAGAATTTGAAGGAAAGCTAGGTGGAAGCTTATATAGAAACTTATTCTCTTAAATTTTGAATAAGCCCCAAAGCTTTTTACCACTTTACAATTGGCTCCTCTAGTTCTCCAAGTACCTCACATTCACCCTAAGCCTTCTAATTGACACCCTTATCTAGTTTTATTAATTTTATACTCCTCTCAATTTTCTATTATCATACTAAGACCGTAATATTTTAAGTATGGTTTACCTAATGCCCATTTTGATTTTATTCTTCCATTAGATCTTAACATTATAATTCAGCTAATTAAAATTTGATTTTATTTTGAAATTAATTACTCAAAATCTAATTAAGTTAATTCTAAATATTCTCTAAATTCCATTTGCAAAGCTAGGGCATTACATATACCTCATCATAATTTATAAAAGCTAATTTTTCCTTCTAGCATCCATTTGTTCTCTTGTCAACCTCTTGTAGTGGGATATTTATCTTTCAAAGTTTCTTCATTTTTTACTTTGACTATCAAGGGGGTTATGCCTCACAGTTTTTTTGCTACTATTCCAGCTTTTGATCCCTTTATTTTGCTATTTCTTCATGGCTTCCAACAAATGTTCTTGCTTTGTTGGAGCGATTGAGCATCTCCACCATTTTTCCAATCTTAACTTCGAGTCAATGAACAAAGCTTTTGACAAAATAATCTTTTGTCAAGTATCTATTTGGAGCTATCACGCATGTTTTTAGCTCTTAAAACTTAGCAGTTAGTCATCAACTGACTTATCATGCCTAAGCTTGTTAAATTGGTTAACAAGGTTGTCTTCATGATAAGGAGAAAACCTTTAGAAAATTAGTTTACCAAATTGCTTCCCGCTTATGTTTTCCCTACCATCAACACAACCAATTGTCTGAAGCCAAGCTCTAGGATTCTCACTCGAAAATTTAGGGAACTCACACTTAGCTAACTTAAGGCCTCTTAAACTAGGTCCTTGTATTCTTCTAAAGTTTTGTGTTGGAGAAAGTATTCCATTTTTCCTAAGTCTGTGTCTTTGAGTTGTTTGTGTGGGACAACATCCCACAAAGATGTTCCTTTCTTTTGTTGCTAGATAAATCTTGAAGAAACTGCTCAAGCTTTCTATCCATTGGATCATCAATTACTACTAAAAAAATGTCCTTTTGCGACAGAAAAAAATCCGTTGCAAAATCTTTGGTCGCAATAATTTGCAATAATTTTTTTTGTGATGGAAATTTTTGTTGCAAATCTGCGATAGAAATTTTCAATGCAAACTTGAGACGGAATTTGCAATAGATTTTTTCAAAAATTTGCAATGGAAAAAATCCGTCCCAAATTTGGTGTTTTGTTACGGAAAAATCCGTCGCAAATTTGATAATTATAATTAAAAGAAATAAAATTTGTGATGGAAATTTCTATCGCAAAATTTTAAAAAATGTTTTTAAAAAAATGTACAGATCCTATAAAATTAAAACCTATAATTACCCAATATCAATAATTCTTTGTATTACATACTAATCATCCCATGCACTAATATTTAAATATTATTTTACATAAAATCAATACAATTTCATATCTAAATAAAAATCAAGCTCAATAATATAAAATTGTTCAATATAAAAATCATGCCCTAACTGAAATACAAAATTTACAAAAGAATGCCAAAAAAATTATCTTACAAGGCTTATACTAAATTTTAATGTCTTGAGATATCTAAGCTTGTAATATTAAAATAATAACAAAATTACAATAATAAAAAATAGAAACATAAACTAAACTAGTAGACAATTCAACATAATAAATCAATATATAAATTCAATACATAACCAAATCATAATTGAGCACAAAATTCATAAAATATAAATTTAAATCCTAATCAAACATATAATTCACAAAATATATATAAATCTAACAAAATCTAACAAATAATTTAATGTAAATGCATAATCTAACACATTATTCAATATAACCAAACATACATCTCATTATAAACCAACATATAATTTAATATAAGTCCAACATATAACTCAAATCCTAATTGCACATATAATTAACAAAATCTAACGTATAATTCAATATAAATGCATAATCTAAACACATATAAATCTAATATATAATTCAATATAATCAAACACACATTCAACATAAACCAACATATAATTTAATATAAGTTCAACATATAATTCAAATCCTAATCAAATATATAATTCACAAAATATAAATCTAACAAAATCTAACACATAATTTAAAGTAAGTGCATAATCTTAACACTTATAAATCTAATGTATAATTCAATATAATCAAACACACATCCAACAAAAATCAACATATAATTTAATATAAGTTCAACATATAACTCAAATCCTAATCAAATATATAATTCACAAAATATAAATCTAACAAAATCTAACACATAATTCAAAGTAACTGCATAATCTTAACACATATAAATCTAATACATAATTCAATATAATCAAACATGCATCTCATCATAAACCAACATATAATTTAATATAAGTCCCTCATATAACTCAAATCCTAATGGCATATATAATTCACAAAATATAAATCTAATAAAATATAAAATTTAACATATAATTTAATATAAATGCATAATCTAAACACATATAAATCTAATGCATGATTCAATATAATTAAACATACATCCAACACAGACCAACATATAATTTAATATAAGTCAAACATATAACTCAAATCCTAATCAAACATATAATTCACAACCCTATGTATGACATGCTTTAACTTAGGAAACTTATATTGTTGTTTTTGGATATGTAAATTTGGAATTTTATTTTCACAAAAATTATGAAAAGAAATAATGATTTGTCTTTAGCTATATTTGTATTCATTGGCATGTTCCCAAATCGCATTCATGGGCTTCTAAAAAATGTCTCTAAGAGGACAAACATATATTTACCTTCCATAAAATCTAAATTGCCCAAAAAAGAAGACTCAACATAATGGGTAGCATCATTTCAATTAAAAACAACTAATAATATTTGTAAACACATTACATAATGGCACATAAACACTCTCCCTTATGCCCATAATCATCATGTAAGCAATTATATATCAATCGACAACAAATAAGAAGGCTCCACCCCTTCTCCCAACAACCCATCCTCCTTCGCATTTCCACCAATTCTAAATATTTTTAATGTATTGTACTAAAAAAATATATAAAATCAATATAAGGTATGAAAATTTACTTCTATATACTCCACACAACTCAATAGGCATCCACTACCATCAAAATAGCCAACAACATTAGGCACATGTTACAAGTGCACATATTTAATCTTAAATCATAATTCCATAAACCAAATTCAAATTTGAAAATATAATATAATTCAATATATAATACCATAAAATTTAACTCAACCCAAAATTTTAATAAATTTTTTAATTCAAATAAAAACATAACTCTAACAAATATAACAACATTTAATATGAATATAAAATTTACCTCAAATTTTAATTAATATATACATTATTATTTATGTTAAATCAAATCATACTACTAATGAATAAATCATTTTGAGTTTAACTAACACATAAATCAAATTTTAACTAACTTGAATAATTAACAAAAATATAATGGGGATAACTAAAACACAACCAAATAATTTAACTAAAATATAATCAAATTTTAATATAATTGTGAAACTTACCAAAATTAATGGAGATAGAGCAAACATAAATTCTCCAAACCTAAAACATTAAACAAACAACAATATTAGCATTTTTTAAAATTAAAACTAATTTTTCAAAAAATAAATAAAAAATAATATTTCGGGGTAGATTTGGTTGGCCGAAGCTAGCATACACCAGTAGTAGCTAGTACGCCCAACAGCTATTGTTGGGTGCATATCAGCTGGCTGGTCCGCTGGTCGGCGTTAGTGTCTGTTGGCCTGCCGGTTTAACAATTAAAAAAAATGAAAAGAAGAAAAAGGGGCAGGGGAAAGGAAAGAAAAAATTTTGATTTTCAAACATTTGTGTGGGTGGGGAAATAGGTAAGGAGGGTTTTAATTTTCCCCATTTGATTGCGATGGATTTTTCTGTTGCAAACATTTTTTTTTATTTTTTTCCAATTTTGCTATAGATGTTTCCATCACAAAAGTTAACGTTTGCGACGGATCTAAATCTGTCATAAAATTGTGATATTTGCAATGGAAAAATCCATTGCAAAATTTTGAATTTAAAAAATTATGGATTCAAAATTCGTGCCATCTCAAATATTGCAGTTTTGTGATGGATTCGATTCGTTGCAAATGTTGCAGTTTTGCAATAGATTTGAATTCATCGCAAAAATTGCCATTTGCGATGGATTTTTCTGTCGCAATTTTTTTTCACTTTTTAATTTTTTTTGACGATTAGCGATGGATTTTGCAACGAAAAATTTGTTGCAATTTGCGATGAAATTTTTTCATCACAAATTTTTGTCGTAAAACAGCATTTTTTTAGTAGTGAATCCCTTGGGCTATACTTTCCATATTTAGCTTGACTCTTCTATGCTTCTAGCCAACACTTCATGCCCTTTCTTCAACTCCATTACATGTTGTTCCACTACTCTATCTATTGCTTATCTTAGCAATCACAATACACCTTCAAATTTGTCATTCTAATGCCAATATTAGTAAACCACAATATTCAAAAGAGAAATTGCCTAAATCCCAATGATGCAAAAATGATAAGATGATGGTGGTGTAGTATGTGTGAGAGAGGAATGCAACAAATTGAACAAATATATATATATATATATATGTAGAGAGAGAGAGAGAGAGAGAGAGAGAGAGAGAGAGAGAGAGAGAGACTTTTGAAAGAAAATTGTATTTAAGTTAAAACTTAGGTTGGAGTCCTTCTTGAAACGGGGTACTTAACAAACTCCAGCTAACTAAAATTAAAAGAGAAAAACTAACCCTAATTAATGGTTAACTAATTGATAATTAATGCTAAATTATCTTTACTATTATAAACTAAATCCAAATTTAGACTATGGCAATATTGTTCAACTAAAGAGAATGATGTCCTTTAGACTCTTTATTTTATGTAGGTTGACACTAAAATGACATCCTCTTAAGGAAATCGACATTTTGTTTTGAGACTCTTCTTAGAAAATAAAAAAATGAATCCTTGGGTACAAATGTGATTTCTCCTTTAGCTTTGTTTGGCCATGACAAGAACCTAACGCAAGCAAAATAGCATATTTTGGCAAAGTTACATGCTTTTATGAATAAGAGTTTACTCCCTAGTTCTTATCGGCATAAGGTGAAAAAAAAAAACACTCAAATCACCTATATTTTATCGTTTTTATGGTTTTTAATTTCTAAACTTTTTTCCAGCCTATGCAACCTTGTTACCTTGTACTTACCAGAGAATCAAATCCTAGCATATGTTATAGTCCTCATCTCCCAATTTTTTAAAGTTTCTACAGCTTAAAAAATGGAGAGAAGAAAATCATTGTTGTATGACCAAGCAAATAGGATAGAATTTTGAAACTTGGGGTTTGATGGTTGTTATAGTGGTGACACACATGTGGATGTATGTGATAGTGGTTGTTCTACCTTGGTGGAAAAACTAGCACCATTTGCCAATAAATTTGCCCAAGTAGGTGTTGTGTGCGTGGTGAAGTTAAGTTGGTTACATTAGTGTGGTAGTGAAGTGATGCCAATAGCAACATCAAAAGTGGCACCTAGATTGATAGATTACCATGTTACAAGTTTTGTTTTAATATGAAGTCTTTCATTAATCAGTTCTTTTCTTCTTTTAATACAAATAAAAATGGGCTAAATTAATATTAAGACATAACTCTTATAACCTGTTGTTTACCCATTTTTGTTGATGCCTATTTTCCTAATAGACTCAGTATGATAATGCTTGTAAGTCAAATTGGAAAGCTCGTATAGGATGCATCTCGGGGTTGTATCTATATGTTTTATTGCTAGGTCTTCTTTTCACTCCATGTTTTTGATAATTGCTATCCTATTAAAGTTGATTATCTACAAGAAACTAAAAGGAAGACTTAGCTAAGTTGATGTGCTTAATTATTAAGTGATGTTAATTGTCAAATCTTATGGTTTAGATAGTTTTTACAAATTCATTGATTCTATAGTATTTTGATTTCATGGAAGTGAATTTTGTAAAATTTTGTTTCATAGTTGGTATTATAGCTAGACACGTATGGATTTGGAATCCTAATTTTTTTTGTCTGTATGATGCAAATATCTTGTTTTATTATTATAGATAGATTATTTATTCAATATCAGTTTATGGAAAGGAGTTGGATTTATTTTAGATTTAATTAAGTCTTTATCTAGGAAACTTTAAGAAAGCCTACCTATAAAGCCTAGCATATGTTTGGGTGCCTTTGGTATTCATCTTTAGGCATTGTTATTGATATTTGGCATCAACTTTGTTGGTTATTTGATTGTATGGTTGCTCAAAGTTCCTATGAATTTTACTATACTGTCAATGGGATTTTCTTCTTTTGTACAAAAAATTACAAAATTAAATTTGATAGATTGCTTAAGTTTTTGATAATTAATTCTGCATAATTCACTGGCTTTGGTTACTTACGAATGCTATATATTTTGCACTCATAGATGATAAGAACTTAAGGAATTTAATTCTTTATATCTAATCAATTTATTTGATAGTCAAAAGTTAGACTCAGATACACTTTTAATGCTAGAAAATATATTTAAAACACATGGAAGTACATATGCTCTACTACTTAATTGTCAATCATGCACTTACAGCAATATTTTCAAAATCGGACCGGACACTGAACCGGTAACATTACTGGTTACTGGTTCAACCGGTTCCACCAGTGGTCGAACCGGTATGATGCAATAATTATATTTAATTTTATAAATATATATAATATTTTAATATTACTAAAAAATAAAACTTTCATTGATATAGAAAGAATATTATTTAAAAAAAAATTAACTTACTTATTTTGAAGTACATTTTTTAGAAAATAATAATGTTTAAAAATTAGTTATCTATAAATAAATAAAAAATAATATTTCACATTAATTTAAACAATCATTTGTTTCATACTTCAACTCAAGTAAAAATAAATTCTTCTATGTTAAATATTTAATATAATTTTAGAGATATTAAACAAAATAAAATAATAAATTAAATATAAACATTGGTATATAACTACCACTTCATTAAATTTCAAAAAAAAATAAATTTATGTTTCAAAAAATTACATATCTAAAATTTTTAATCATCATTTTCAACATAATTTTCTCTTTTTTTAAAAAACAATTCAAAATTAAAAAAAAAATTGAACCGGTTGAACTGGTCCGGTTTTGACCATGACTGGTTTTTATGGCTCAACCGGACCGGACTGGCCTCCGGTCACTGGTCAGACCGGTCGAACCGGCCAGTCCAGTCCGATTTTCAAAACAGTGACTTATAGTATAAGTTTAAATAGATATACCAAAATGTTCTTTTAAAGACTTGTAAATTTTTGCATGCATACTTTGAGTTGATAAAAATATTATTTATTTTACCCAAAGTGGGTTGGACATTAGATTATTTATTTGCTATTCTTGGTTGGAGAGGTCTTGTGTGAGTGGCATACTTAATCTAAAGAGAAGTTTATCATGGCAAGTGAAGACTTTCTAAAGAATTAAGCTATATTATTCTAAGATTATTCTTGTGAATTGCCTCTTGATAGTGATTGTTGTATTGTTCTTTTTGATAGATATTGTGAATTTGAATAATGGTAATGCTACTATCAAAATGTTGAATGTGTGGATCTGTAAGAGATGGAAACACGGGATTGAGTTTGCCTTAGGATTAGCTAGCATTGATATATATAACCCTTCATCATACACGATTGAAATACTAAAGAGGAAAGAGATGTAATGTTTGAGGCATTCATTCTGCAAGTAGTACTTTTCTCTCTTTATATGTGCCACTCCTTCATAGCAAGACAAAGGCTGATGTCGTGACAAATTAATGTCTGGATCTTTAGTTCATGAGAAATGCAAGAACCTATCTTGAAGATCCTATTCTTCTTCCTCTTTTGTTTGTTATGATGGCAATAATAGTCCACATCATCGTCAGAGTCCCATTGGTCACAAAAGTCTCCTTCTCGACCCACTTGTAATGATTTCAACATAGCCAAAATAGATCATGCCTAGTGGGAGAAATCTACTTAAGTCTTTTAGCTAAGAAATCTTTGTGAGTATTTGGTTGATGCACTACCTAAGACCAATAATGCTAGAAAATTTTTCAATGAGGTAGGATAGAATACCAAATGTCTGATAGGTTTGAGGCTTGGGGTATAATATTTTTGATGGAGTTAGGAAGTATATTCTGAGAATAGTTCGCTATCTAACCTAACTCTAAAGGTCTTGATGTTTCCCTTTTGGCTAGTTACATTGTTCACACTATTCTAAATTCCTTGTGTATTGTACTTAGTCAAATTAAAGTAGTCTAAAACACCAAAAAATAATCTTGGAATATTCTTGACCATATTTTGAACTGTGTTTTCAAAGAAGAGAAGTTTTTTAGGGAGAATGGACGATCAACCCTGTTTATTTCTCATGATCCTAAATCTAAAAGTGGTAAAATGCCTAATCCTAGAACCTCAATATTACACTCATAAGAAAGCTTAGAATATTAGCATGTGTGATAAGAGTGAAACCTAAAACTTATGATAAGAGTAAAACCCAAAACTTAGGAGTAAAGAAAAATGATTACAAAGGGAGTTAAAATGCTAACCTTGTAAGAAGTTTGGGTGTGCTGATATTCAAGTTTAGTTAAAGAAAAAGAAGCAAGCATATTATTCAATAGCACTAGTTTATTTTGAGTCAAATTTAGCTAATGCTCCTACTATTATTTGGTGACTTGATGGTGGGGAAGATATCTATATTGTAAATCAATTGTTGGGGTTCTTAAATAAAGTGAAGTTAAATAAAGAAGATTTTAAAATAAGAGTAGGAATTAAAGCCCTCATAGTAGTAGAAATATATAGAAATAAATGTTTGGAATTTACAGATGGGTTCTAAACTTGTTCTGGAAAACATCTCTTATGTACTAACTTTGAGCTGAAATTTAATTTCTATTTATATTTTTGAAGATTTTGGATTAAGATATTTCTATTGGTGAAAGAAAGATTAATATGATGTTTAACCTAAAATTATTTGTTACCGCATGTTATCTAAAGGCTTATATGTTGACTCTAGCTTTTAATATAATTTATTCCTCTCTTAATGATGAAAACATTATGTCTAGCTACAAGGTTCCTAATTGGTGATGATTCTTCCATGTTGTATCATAGATGTCTTGGCCATATTTCTAAAGAAAGGGTAGAAAGATTGATAAAAATAGGCATTTATCCTATCTTTAATTTTATGAACATGGAAACTTGTGTTGGTTATGTTGATGAAAACCTAAGTAGATCTAAGAAAAAGAACACCATTCGTACTTTTGATGTCTTGAAAATTATTCATATGGATATCAAATCCATATATCTCCACTTTGTGCGGTAATAAGTATTTCATCACTTTTATTGACGGCTTTTCTCAATATGGTTATATTTATTTTACTAAAAAAATATATTCTCTAATAAAAATTTTAAGATTTTTAAAACCAAGTTTCAAAAATAATTGGCAAAGTTCATCAACATTTTAATGCTTGACCTAAGTGGTTAACACTATGGCAAACATAATGAAATTGGGAAACACATGGGATGGTTTGCCATAATATACCATGTTAGGGAGTCCTAAGCAAAATGGTACAGTTGAAAGGTATAACCACACCTTTGCCAAATGATGAGGATTATGATGAGCCAGTGTGAGTTACCTAAATTTCTCTAAAGAGAAGCCATAAACATTGTCATACGTCTTCTTAATCATGTCCTTACCAAATCAATTCCCAAAGCACCTTTTGAGATGTGGGTTCCTAGAAAGCCTAGCTCCATGTGTAGTGATCCATTGCTGAGGTTAGAATTTATAATTTAATTTATAAATAATTTGTATCTAAAATCATTCAAAATGATATATATTATTTTTGTCCTTCGTATGGAACTTGAGTAGTTGACTCTCAAGCAACTAAATTCTTGGAGTGTGAACAAGGATGTTTATTCTCATCATACAATTTAATAATCAAATTGAGTCTATCACACTTTCATATTTCATAGCAAATGAAATTAAGAGTTTTCATGAACAAATAGAGGGTCTTACCGATATTGAAGATGATATAAACATCCACCGCCTTAAACTCCTATACACCAAATACTTACTAGGCATTCTACCAAAAAGAGAAGTCCAACAACTGCTAAGGGTTACTTTGCATATCCTATGAAAAGTGACTATGATGTTAGTTGTGTTGATCTATCTTTAGTGTTGATCGATTCTATTGGAGATTTTCCCCTAGCCTGCTTCGTGAATAGAAGTGGCTTATTTTCTTTCTATACAAAATTAAACATTTCATTCTACCTTCACCTATTTAATTTTTGTGGTACCAAATCCATTGGTAAGGAGGATTATTGAGATTTACTATATTAGTAGGTGAAGTGGGTACTTTGATGCAACATCTGGTCCTTATCAAGATTTGTGGCTTACTGTTATAAGGTATAAATTCACTTAATGAATGTGAATCATGTGTGGGAATTAGTTGGTTTACCTTAAGGTAAAAAGAACATAAACTACAAACAAAGGACAAAGAATACAAATTTTAAAAGAAAAGTTGAAAGATTTAAAACTAAACTTGTAGCTAAAGGCTTTATCCAAAGAGTTGGGATTGATTATGGTGGCGCTTTCTCTCTTGTTTCCTCTAGAGATTCTCTTAGAATCGTTACAAGCTTGGTAGCTTATTTTGTTTTGGAACTCGATTAAGTAGATATTAAGGTATTTGTTGTCAGCGACAACTATGATGAAGAGGTTTATATAACTCAACCTAAAGGTTTCATTTGAGATCAAAAAGAACACCAAGCATGTAAACTGAGAAACTACATCTAAGTTTACACATCTATTTCATCCAAGTACGAGCTATAAAAAAAAAGCTACTTGAAGTTCGTAGAAGATGGACCATTGAAGTAGAGACATAAGTGCATTTAGTCACTCCGAACAATCTTTATGCAAAGAAAAAAAATTACAAGTTAATAATGTTGGAAAAATAACTTAAGACAACTACCTAAACCAAAAAATGAGATTTAAGATAATTTAGTTTGTCCAACTTTTTCAGTCTTCTCCCAACTACATACACATGAACATGTCCCACAAAATGAAATTGAATATCAAGATATAACTAATACACACAAGTTTGACAACCTACAATTACAAGTATACTGAAAATAAGATTGATAAATTGTTAACTCTTTGCCAAGTATACTCTTTTAGAGTTCCATGAAAAAAAAAAGTCATTTCACAAGAAATGTGATCACATCTAGTAATTGAAATCCTACAATAAGCATCTTGAATTCAATTTATCACCACAATGCTACAAACACTTGTCACCATATCTTAACATATAAAACTTGAAAGTAACCTAAATAGAAATAGATTTTGGAATTATGAACAACATAAACATGACTTATTTAACCATGTAATTATCAAAGCAATACCAAGATAAACAAGACTTGTGTAACATAACTAGTAAGTAGAGTTCCATGAAAATGAAAAGCATATATATATATATATATTAACTTACTCTAGGCAAAGCCAAAAGTAAAATGAAATGAAGAGATAAAAGACAACTCCTGTGGGGTTTAAAATGAGAATATTTATATTTGGGAAAACCTACAGACACCTCTTGAGCATCTAAAATAGTGTTAAAGTACATATAAGGTGTTACTAAATCCTCATCACCGTTTACTATCATATTTATGTGAATTTCATAATAGTTTCTTCCAACACTTGTCCATTGACCTTTATGCTAGGGTTCATGCTTTTTGAATATCCCTTTGTCATAATTTTATTTCGATCCATGATACTCAAAAGTGAAACTAAACACTTAACCTAAAATCAAATTTACAAGTATTATGTCATAATCTATATATAGAAATTTGATTTATATAAAAAATATTGATTATATTTACCCAAACTTTAAATTTATTACTTACCCAAAGAAGTTGAATGTTATTACTCGAAATTGGAGTAGAGTTCCTATCTACATAGGGAGAGGATGATGGGCCACTAACTGCACTAACTTCATTCTTGTTATGCTAAAGTTTATCCAACATTTAAATAACTTTTATGAGAAGGTATCTCCTCAAATACATCTTTCTGTATCACTCCTTGTCCAAGCATTCAAACTTGTCTAGGATTTTCTAGGCTAATAACTCTGGCATAAATATAATCTCAAAAAACAACATTTCTGATTCTCGAAGTTCATTAATGAGTGCTTGTATATGATCCTATAAACTAAAAAGAAAACTAATTATGTTTATATTTTAACTATTAATACAAGACCATTTTTTTAAAAATTAGGCATGGATCTAAACCTACATGCTTAATTAGTGTATTCAAATAAAACACAACACAAACTAGTAGCATTAAGAAATGAATTGAATTCCATTTAGTTTCTGTGGAAAAATGTTTTAGTTAATGTACTTAAGCAGCAATAAATTCACAAAATCTCTCTATTTCTTTAAAGCTTTGACTGAGACTATTTTATTAGAGTACATCAAATGATTAAAAACCAATGAAAAAAGAGTGAAGATTGACCGTAAAAATATTGCATTATCTAAAATATTTGGTCCATTGTAGCCATGACAAAGATCTAAACCAACTATTCAATGATAAGATATGCATCGAAAGTGACCTCAGCAAGAAATAACAAAAGCAAAACCAACAATTCTTATCCAATTATACCTTGGCTTCTTCCTCACATATCAGAAATTTGATCATGTGAGAAATCATGATGTCATGCTATTTCATGGGAACAGATCGTTGGACAAATTAAGGAAGACATAAAACCTCAAACTCAAAAAACTAATAGTTCCAACTTTCCCAACGCTTTCGCCTAGGAGATATACAAGGGCTAACCAATCGGATTATCATAAAGTTTTTGAAAGTAATAGTAGCAATAAGAACCAAGTTGTTATGTAATGTACCTTGTACTAGTGAAAATAAGATACAAGTTGTAGATGTACTTTGAGACTTTTATATATAGTAGTCTATCTCATGATGACTACAAATCTTAAGAGCAACGGGAGAGTTCTAATACAGAGGAGAGTGATGAGCATATGAGGATGCACTTGATACAATTTCAAAGATTGAATCCTTTTCTTTAAAATGGTGGTTTGGGCTAATAACTTACTAAACAATAAATCAACTAAGCACATTGGGAAATAGATGGTTATACACCAAATGTAAAGATGATATCTTATAAACTAGAAACTTACTTTAAACAAGAAACCAAAAGTTTAGATAGTAGATGGTGACACACCAAATGGGAAGATGATATCTTATAAATTAGGAAATTATTTTAAACAAGAAACTAAAAGCATGGATATATTTCCATAACATACATAACTTCAGAAATTTTGCGAATTTGGCTGTTGATTGTTGCTATTCAAATGTGCTTTAATTACCATACTAACTGAAATTTGATGTTCCATATTAAAGCAAAAAAATAACATTATTTCTTTCCATACCTTCCAAAATTTTAAGCAAGATATATGAAATCCATGTCAATGTCTTTAACTAGTACACATTGACTAAGAAATTGCAAGATTTTTAGTTCCACAAGAAAGGTAGCACTATGATAGGATAAAAATAAAGTTGGACTTCAGAATTATGGTAAGCTTAAACTTCTATAATTTCAACAAGGAACATCAACTAACTGAAACATAAGCACATACAATATTTAAAAGATAAAAATAATAACAAAATTAAGTTAAGTTGATTAAATTAGAAATTGATTTTACATTGCAATAATGAAACTTTAGTGTGAACTAGCTATTCATAAACCTATAGTTAATTGATTTTGCAAGATGTTGATTATTTTGATGGAATTACTTTTGAGTAGCTTCTATTTAGGTTATAAAATACATTAATTGTCAATAAAAATATGATAAAGGTTTTTGTGAGATGTTGAGAGCATTAATCATAATAAATGCACAAAGCTTTAGGCAAAGGGATGATAACTCTTTTGTGGCTTTTGAATATACAACTTGGTGAGAACAAACACTGATATCAAACTAAGCAAAACGTCTATAATTTTTTTGAACCACACTGATTGGTTTTGAGCAACCTATTTGATAAAAAAAAAATCCCACAACAAAATTTGCTTGGAATGTGGGGTTTGTTTTTAAAATATGCTATTAACTTATGAATTAAGTCCTGACATGGCTTTATGTCCAATAGCTGCTGCCAAAGATAACAACAGTAAGCCTTGTATGTATGACATTATGCCATTCTTCATAAAATTATGTCTTTATAATGGGAAAAAATTATTGAATATTTTCTTCACTAAATTCAAGGTAAATGAAAAAAGAAAAGAAAAGAAAGATCCATAGAATTGGGGCATAAATAAACTGTTCAATGATCAATATTTTATTCAGTAAAAAAATATAAAGAAAAAAGAATTATTATCAAACACTAAAAAAAATCATTATTTATGAAAGAAAACCACAACAAAGCTTGTCAGAGCCCATTCAATTCATAATAATGGTTAAGCTTGGCCCTCAAAATGGTACAACTAGGCAACCCAACTAATGTTGAACATAAATTGATTTTACTAATACATCCACGGCCTTTCATATGATATATAGAAACTTCACCTTCCTACTCCCTTCCCTTTCTCTTTCATGATATCTTTTTTAGAATACCAAAATGGAGGCCAATTATTATTGGACATTGAAACCTCAATAATCACTAAAATCTTTGGACAAACAATAAAGGAATAAATATCAAAATAATTGAATTGACCTTGGTATGATAACGAATATATCAAAGTTTTTTGCTGTGAGATTTATCCTATAGCAATAAATGTTGCTTGAACCCCTTTCCATGAACCATAAATATATTTCCTTCTTGGAAAGCTAATCAATTATGTATGCATCTCCCTCACTAAATCACTTAAACAATGTTATGGGAAACACACTTAGTTCCTTACATCACTTCCACAAGTTTAATAACACAAACTTCATAGACTGACATAGGAATAACTCCTAAAAAAAATGCTAGATATCACCTACCCTTTGCTCATTTTTCATAAGTCACTTATAAATTTCAACTAAGAAACAACTCATAAAAATCTTATTATTATTTCACATAATATAAAAATGTATAAAGTGAAGGACAAATTTATGGAAGGTACATGGATGAATATGCATGTTAGAATTACTTCATCAATAAAAAAGGGGAAAAGAATATCCACAATAACACAAACTTTGCATCAACAAGAAGTTAACATAAGAAACAATATAATTGAAACATTCAATTTAGAAATATAGAAGCCATCATTATAGTTACTAAACCTACATATCATTGTTCAAAGATCAAAACAAAATAAGAAATAAATTTTGTTTTATTGTATATTTACTCTACAAAAAATAAAAAAGAGAGAAAAATTACCTAATTTAAGTTGTTGACACCCACAATAGTCATCAGATTATTGCTCCAACTATCAATCTGAAATCCAAAACATGCATGTGTTTTGAACATAGAGAATGTGTTATAGATGGGTTTGGAGATTGAGAAATTTTAAGGGTATGTTTTGGATAAGGAAAGATTTTGAAAGATTAGTTGAATATATAGAAAAAGAAATTTTTTAGCAAAATTAGATTTTGGCTAGAAATAAAAGAGTAAGGTAGTGAGGATTAGGGAATTGAGGATTTTGATAGGGAGAAGATGGAAAGAGGAGACAACATAGAGGACACATAGAGAATGTGAAAGTTTTGAGAATCGGGGTTCAAGGGTTTTTACGAGAGAACTCAAATTAAGCATTTGGTGAGAGAGTGAGTTTTTTTTACCTTTTACTTATTGCTTATTTTTTTAGTCAAAAGTATGGCACTATGTTGACCACCATAACCAAAAAACACAATTTTTTAGGAGAACAATATTAACAAAATTGAGCGATAATATCTATGACCACACTTTATTAAAAGTGTAACAATTTTACATTTATACTTACATTTTTGTGAAAACTTTTAAGGAAAAAAAGTGGAATCTTAACTTCTTCTTTGTAATTCCTTATACCTTAGGGGAGGTCATCCTAATAAATTATCCTTAAGTCGATAGGGAAATGGAGAATATACATAGACTTCTGCCACTAACAACGAACATAGATTTCCATCCACTATCACATATTGATCATTTGTGAAATTTCCTAAAGTTAAAAAAATCTCAAGAAGAGTAGATCTCTCTACATATTTTCCTAAGAAGATGAATCAACACTATAATGTTTTGGAATGAATCTTGCTCCGCTTGCGAGTAGCAGCATTTTGGCAACGTCTATAAAAAACTCAAAGGAAGAAGAGGTAATGTTGAGGATATAAAGGAGATCTATGATGAGAGTAATTGGCACTGGCATGACCTTCTAGCATAGGAGAAATGGTGGAGACCCCTTGAAGACTACTAGAATTGGAGCTTTTCCAGACCCATACTTCTAAGAGCAGGTGAATGAGCTATTGCAACACTAAAATCCAATAAAAAGTGGAGGATATGCATCGATTTCAATGACGCTTGCCCTAAAACCCTATTCCCACTTTGGTGTATAGCATGTAGTAGACTTCAATGCTAAGAGAAAAAGGCTGAAGTTCTTAAATGCTTATAGAGGATACAATCATGTGGCCCTGATATTGGAGAATGTGGAGAGCTGCCAGCAAGAAGTATCACTAAGCCTAATGCCAGACCCTATTTTGAATATACTATTTGTAGCTAAGAAGGTAGGCGACCAATATGCTTCTTTCCTTAGAGAATAGTTTTGTCTATTACATAGGAGATGATAAGGACTTTACTAGAGAACATTACTACTTAAGATGCACACGAAACAACTATTGAATATGTTGGAGAATACCACCCTTGAGAACTACAATAGTCTTCTCACAATAATTAAGGTGCTTTATCCCCTCTATAGAGATTAGAATGTAGAATTAATCCAGGACATAAAACGGCTTCCTTTTTTTCATTTCACCAAAAAGACACACACTCTTCACTCAAAGTGAATTTCGCCCATCATGTTCTTGTGTATGTTAGAGATTGAATGTCTTCTTTGGTGCTATGAACAATTAGAGGAGCATGATGTTAATGTTATCCTTTTATTGTTGCTTCCCTGAGGTATAAATTGTGTTCTTCAGCTCCCTCGAGTTATAAATTGTATTCTTCAACTATCCTAGCAGTAGCATGTTTTGGCAAATAAGGATAGCCTAATTAACAAAGTTCGACGAAATTGTAGACCCCTAAGATCACTTAAACAACTTTCTTGTGAGAATGGAACTTAATATCTCCTAAGTCAAGGATACCCTTATGCATGAGAGAAGTACACTTATATAGTGAAGCTATAGTCCTTTAGAAGCTCATAAATGAAAAATGAATAACAAAAAGAGTAGCAACCATAAGAAGCATGAGGATTGGAAACATAGCCTTCCTGTATGCTTGTCATATGTACACCTTATACTGTGTCCTAGACAAAAATGATAAGAATAGCACTGCGATGCAACCTCATATGATAACCACCCGAAATGGCCTTTGTAGACTCTAAGAAGTCAATACTAGACAAATGGTTTTGTTTTCATCGTGCCAACAGGCATACTATAAATGAATACCACTATTTGAAGAACAAAATTGAGAGATTAATTGAAAGAGGACACCTCACGAAGTATGTGACTTAAAAGAGGTCTAGCCCAAATAAAGGAGAGCAAAAGGTATCAGTAGATATTGGATGACCCAAGGTATGTCAGTGTTGCCATAACCCTGGCAATTTCCTTTTAGTAAAAGTTATCTTGATAATATCTAAAGGATTGGTTGGATGAGAGAAGGCAAAGGTGTGCTACTAGACATTAGCTTTGTGGACATGCTCATATTGTAAGATGCTTTTGGGATGATTGAAATATGTTGCTGATGACTCCACCCAATAATAAGTCATTTAATTTAGTTTGTTTCTTGCTTTGATTTTCATTCTCGTTTAGATGTGAATAAAGCCAATCTACTTAGGGATGACACTTGTTTCTTGTTGTTATGAATGCACATTTTTTTCATATTCTTCACATTATAATTCTACGACCTTGAAATTTGCAGCATTTATAAGGACTTGTGGCAAATTAGCTTTTAGACATGAGCCTAGAGGTGTCAAAGGGGCCGGGCTAGGCACCTAATAAATGGTTCAAGGTGGTTTTGAGTTGGTCCGGGCCATTCATGGGCTGGGCTGTGATGGGCTGAAATTTGCAAAATTTAGTTCAACTCAAAACTAGCCTACTATATAAGTGGGTCGGTTCATATATGAGTTGGACTAGTTGGGTTGGTTCATGAGCTAGCTCACGAGTTGGCGAATGGGTTTTTGTTTTGTTTTGTTTTGTTTTTTTAATTTTAAAATAAGTTCAAAAATTCTAAGTTTAGATTTATGTGATTCTTGATATTTGTTTCAACACTTATACTTTTTTGAAAGACTTAATAATTTATATTTATATGATTTTTAATATTTTACATTACTTAAATTTTTGTAAAGACTTAAAAATTTATACTTATATTAATTTTTTGTATCAATTATATTTTTCCAAAAAATACCACCAAATAAGGTGGTGTTGAGTTTGGCATAGACTCGCCTACTCGTTATTAGTTTAAAAAAATAATTGCATAGAGGTGGATATAACCAAACCTCTAAATGAAGGTACATATTACTAATAAAAAGAAATAAACAACTTCATAATATTAAATAAACAACTTTGTAATATCTAAACATCTAAATATGCACAAAGATAAACTGATCGTTCACTCAAGTGATTTAAATCGCTCTTGGATTGAAGTGCAACAGTGGATGCCGTTTTAAGCCATTCTTATTTTATAAATTTATATATTGTATTTTTTATTTTAATTATGAATTTATAATTTTTATAAATTTGTAATTTAAAATTTATAAAAATATTTTAATTTATAATTTAAAAATTTTAAATCCTTAATTTTTAAAAAATTATAATTTATAATTTAAATTAAAAAAATATTGGGGGCTAAGCGAGCTAGCCTACGAGCCGACCCACTTAGCCCATAGGCTAGGCCAGCTCACCATCCTTCATGGTTGCGAGCTGAGCTGGCCTCAAACTGCAAAATTTCAGCTCAGGATGGGTTTTTAAGTGAGTTGGTCCAACCTAACCCGTATTAAAGAATTAAATGAGCCAAGCTGGGTCGATTTTTTTTGTGGGCTTGGCTAAGCTAGTCAGCTCAGCCCATTTTGACACCTCTACATGAGCTTACTATAAGGCTTTTTGAGAAAGAAAAAAGTACTTGGTAGCTATTGGGTGTAATCCCACTATAAAGGTCCCTATTAGGTATGTGATTGCTGATGTAGTCCTACTCCTGATCCCCAAGGATGTATGTGGTAGTAACCTTTTAAAAAAATCCACTATCAACTCTTTTCCGAGTAAGTGGTATTTTCTAAAAAAGTCCAATATTGGCTTTCCTTGTGAGTACATGGCATCCACTAAGAGAGTTCATTATTGGCTCCCTTTCGGAATACATGGAACTCTTTCAAAAAGCTTGCTATCGGTTTCCCTAAGGAGTATATGGTAATGCTCTAAAGAAGCTCGCTAAGGAACATCTTTGAAGGTAACTACACAATCAAGCAATCTTGGAGGAAATGCACATTATCAAGCAGTATAAGCCTACCTTGAGTCCCTACAAAGAGAAAGGTAGTAATGTCTCAACATTTATAAAAATATATATAAAGAAAAATCTCTAAGTCTAGCAACTCTGCATGTCATTGCGCAATTACCAGACTTGTGAACACACTTGATCTCATCTCGACACCTAAACTATACTAAGCTTGAGTGCAAAATTAACTTTCCTCCCTTAAGAACTCCACTTTATGCAAGATGGACTAACACTAATGTGAAGATGAAGTTTTATGCCACCTTAAGATAACTTCATCAGTTATAGCACTTGTGGCTATGATAGTTTCCTTAAATTCGTATATCTATTGAAGTGCCTACACTGCAATACTGGTTCAATTTCCTAAATTCCCAAGTAATAAGAAACAATATAAATTGACAACAACTAAGAAACAGGAAAAGACATTCTATGAGGTGCCCTGCATAAACGTCTTAGTTAGGTGCTCGATATGGGGTACTTTTTCCTTGATACTTAGTGATAGCATCCTCACACCTATCATCACTTAATTCTCAAAGCACTAGTATTAAAAATTAGTTGTCATTCAATTGGCTAAAGTCTTTGCAAGAACATAAAGCAAATAAGAACGAAGAAACTCCATTGAAATCAAGCGAGAAAAATGAAAGGACTTCCATCCAGCACTTAGTCATTGATAGTAAATAACAATGTATTACTCAAATTGATTAGAGGATGATGAGTAGCATCAAAATCCTAAACGTAAATTTTACTTGCTACCACTACTATAGACATAACATCTCACTCCTATAGAGCTATAATTGTTGGTTCCTCTGCTATTGCCTTTACATCTATTGCCTTAAAGAACTTGCCAGACCCTTTATACTTCTTGGTCGTATCCTTACAAGATGTGTTCACAAATATCCTCTTAGCAAGGATATAAGAACTTCTCCTTACTCTTCACCTCTTTCGCATAACTGTTCTTTGAGCACTCATGTTCCTTTCTAAGTGGCATAAACAGTTCATTCTTTTTCTGACTCTATTGTTTAACTACTTTGATTGTCTCTGCCTTATGATGTTTTACTATGACAAAACTTTATTTGATCGGTGAGCTATCTACTCAACCAAGTTCCATCCCTATGCTAAAAAATGTAAGAAATGCTCAAGAGTAAGAAGTTATTAAGAAGTAAAGAAAAGAAGGCAGAAAATGAATCAAGGTAGTGGGATGGACACTTATTAGGACAAAGTTGTTAGCAACTACCTTGATTAGATAAAAGAAGGAGAATAACTCCAATTTTCTTTGATCATAATTGTTAACCATACCTCATATGCAATCAACACTAAAAGCCACCTTGCCTATTCTATGGTGAGATTCTACACCATGGTTTTGGCATAAACATTGATAGCAATATACTTTACCCTCACTAGCATTAAAAGATTAAGCTACCTACAAACAAGAGACCACTCTATGCATATGTTCCCCAATGAGCCTGAAAGGTCCATGCCACTAAGGAAGTCCAAGAGCATGTGTTTCACCAACTTGGAGGCTTGAATGACTCCCAATGAGAGATGTTTTCCTGCAGGCACGCATCCAAAAAACATCTCTCACATATTCCTCGCTTGACCCTCCTAGGTGCGAAAACGACCTTGTAAACTCTAAAGAATATCTAAGTACTTTAGAAAACACATAACCCTATTGGTAATTCCAAACAGTAGTCAAAGACTAATACTTCATGGACATTAAGTCTTATATAGAATGTAGAATGAGACATGTCCCTATCTTACTGAGATGTATAAATCTACATACCTACCTTTGACCTGCACATGGTCCATACAAGGCTTTAAAACTCAAACTAAGTAGAGTTAACATAATTCTAATTCCTTATTAGAGCATAATAACATTACTAACCATTCCAAAAAAAATTTCAAAGCGGAGAAATTTTGCAGTGAAGCCTAAGTTCCATGTGGATATATGACATAACATATATATCATGTGTTGGTGCCTGGTTGGTTCTCACCACTGATATTCTCTTTCCATCTCCCCTTCTTCGAGTTAAATCTAACTTTGATCACAACTTAAATTATGTCCAACCTTCTCGATGTTTCAATCCTTATGATTGTACTTGAAAATTCAATTAAGTCCTGAGACAAATATTATGTAAAATTTTCTAAGTCTTCCAATGATGGCAATATAATTTCTTTTTCAAGTCTATCCTTAATAGGGGTATAAATGAGTCGAGTCGAGTAAAGCCAAGCTTGAATCTAGTAAGCTCAAGCTTGACTCATTTATTAATTTATGAGCTTGAGCTTGAGCCGAGTTTTATTGAGCTTAAATAATCTAGTTCAAGCTCAGCTCGTTGGAATAGATAAAGGCTCGATGAGCCTTTTCGAGTTTGACTTAATAAGGTTTGTCATAGAGGAGTAGAAAAACTTGATTCATAAAACTCAAATGAGCTCAAGTTCAAGTTTGTATAGGTGTGGATTAACTCAAACTCATGTAGAATCGAAACAAAATCTATAATTATAATTTTTTTACATAATTTGTTATATATTTTTCTAAAAATAGAAAATAAATTATTATTATTGTTATTTACTTATCTTTATAGATTTTATTATATAGGCCTAAATTATAATTATATATGTGTATATGTATATAATAAAAAAGTTTGTTTAGGCTCGCGAGTTTTGTGAGCTAAATATCATTGAGCTCGGCTTAGTTCATTTGACTGACGAGCTTGTGCTCAAAAAGATCGAGCTAAATATGAACTTTTATCAAATTGAACCTAAACTATTTGTAAATCATCTTATCTCATTTACACCTCTAATTCGTGATGCCATACTATCCTCTATCGTAAGAGTGACTATGTACCATACCAAGAGTGCTTCTACAAGACACCCTCTCACTTCCTCATGGAAACACAAGCACATCTTTCTAAAGCTGCTCACCCTAAAACTTGGACTATCATGTTCCTCTCAAACACAGTACCTCGTTATTAATATCATAACAACACTCAAATTTTTCTGTCCTTGGATGATTGCTGTGCATGACCTTCTTGAGCTTCTAGATGTTTGATACATGTCATGTATCTAAGTCTTTAGGTAAATGCCCCATTAAAACTTTGACAAATCTCTTAATATGCCCCATTGGTTCAACCCTGAATAATCAATTAAATTAGTAATATCATTTTTATGAATAAACATAAGTTAAGAATGAAGATGAAACTTGATGTTTATTTTCAATATGAAAATAAAACTTACCTACTGAAAATTAAGTAGGGGGGGGGGGTTTGATGATACGACTAAAATTGGACTTCAGGGCAATTTGGTAAATTAACTAAAAATAGTAAATGGAGCATATTATTAATTAATTAAGTAAATGGGGGTAGAGAACCCAATGGACAAGTCACACCTATAAAGGAGGACAAAAAAACCATAATGGGTGTAAGTCCATCAAGACTAAAAATTATAAATACAAAGTCCTAAAGAGAAATGAGAGGACAAGAAATCATTTGCAAATATTCTTATAATGGAAACGCTTTCAGGATGAACAGATCTCTTTGCATGTGTTCTTAACAAGACAAATCGAAAATCTACTATTTTCGAAAAAAAAATTACTCCACTTTCGAGCAGCATAGTTGATAGATTGGATATTTTGCCACCTAATTGAGAGAAATATAAATGTGTATCTTGATGATATGCTAATTAAAACAAGATAGATGTGGACTATATAACCAACTTGGGAAAGCCCTTCAAAACCATAAGGTGTTGTAAGATGAAGTTGATCCCAACAAACAAATAGTTAGTATTTAAACAAATTCAGATTAAATTTGAATTTTCATTTTGTCCATTGGAACTTGTGTGAATTTTTATTTTTGTTAAAACTTGTACTTTGTTTCAAAGTTGTACAAGCTTCGACAGAACTCATTTTATATATCTTTTGTAATACGAGGAAATGTATCAAAGAAAACTTCATAAAAATCAAAGGCAATGTTTGGTTTAATTTTGAGTGTTTTGAGAAAATATTTTGGAGTGTGGTTGGAGAATGTATGTGTGCCTTAATTATTTAATTTGTTTGGAAAATTTGTGAAAGATTTTCATGAATTAGAATGGTACGTTTAATTTTATTTTAAAGAAGAACAATTATATCATAAATGTCAAATCAATTCCATTTTGTATGGTTTGTGGAGTGGAAATGTTTTTTTATATTATTATTTTTATACATGTATGATTAGAATTTAAATAGATATATGTATAATGACTATGTCTGCCTTGAGGAATGATGAAAGAAGGCAGTTTTAAAATATTTTAAAATTATTTTGATTGTATTGGAAAATATAAAAAAAGTATATATTCCCCCAAAGAAAATATTTTGGAGAAATAAAGTAAATACTGCCAAAAAAATATATGAATTTATTGACAACTTGACAAATTCAATGTTTAATCTCCTATATATCATTAATTACGTACCATGTATCTTTGTTGCTTGACAATTGACTTTAATACAAGAGCACTTAGAAAAAATCAAACTATAATGAGCTTAACACGAACAATAATATCTATTTGTCAATTGCTGCGACCAGCAAGTGCGCATGTTGATGTTTGAGGGTTATGAGCTTAATGTGAAAGCAAGTGGGCATTTTGATGTTTGAGGATTATGACTTAAATATGTGAAAATAATTACTCCTAAAAACCAATTGGCATGCTAAAAGTGATTCTTTCTATTAATTTGTTCCAGTAATTTCCTTAATTTGCAGCTTTCATATGATCCTTGAAGCAAAGTCTTCCAAGGACGACCTCAAAAAGCATGGACGAAACCAATTATATTTATATATATATATATATATATATATAATACAATACTTGCATGATATTTTGACAAAGTATATGCTATATATATATATATATATCATAGGAGTGTTAAACAATGATTTTGAATCTTTCACATTGAATTAGACAAATAGAAGTTTCCAATTAAACTAGTTTAATTTCTGTACTAATTCAAAAGCGCATATTATAATCAAGTTGGATATATATAAAGTTGAGTGATTAATTAGATAATATATAAGTGTTTGATCTTTGGAGATCCAGCCTAAGTCTATTGGGAATCCATTAAATTACAACTCCTAGTTGACTTGTGCAACCAGGGCTATATATTTTACTAATTGAGAAAGACTGATAAGGATGTCGTGCTTTATTTGAGGATGTGGTATTGAGATATATATATATATATATATATATATATGTAAGACTGGGCAATTATCATATTATTGGTTCATAATGCATGAAATTTGGAAATAGACAATTTGTGTGCGAAAGAGTCGAGAGATGTATGTGAAAGAAGTTTGTAACATTTGACCAATTAAGCATGCAGCTCTACCCACTCTAGAAGAGGAAGAGGAAGAGGAAGAGGAAGAGGGTCTTCTTATTCATTAAGTGAATATTGTTAGTAGAAAATTTTTTGGGGCACCCTAACCAGATAGCATTTCAGAAATTAAGTACTGAGGCGTTACTTAATTTTCAAGGTTAATCTCTGTCTAATAAATTAAAATTTAAAGTATCTTCAACTTGTATTTATTGTCTTTTGTTCCACTAGTACGCTTCTACCACTAGAAGTCAGCAGAAATTTATACATATACACACACACACACATATGTCTATGTTTATTTATGGAAAATTAACGGCAAACTGCTCATGGGGGGAAACACCAAAAATGTCATTATTATATTTTACAACATTTGTCAATTGGCTCTAACAAAATTTTGCAATGCAATGCAATACGAAGTTTTCATTTCTTCCGAAATATGAGCAAAACAAATTCATTTCTAAATATATTAATGTACTTTCGATGTTATCCTCATTCAAAAAATTACTGCTAATTTTTAGTGGTGATTGCTTCCTGATAATTGCACAAAAATTACTTTTTTCATTTTGTAATCCAAAATTTTGTGTCATTCAAATTAGGACTTTTTTTTTCTTTTTTCTTTTTTCTTTTTCTGTTTTTCTTTCTTTTTTTTCTTCCGGTGAGTAAAAATGTTGGAGAGAGAACACATAATGAACCAAAAGCAACAACAGAGTCGTATTTGAGCTAGTCATAATTATTATTCAATGTATGAGTTTATCACCATAATCCAAACTAAGACTTCAATTCCGGGCAAATAGATTATACAGAATATATTGGATTACGAGAAAAAACTTAGTTGTAACACCCTGAAAATTTTTCAATATGAAAATTTTGACTCAAACCAAGAATTTATTTGTCACAAATAAAATAATAATGATAGTAATTGATAAAAGAAATAAAATTTGACATTTTGAAAAAATTTAGGGGGTTATGGTATAATATTTGGAACTCAAGGGGCCAAAAATTAAATTGAATAGGGCTTAATTGAAGGAAATTAAAAAATTCATAGGGCCAATTTAAAATAAAAATGGGTCAAAGGAGTTAAACTAAGGCACTAATAAGTCGTAGGGCTAAATTGTAAGCTGAAATAAAGTTCTGGAGGACCTTTTGTAATCCTAAAAGTCAAGTTTATAAATATCAAACGCACCCCCCTATTCTAATTCCCACATGCAGCCCCCTCGGGTCACCTCTTCGGTGATCTTCCACCAGTGCTGACAAACCCTGAAACCATCCGTATCATTACCTTCCTCTCAACTCAAGGAACGCACTGGTAACATGAGCCCTAGAAAATGGCCAGAATTTGAAGCTAAAAACTCGACACTGTAGGTAGTAGCAGTCATGGGGTTTCTGGTGGTGGGAACTCAGTTTTAGGTGGTGGGTTTTGATTGGTTCAGTTCAAGGGTCAAGATGGTGGTCTCAATTTCAAGTTCTGGTTGTCAACGGTGAAGAAATTGAGAGAGTTAGGTGGTGGCAGCTTTGGCGAATCAGGGACAAAATCTCCTCCTCATGTCATGAGCGCACGTGTGGTGATCTTAGACTGTGAATAGGCTTAAGAGTTGAGCGATTTGGTAAAAATTTAGTTGAAATAAAAGTTACCCATTTGAGTTGGATGAATTGTTCACTTATATTTCCATGTATTTTGATGTTATTGGAATAACATTTATGAATTCGAGCTAAAGTATATGAGTATATAAGTTTTATGCAGTGCTAGGATGACCCGGATTTGCTAAATTAAAACTTAATCATTGTTAATTAAGCCAATTAATGCAGTTAAAACCCTAATTTTATGTAACATTGTAAGGAGTAATTGTTATTAAAAAAATGTGAGAAATTCCTACCGATTGATTGAATTATCAAACTTAGACTTAGATTATCGAGTTATGTATTACTAGTGTTAAGATAAAATAGTGGCTTGAAATTGATAAACTCCTCGATTAATACAATCTAGCGATGCTATGTTTTAGGGAGAAAGATGTACATTGGCTTTGGAATAAAAATTTATAATTGTTATATAAACCCGAGATATGTTGATTTACTAGTTGCAATACTTGAACTAGATAGAAGAATTAATTAAGACACTCCTCGAAATGGAAAATTTATGATGATTAAGACACATTAATAGCTTAATTATCAATAAAAGAATACTATGTAAGTTTATTAATATTTATATGCATTTTATTGGAATATGTGACGAAGATCCAAGGTCTCCATTGTAGGGCATAGATAGCACTTCTATGGAGTTTTAACGTGAGGATTAACCATATGTTTTTTGGGAAAAAGATCTTTTTGTTATTTGTAAATCTCGATTTGCCTATTTGCATGTGGTTATTGCAACCATTATGATGTTTAGAACTCTCTGTTATGTTTACTTGTTCTTGTCCCTCGTACCCTTTAGCCTTGCCATTTGATCCTACAATTGTCATCAATTCTTGTTGAAAATATCATTGAAATGGTCTTGATGACTAGTTGCTTATTGTGTTTCTCAATATTTTTCTACTTGTCAATTGGAACAGCCTTACTAGCAAATATGATATACAAGTTGTACTACTTTGTTCAGTGTGATGTTTTATATTCAGTTCATTGTTTTGAAATTAGTCTTTGATGTTGGCATGGTGTTATGTTACTCTTGGGGATGCCCTTGGGAAATTTATTAGGGACGCTACAGGAAGTTGGGTCTGGGACTAAGTCCAGAAGGACAGTCCGCAAAATGGATCGATGGTTATTGGTCTACTGGCTAGTACCCCTTCACTGTTTTGACTCGCATGTAGTTGGAGGTAGCTATCTACGAGTGGCGGGATCCAACATGTTGTTGGCCATGCCACATGTCATTTATTTCATACGGAGTTGAGTGCTTGAGCAATGGAGAGACAAGTAAGATTTTATGATCCATAGGTTTCCTATTTGTTATGTTTTGTTCTGGGAGTAATAAGGTTAGATTTTGCCAACAATTCTGCTATGATTTGAAAATGGTTTTGTTATGAAATGTTTTATTATGTCATGACTTTGTTATTATGTGTATTGTTTGTTTGAGTCCTTATTCTATCAATACATCATTTATTACTTTATAAAGTTTTAGCTTCTTCATTAATTGGTTGCATTTGTGTACCGATTTTGGTTGAAACATTGTCACCAGTTTTCCTATGATCCCATATGGTTCCCCTCACTGGGTCCTTAGGACTTACCCCTCTTGTTGTTTCTTAATTCTTTCCTAGATAGGATTTGTTGAAGGACAAAAGGTTTGATGCTTGCCCAAGTACTAATGTATATAGTTTTGTAATAGACTATGTGTTTATGTGCTAATAGACTTGACATGGTTGCTCTCGACACTTAGTTGCCTAGACCTTTGGGATATGTTGTGTAAAACTAATTGTGTAAGCTTAACGTTACCTCCTCGTATGTAATTATTTGTGTGCTTTTTGGGCCTTGTAGTTTTGGTTTATTTCGATCGTTATCTTTTGGTACTATGCATTAGGATTGAATGAGTAGCATCTTAGATCAAGTCCCTTTAATAGCTAGGGTGCTACTTTAGTAATAAAATATAGTAAATGATAATATAAATTAAAAATTATCACTAACTATATATATTAAGTAACAAAATTTTATTTTAATTATCATAAAGTTTTTTATAAATTTAATAGAGACAAATAATTGTACCTAAGTTGTCATTTTGATAATTAATGACATATTTATAGTGATAATCTTGCAACAATGAGAATTCTGTCCCAAATTATAGTGGCTATTTTAATTGTTAGTAAATTATTATTATACATGTATCATTAATTACCAATAGTGACAATTTAAAAATCAATTCTTATCATTAGTAAGTAATATTATGACAAAATTTAAATTATTATCACCTAAATTATTAAGTCACTTAATAATATTATTAGTGATAATTTTCACATTGCCACTTATTTTTCGTTATTGATATCATATATATATATATATATATATTATTTTTTTTCTATAGTGTTACCAAACTCTCACATATACATATACGTATAACCTAGCTAACGCAAGTATAACATATATATTTTATGATCAGTCCTCCAATGTCTAGGAGTCGAAGTAATTACAACACTATTCTGTTAATTTATGAGCACTAGCAAGTTTTTTAATAGCCCCTGCGGGGCAATTTATCCACAGCCCACTCAAATTAATCTCAAGGAGAGTGGGATCCAAATAATTGTGCCAATTTTTGGGTTAAAAAGGGGCGTTTCGAAACAAGATCAGCATGCGGTTAAATTACAAGATACTCTAAATGGGTAACCTGGACTTTACAATATTTGTAGCTGTTGTTGATGTCATCCTACAATTTTCTTCATTAATTTCCATTGTACCCATATTAAAGATGAAGTATGGAAAAGAAAAACTTTTGTGTCATCCATTGTTGAGATATTTCTTCAATATATAAATAAATAAATAAATAAATATATATATATATTTCCACATACATGCATGCATGCATGCATGCATATATATATAGTTGCACGCAAGAACTGAAAAAGACTTGTGATTTTAGATAGATTAAAAGGTTAGATTTCTTTATATTTACAGAGAAGGCTAAGTGAAGAAGTAACCGACGCTGGGTCCTAAGTTAGAGACCAAGTCCGAGGTAGCATCATCAGATTAATATGGTTACAAATATCATATGCGTGTCTGTGTATATGTTGTCTGTCAAGTGAGGGACAATAATTGTCTTGTTTGTGGGTTTGACTGAGGAACATTCAAGGAAGGTTGCTGTAAATCCAAGTTTACTAAAGTGGATCAGACTTTGTGCGGCACCAGTATTACTTGAATTTTATAATTATAACCAATAAAATAATGCATAGTAATAATTATAAGTCCATAATCAAGTGAAATTTGTATTCATTTGATGTATGGAGAATTACTCTTTTGCGTGTGTTAGAATCCGCACCAACAGACTTAGTATGAACAATTGAATCAATTTCATAAAATTAAGATTAGTATGAGTTTTTTTTAACCCTCATTTGTGCACACTGGCCTTTTAATTTAATTTAATTTTATTTTTCATTTCATATTTTAACTTATAATTAAATATATATGTCAAATGTATTTAATTTTAAATTAATTATTTTTATAAAAAAATATTTACTACACTTAATATATATTCATAAAATAGAATACAAAATAAAATAAATCAAAATAGAGAACGAAAAGTACTGCTTTTAGATATTAAGAGGAGACAAAATTAATTAATTAATTAATCTGGATTGAACTCACCAAAAGTATTTGCAAGCCTCCACGAAAGAATTTCAAAATTAATGAAGCTTATTTTTTCTTTTCTTTTGAATGAGTAGAACCACTCAACAACGGTGAAGAATATTATTGAACAGAATCACACCAACGCAAGACTATACTTGAAAACATTTTTATTTATTTATTTGTTTATTTTTTTGAGGTAGGGGAATCATCCACAATTTAATTTGAGAACTCCCACGACCTCGAACACAATGTTGATTTAAAATTAGAATTAGTGTAACTAAAATTGTTTTGACTCCCACATCATCCCTACTAAAATCATATACCCGTGCAATTGGGCTTGACCTTGAAAATATTTAAGGCTAATGCATATAGGCCTTCATGGGCATGTGAAGACACTAGCAACAATTATTGGCCGTGCATACAATTTATGGTTATTTTATCATCAATATGCGACCACATGATATATAACCATTGTCAATATTGCATCATACACCTGCCATGCATTAGAGAATATGACTTTGAAAATGGAGGTCACATTTGTCCTTTCAAACTCTGCCTTAGGTAACAATGCCTCCTCAATTATTAAAATACACATTTTGACCTTTTAAATTGTATAATCTCCCCAGCACTTTGCCCGCCCCCCCATATTGTAGTAACAAATAATAATTGTTTATTTGCTCCATAATCCATTCCTTTAATTTGCTACACGATCAATGACATATATAGCTTAAATAAATGCAATGATTTTACCTTAATTTCTCTAATTTCTTTTTTTTTTTTTCACTGAAAAATGGTTAATTTATTGTTTGCCCTTCTCTAATTCACATAAACTGGGGGTAAGTTGTCATCAATTAGACATATTAAATAATAAAATATTTTGTTTGTCCTTAAAATGATTCTCCTAAATTTAAAAGTGACAAGAATTGTGTCTAAAATGTCATTATTATCTATTTATAATAATGATAAAAATTTGATTATAAATTATAGTGATAAATATTGTTATCACTAGGTTATTACTATACATATATGTAACTATAATTAGCATTAAATAAGACTTAAAAAGTTATTCTTTGGTATTGAGTTACAGCGAAAACTTTTGTACTCAATACATATCCCTAGTGACAGAGAGCACAATAATTATTCTTACTTAATATACTTATAACCGGTGATAATTTTTTTATTATCACTTAAATTTTTGTCATTAATATTAATTTTGATTATTGTGACTAGAATTATTTTTTATCTTTCGTTCTAGGATTGACGTGAACTTTGGGGAAAAAGATCAGAAAAGGAATGTAATGTTTATCCGGCACAAGTATATATAATGCATGTACTATTCTGTTTTTCTTATTTTTTCTTCAAGTTTCGGAACAAAATATTTTTTATGCTATTTGTCTCCAGAGTTAGTTTATCCAAGTTTTTCAACGTTCAGAGTTCGTGATAGAATACTGGGGTGAGTGTCTATCTTAGAAGTTAACTGGGCTGGATATACTGTTATTTCAGACACAGTCTGAGAGAGCAATAACATCGTATTATTAGAATGAGAGAGTAAAAAATTTTTATCCGATACATAAATCATGGGACAAAATGTTATTAAATTGATATTATGATTCTTAATGCGGACATTCTTTAATTTTGTTACTTCTTTTTGCCAAGATCACTGCAAAAACATCCATCTAAAACGAACTTAATTAATTTGGGCTACCTATATATATATATTTATGTATGTATGCCAGTTGTACACTCTACATTAGAAGGATTAAACACATAAAATATGTTCTAATTATTGCACCTGTTACACACAACTTTTTGCAGAATTTTTACGTATCGAAAACCAAAATCTCACCCACGCACACAGAGGAGTAGAGGGAGCTAGGGGACCTATTCCATTCTATATCTTTGAATCTGCAGGCGCCACCATGCAACTTCCGTGACCACTGACCACTGCACGCCCTCCAGTAACAATAAAACCCGGCCGACGTATACACACAACCTTCAATTATATATGTTACTTAATTTTTGCCAGGACATTAATTAAAACCGTCACTAAATAATGTCTGAACTTCAAAAGTTTACATGAGACATTTGAATTAATCAATAACACGCTCAACATAATTAGCTTGCTGCCTAGCTTGCTTAGTACTATCTTAAACTATTTCTATGTATGTTGAACTTTTCCGTCCACAGCCAAATTACAAACAGAAAGGCGAAGACCTCAATATTATTACATCAAGTAATATCCTTCAGCTGGATTAGTTAACATGTAAAACTTTGGTGGAAGTAATGGCCGCTGCTATTCAGTACTTCTGGAAATGTTTGCCAGGGAACAGGCAAAATTGGGATGGTTCATTACTTGTTCAGTGAAGTTGAGCTCTTGAAAATCAAAGGCATTTAGAAGATCATATGGCATTAATTCAGAGCCTAGTTCCGCCAGAAACATGTCGTCTTCAGTACTGGATCCATTAGTAGACCATGACGCACTTACGCTTGCATTGTTGTCTAGAGAAAATGATGGAGAAAGGCTTGAAACGGTTTCTTGAGACAATGGAGCAGAAGGAATTAATAATCCGCAATTATATGCATGCGCATGTTCTGTATAATTTTCGGGAACTTCCATCAGTCCTCCTGGAAGTGGGATTTGAGCTGCCTGCAGCATTTCCTGATGGGAGTACTTCACCTCCATTGGAAAATATGGCAGCATATTATCAGCCGAAAAGTTTGTGTTTCTGCTATAAATGGTCTCCACTGATGACGCTGAGGAAGGCCCAAGGTTGAAATTGTTTGTGGAACTTATGAAGAAGTTGGTGGTGGCGGCGGCATCAGTGGTGGTGGTGGTAGAGGCGCTAGTTCTACCTGCTGCCAATAGCTTCTTTTTCAACTTGGTGTTCCAATAGTTTTTGACGTCGTTATCTGTCCTACCGGGGAGCTGTGAAGCTATGACCGACCACCTGTATGCGCCATAATATCATATACAGTTAATTTAATGTTCAAAATATAATAGAGTAATCGAACAATTATAAATAATTAGTCATATGTCTTCCACCGGAAAACGTAAATTTAAAAATAAAATGAAAAAAATTTCATGGAAGCAACAATTATTCTATGCTAATATTATGGCATCAATGAGATGGATATATTTTTTCTTCTGGAGTGACCTGCTTCCAATACTGTTATAGAGTGTTAATATGATGTTATCTTCTTCCTCAGTAAAGCCTCCATGCTTGATGTTTGGTCTGAGGTAATTAAGCCATCTCAGCCGACAACTCTTGCCGCAACGTTTGAGGCCTAATGAATGACCAGGTAAGCAAATGATCAACAACAACAACAACAAATATATAAAAATATATTGTAACCTGTTTTTGCAGCGTGGAGAAATCAATTAATTCTACATGTATTATGAGATATAGGTAGATTGTCAAGGAAAACCTGCTTTTTGTGGCAAAGCTATCCAATTTCCACCAGTGCCATAGTTCTCAACATAGTTCTTGAGGGTGTTGTCTTCTTCAGGGGACCAGGGCCCTCTCTTTACTTTCGTTTTGTCACAGCAAGGTGCCCTTCCCATTAAAACTAGGCCAAAATTTAGCCAACCGGGGGTTTGGGGAGAAACTATCACTTGAAATTCTTCTTGTTTCCAGGATTCCAGTGCCGCATATAAGAGAGGCAAGGGGCGAGGTGAAAAACCAGGGGCCAGAAATCTATATGGTTTTAAAGGAGGAAAGCTATAGTGAGCTTGACTTTGTCAAATATTTCGAGTTTCTTTTCTCCACTTTTAATTCAAAGCGTCTCTTTTTCTTGTGTTGTATAAAGAAAAGAACTTGGTCAATGTGGGTTCATGAAAGAGGTAATCTAATGTCAACATGTTTTGCTTTAGCTGTCAGCTGAGGGGCCACCAAATTTTTGCTTTGGTAAGATTGGATGTGTTCACATACAAGCGACCCTTCCTGCTCATGTGGAATGATCAGCCTCCATTTATGGTCCCCCCATTCAGTCTAAGGTTAAAATTCAACATAAAATTTTTATGAAGAATTCATGTGTCTAATTATTTATTTAATATGTACAATTTCTGATCAACTGAAGCTTGTATATTCGGTTATATTTTTCTAGAGTTAATTACTTTTATCTTCCCTTTAAAATAATGGTTAATTGGAGAAAAGTAGCCTAAGCTATTCATAATTTAGGATTTAGTCCCCACTTGAATTTTGTTGGATTCTACTCCTCAATCCAATGTAATTTTTTGAGTTCATTCCTCACTTGAGTGAAAAAGATAAAAAAACGCTCACTTAAATTAAAAATGATAAGAATCCCTCCACTTCCCCCATTAATAAAAATGTTATTTCAAAGTAACTCCCTCCCCCCATCCCCCCAAACTTTTTTCTTCCCATTTTGCCGAAACTTGATGCAACGGCATTGTACTTACCATCCTCACATTGGTGCTGCAACAATGCTTTTATCTCTTTCACTTGTTTATTTAGGAATTGATTTTTCACCATTTATTTTGTTGCTAAAACTAGAAGGGTTTTTATTTTCGCCTCACAATTGCATAGTTTATGGGGTAAGTTGTGTAATTTTCTATTTTGTTAATTTTGTATTGAAATATAGAAAAAAAATTTCATACATTTCTTTATTTGCTTTTTGTTTGATCTTGGTTTTAATTATTTTAGGCCTAATTTTGATATACTCAATTTGCCCACAATTAGTCTTTTCTTTTATTAAAAGAAGTCCCTAATATAAGTTTTTCGTACTTGAATATTGTTAATTTATACTTCATTTGTTGTTTTAATTGTTTGCTTCAATTGTCAATTATCTTAATTTAGTAATTATATAATTCATATAAGGTGTAGTTTATTAGTTGCTTGTGTTAATTGTTTTGATGATTTATATTATTTTGATCATGACAAAATTACTCCCTGAATTATGTGTTGAAAAGCATGCATATTAACTGCTGGAATCACTTTAAATATTTTTTACTATAATCTATCATGTGCTAGAATTTACCTTCAATAAATAAAAGATCTCCTACAGATTCTAGTTTGATTTGAATCTTTGCAACTTAGGAAAGAAATCATGTTATTATTGAATCATCTGCTATTTTAGGAATCAATGCATGATTGTCAAAGTTAACTTATTTCCTTATTTAGTTCCAACAGATTCTTGTCTTGATGAGAACTTATAGCCATTGAAAATAAGCATATAAAATAAAAAATTACATAGCGAAAAGTGTGTGAATCAATAAGTTGGGATAGAACTTTATTAAGTGTCTTGAGGAGTTGTGTGATGCTCTCATACATGTTTTGTGCTTAATTATTTCTGATTTCTTGCTCTACGTGTGTTTTTGAGGGACTTTGTGGTAAAGAAGGTCAAGTGAAACTTGCCTTTAACGGATCTTGCAGAGACAAGGACAAAGCAGTTTATGTCTCAAAGGACCTAATAGTAAAGAGGGACGGGAGTTGTACCTACTCTTGAGGGACATCGTGAAAAGAACAAATCAGCGCTTGGTTGCTCTAAAAACCTCTAGGTGAAGAAATCAGTACTGCGGTGCTGTTTGGAATCTTCTATAGTGTTTTTAGTTCCGGTCTGAAAAAAGAGACTAGAGCTTGCCATACGGAGTGGCAGAAACTCATGCATCAGTCCACAGAGGTTGCGCAAATGAATTTAGCAGAAGTTCCCCCTGTCTTGTTCATAAGTAGCTGGTTTCATAGTGTTCTGAAATTTGTCTTTCCCATTTGGGATTCTGGTATAGCTCTTTGCGAAGAGTTAATTTTTCACCTTACTAGGGTGTTTTTGTTCATTAAATTTTTCATATTGTCAAATTACTACTATCTACTAAAAACATTCTTATTAATTTGATAGGTTTAAAATCTTAAGTGAAAGCTTAGGTAGAGGATGTTGGCTTGTTGAACCTCTATATATACAAGTGTCATTTTACTTCTATTTTATCGCTTTTCTTATCACCGGGTAGACTAGTTTCTTAATTGGTACTTACAAATTCTAGTTAGTAACTAAAACTATTTTTCTGCAAAAGACTTAATTAGTTTTTGAACGGCCAAAAAGTATTTTGAGTGATAAACTTTCACTGCATTAAAATCTATTAAGCCTAATTCACCTTCCCTTTTAGGCATATAATTACGTACAATTGGTATCAGAGCATTGGTTTTCTATATTGTGATGTAACTACTAGAGTAACAGATCCTATGGCCATTAATACTTTTGATATCTTTGCAGAAGGGCAATTGCACAATGGGTCTCCAGTGTTTGATGGTTCCAACTATGCTATGTGGAAAAACCAGATACAAGAATACATAATTGCCATGAATTTTGATTTATGGGATGTGGTCAGTGAACGACTGACGGTTCCAAAGAAATTAGTCGACAGATAAATAGTTCCAAAGGAGCAATGTGATTTACTAATGATGATAAAAATGTAATCTCAATAAATGCGAAGGACAAAAATATTCTATCAGGTGCTCTTACCAAAGAGGAGTACAACCAAGTCGGTACATGTGCTACAATAAAGCAAATGCGGAAAATGTTGCAAGTGACCTACCAAGGTACTAGTCAAATTTGACAAAAGAAGATTGCTCTTATCATTCACAAGTATGCAATGTTCCAAATGAAACCTGACGAAACCATAAGCTAGATGTACGTGTGTTTCATGAAAATTATAAATTCCATGTTTGCACTCGATAGAACTATAAATGAGTCTAGAAGATTATTAGATCACTTCCAAAAGAATGGACACCAAAAGTTACTACTATTCGGGAAGCTTAGGATCTTAGCAAAACAACCATGGGTGAACTAATTGGATCTCTTATATCCCATGAGATGACGTTGCTAAACAAAGATGAAGCTTTAGAAATGAAAGTCTAAAAGAATATTGCTTTTAATAATGGGCATGATTCTGACTCAAAACTTCAACAAGATTTTGATGAAAACCAAGTTAAGGATGAAATTGTTCTAATTTCTCGAAGATTAAAGCAACTGATGAACCTGAAAAGAAAATTTCAAAGTAATAGATCAAAACCAAAAAGAACCATTCCAAAAACTCAAAATTCCAAGCCACCTCACTGCTACGAACACAATGAAATCAAACAGAGAAAACTAAATTGTTCCTAGTTGAAGAAATATACAAAACAAACCAAGGCTAAAGTAATGACAACCACATAGGATGAATCTGATGATGAATGATTTGATAATGCAAAGAATTGCTTCATGTTTTGATTATGATTCCAGTGATGAAGAAATTGACATTGATGAGAATGCGAAAAAATTACTTATGCTTTATGAAATTTGTGTTAAAATGCTTGTTGATAAAAATGAAGCTTTGTAAGAAAAAATGGACTATTTGCAAGAAGAATTGGATAGGGCTTATAAAGATAAATTTGAAATACAAATGGCTAAAAATAGAGACACCCTTCATCATGAATGCAAAAAGAAAAAAATGAATGATTAGCTCACTAAATAGAATAACTCTTTGAAGAAACAAGTTGAAAATATGAGTTGTGAAATAAAAAAAAAATGATTATTAAGGAATTCTTGCATGGTGATGAGGATCTGGGTGAATGCTTCATAAGTGTCAAACACACACATATGTGTGCTCCACCTAGACATAATGTTAAGAAGGTTCGAGATTTTAGAAACTAATGAATCAAAGAAAAACCAAATTGATTTCAACAACTTTCAGAATGAATGTCAAACCAGTTCAAAAAACCTGCTTTTCTTGTGGTAGATCTAGTCGTGTTAATGGTAAATGTTCGATTAAGAAATTTATTGGTACCAAGTTTGTTTGGATAACAAAATTATTTGCTACTAACCATAGAGGACCTAATATAGTTTAGGGACCTAAAAAAAACTGATTTTTTATAGATACATGCCAAGGAACATTCCTAGAAACAAAAGTAGTATTTGGATAATGGATGTTCCAGGCATATGATAGGGGATGCGTCTATGTTTCTTAAACTTAATAGATGTTCCATAGGAACTTTTCTCTATGCAAACAACATAAAAAGACATATAATAGGTAAAGGTACTATTGGTAAGCAAATTGGTACTTCTATTAATTATGTGTGGCTAGTTGAAGGCCTTAAGCATAACTTGCTTAGTATCAGTCAACTGCGCAATGAAGGTTATGAGGTTAAATTTCATCTTTCTCATTATGTTATCAAATAAAATAAGAAACTAGTTTTTATTGCTACTAGGGATAAAAATATTTATTATTATGCCCTTGATGATTTAACCTATCAAAATATGGAGTGTTTAACTATTTCAGATAAAGAATGCTAGAAATGGCATAAAGAATGGGTCACATGAATATGGAACTCATATCTCATCTTTCAAAAAAAGATCTTGTCAAAGGGGTACCTAGGTTAAACTTTTTCAAGGACAGAATATGTGATGTATGTCCAAAGGGGAAACAAATTTGAATATCTTTCAAATCAAAGAATGAGGTCATAACTTTCAAGCCACTGGAGCTTTTGCACATTGACCTATTTTGACCTATAAAAATCACTTCCCTTGGAGGTAAAAAATATGTGTTTGTCACAATAGATGATTACACTCGTTTTATGTGGGTTCTATTCCTTACTCATAAAATGATGCTCTGAATGCTTTCATTCCACTCATTAAAAGACTTCAAAATAAAAAGGGTTATTTCATTAAGAAAATTCAAAATAACCATAAAATTGAGTTTGATGAAATAAACTTTATTTTGTTTTGTGAAGAACATGGTTACATTCATGATTTTTCTGCTTCAAAAACTCCTCAACAAAATAGGATAGTTGAAAGGAAGAATGAAATTTTGTGAGAAGCTGCTAGAACCATGCTTAATGAATATGATCTTCCAAATCCTTTTGGGGTAAAGTTGTGAATATGGTTTGTTATGTGTAAAATCATGTCTTTTTAAGACCACTTTTGAGAAAACCGCACATGAATTGTGGCATGGTTAAATTCCAAATATTTACTATTTCCTTGTCCTTGGTTGCAAATATTTTATTCTTAATGATATGAATTATTTGATAAAATTTGATTCTAGATCTGATGAGGCTATTTTTGTTGGTTACTCAATGTATAGTAAAGCCTATCGTGTTTTTAATAAGAGAAAAAGAATAGTTCAAGAATTCATGCTTGTTACATTTGATGAAACTAACCTATCTTGTGCCAAGGAAACCTTGAGCAAAGAAGTTGCAAGATTCGAAGAACCAATAAAGATTTTGGATCCTGAGCCATCAACATCAAACCAAGAAGAACTGAAAATATTTGAAGAAATGAATTCCACTAATGAACCTGATTCCAGCGAGTTAGTAAAAAAGGCTAAACCAAGAACTAAAAAGTTTAAACATGCTTTTAGTCACCCTATTGACAAAATCATTGTAGATCCATAAGCTAGAATAACTACCAGATCCAAAACCAGACAAATTCCACCAGATGAATCTAACTATGCCTTCATTTCAATGATTGAACTTAAGGATGTCAAAGAGGCACTAAAAGATCCATTTTGGATTGAGACATGAAAGAAAATCTGGCTTAATTTGAAAAAAATGAAGTTTGGAACCTGGTAGAATGACCATTAGACCATCTAGTTCTTAGTACCAAGTGGTTGTTTAGAAGTAAGCTAGACAAAATTGGTAAAGTCACCAGGAACAAAGCCAGACTAGAAACAAAAGCCTACAGTCAGCAAAAAGGCATTGACTATGACGAAACATTTGCTTTAGTTGCAAGGTTAGAAACAATTAGAATGCTTCTTTTCTTTGCATCTCATAAAACGTTTATGCTCTATCAAATGGATGTTAAAAGTGCTTTTCTAAATGGATTCATAAAAGAAGAAGTTTATGTAGAGCAACCGTCGGTTTCAAAAATTAAAATTGTTCTCATGATGTTTTTAAACTGACAAAGGCTTTATATAGATTAAAACAAGCCCCTAGGGTTTGGTACAATTGTTTGAGCAACTTTATCATAGACAGTGAGTTTTCTATTAGAATCTTAGACCACATTGTTCAGTAAGCACCAAGAAAATGGTTATCTCATTATTCAAATTTATGTTGATGACATTATCTTTGGTGTTGCTAATAATCTACTTTATTGATAGTTTGCCAAGAAAATGAAATAAAAACTTGAAATGAGCTTAATGGGAGAGCTCAATTTCTTCTTGGAACTTCAAGTTAAGAAAACTCAAAAAGGGACATTTATCTCACAAGAAAGGTATACAAATGAGCTTTTAAAGAAATTTAGACTAAGTGAATGCAACCCTGCAACCACTCATGAGTATAAATACCAGACTAAAACTTCATGAAGACGGTAAGAATGTCGATGAGAAGGTCTACAGAGGTATGATTGGTAGTTTGCTTTATTTAACTGCTAGCTATCCAGATATTATGTTCTCAACATGCTTGTATGCTAGATTCCAATTTGATCCAAAAAAAATCCCATTTAAATGCTATGAAAAGAATATTAAGATCTCTTAAGAGAATATTCAGTTACTACTTATAGTATCCACATTCTAAATCTTTTAATTTCATGAGCTATTTTGATGCAGATTATGTTGGTTGCAAGATAGATAAGGAAAGTATCAATGGTGGTTGTCAACTACTGGAAAATTGCCTGGTTTCGTAGTGTAGTAAAAAGTAAAGTGTAGTTTGACTATCTAATATCGAGGCAGAATACATGACCTTGGGCAATTGTTGCACCCAAGTATTATGGATGAAACACATATTACATGATTTTGGTATTAATGTGCCATGTGTGCCCATTTTATGTGATAGTTCCAATGCTATTAGCATTTCTAAAAATCCAGTTTTGCATTCACACACAAAGACATGTTGAGATCAAACATCATTTCTTGCATGATCATTTGTCCAAAAGTGATATATCAATTGATTTTATTTCCATTGAGAATTAGTTTGCAGATATCTTTACTAAAGATTTGGAAGCAAAGAAATTTATGTGCATTAGAGATAAAGTAGGAATTAAATCAAAATCTAATTTTGGCAGGATTAGTTCACACAGTTAAATATGGAACTTATTTTGCACCAAAATTAACTGCATTTCTTTCTTTTTTCAAGGCATGTAATCTTATCAACCATTTAATTCCTTCCATTTTTTCAAAAGTCTTGTTTCAATAAAAACTATCATTTTTTCTTCCTCACAAAAAAGAGAAAAACCCTTCTTTCTTCACTCAATGAAATCCTTTCTATTTTTGTTTCTCTTCTTAGCAAACATCACCATGCCATAATGAACAGCAAAATCAGATGCTAGAGCATCTTCCTCCAAGAAAAAGACGTCCATCATTTTCTTCTGAACTTATTCCTATTCAAATTTTTGAAGCTCCAATGTTACTAAAATGGCATAATAACTTCGGTCCTGATAACGATCAATCATCCTCTTCTGATGAACCAATACATCTTGACAATGAAGAATTGAGTAATAAGAATACTCTTATAGGTAGTCCTAAAAAATCCACTAGTTCTAAAGAAAATCTTTCCATCCTTGGACCCTATGCTTCTGTTCGTCCTAAAGAAATTAAGGATTGCAACTTCATTAAGCTTCCATCTTTATTAAAATTTCACTTTTTTGAAGCTCTACCATCTTTCAATGAAAACGTTTTGGTTGCAACCTAAATCGTGGTAAGGCTATCAAATTTGACTCTACTAAAATATGATGCTATTGATTAAGTTTATGGTTTAAAGTGGGATAATCTATTGAAAATTGATGAATGTTCATATCCTCACTTAGTCAAGCTATTTTACTCAAATTTCACTTTCATTGAATTTGACTATGATATTTTTGTGGAGTCTTATGTTTTTGACAAAAGGATTGTGCTATCTCCTTTGAAGTTAAACTTTTTGTTTGATATTCCAAATGACAATAGCAAATTCTTTAATTTTGGTGATTCATCTAATTTTGATGTTTCATATGATGAAATCTGTCAACTCTTTTGGGGAGGAAAATAATATTCTTTTTTTGGAGGTGTTGGTTTGAACAAAATGAAAATTAAACATATTTTGTTGCATAAGTTGCTTAGATGCTTTTTTTCCCCCCGATTTCAAGTAGAGGGCATACCACTGATTTGAATTCTATGAGCATTTATCTTATGGCCAAAGCCATCAAGCAAGAACTTGTCAACCTTTTCTTTATCATCTTGAAATATATTGTTTATTTTTTCTCTCACCAAGCCAAAAAATCTTCCTTACTCTACACTTTTCACACACATCTTTAAAAGTGAAAGAGTATTTTTTCCTGATGCCTCGATTGATGGGGAGCGTAACTATAAGGTCTTAAACCTTGCCAGTCTCAGAAAAATGAGAATTTAGTTTACTGATGATGATGGATGGTTCAGAGAGGTCAATAGAACTCTTTGATGTATTAAACTTTGCCCCTAAAAATCCAAAATTCCAGTATCGATTAACTCAGAGTCTAAATAATCCAACCTATTGGTTTTACTCCCATTAAAACACCAAGAAAAGCTCAAGGAAAAACTAACAAAATGGGAGTTAGACTTGAAGCAAAACTAGATGATCTTAGCAAAATAGTTGTTGGGCACCTAGAAGCACTTATTGATTCCATAGACTACAGCTCGAGTACCTTATTCACAAATCCAATCGTACCCATGCCAATGTTATTTGTATAAAATAAAAATTTAGAACCTATTTGAATGCCTCTTAGGCCTTTCGATGATGAAGGGGGAGAAAGAAGAGAGAGAAATTCTGTCTAAAAATTTGAAATCTATTTGCTGGACTGGAACTCTTTGTTATTTTAATTACTTGCTGAATTTTTTGTCTACTGGAACTTCTGTCACTTTATTTGCTGGAACTAATTTCTTTTAGACTTTTTATTTTTAGGCATGTAAAACTTATTATTGTGATGATTAGTATTTTGATGAATGGGCTTACTACTGATAAAATCCAACATCTAGTATATACTGGTATTTGTTGTTTCTCTAGTTTCTCATGAATATCGATAGAAGAAGCTAAAATTACTCCAAACTAGGGGAGCACAAACTAGCAGAACCATGCACATATACAGGAGGAGTTCATGTGATATCTTTCTTCTCTACTTAAACTTTGTCATCATAAAAAAGGGGAAGATTGTTAGCCCTTTTAATGATTTACATTATTTTGATCATGAAAAAATTACTCCCTAAATTATGTGTTGAAAAGCATACATATTATTTGCTGGAATTAGTTTACATGTTTTTTGCTGGAATCTATCATGCATTGGAATTTTCCTTCCATAAATAAAAGATCTCTTATAGATTCAAGTTTGATTTGAATCTTTGCAACTTAGGAAAGAAATCATGTCATTATTGAATCATCCGCTATTTTAGGAATAAATGCATGGTTACTGAAGTTAACTTGTTTCCTTATTTAGTTCCAATGGATTCTTACCTTGATAAGAACTTATAGTCATTAGACATAAGCATATAAAAGCAAAAATTACACAGCAATTAGTATGTGAATTACTAAGTCAGAAGAGAACTTGCTAAGTATCTTGAGGAGTTGTGTAATACTCTCATACACACTTTGTGCTTAATTGCTGCTAATTTGTTGCTCTACGTGTGTTTTTGATAGACCTTATGGTGAAGAAGGTCAAGTGGAACTTGCCTTCAATGGACCTTGGGGAGACGAGGGTAAGGTAATTTTTGTCTTGAAAGACCTGGTAGTGAAGTAGGGTAGGAGTTGTACCTGCTCTTGAAGGACCTCATGAAGAGAATAAATTAGTGCTTGGTTGCTCTAAAGACCTCTAGGTAAAGAAATCAATAGGGCATTACTGTTTGGAATCTTTTGCAACGTTCTTGATTTTGATCTGGGAGAAAAGACTAGAACTTATCGTACAAAGTAACAGCAACTTGCGCATTTGTCTATAGAGGTTGTGCAGGTGAATCTAGCAAAAGTTCCCTTGTGCCTGTTCACAAGTAGCTAGTTTCACAGTACTCTAGAATTTACCTTATCCCATTTGGGATTTTGGTGTAGGTCTTTGCATATAGCTGGTTTTTCACCCTACTAAGGTATTTATATTCCTTAAACTTTTCTTACTATTAAATTACTACTATCTTCTATAAAGCATTCTTATACACTTATTAATTTGATAGGTTTAAAATTCTAAGTGAAAGCTTAGGTAGAGGATGTAGGCTTGCCAAACCTCTATAAATATTAGTATCATTTTACTTTTGTTTTTATAACTTTTCTTGTTACTGGTCTAATTAGTATCTTAATTGGTCTTATAAATTATAGCTAGCAACTAAAATTATTTTTTTGCAAAAGACTTAATCAGTTTTTGAAAGGTCAAAAAAAATTTTGAGTAATAAACTTCTATTGTATTAAAATATCTTAAGCCTAATTCATCCCCTTCTTAGGCATATAATCACTCATAGTTTGTAACTGAATTTTAGGAATATTATTTGATTTATGGTGTATACGATGTGTATAAATCATGTTTAAGCTATTTTTAGGTATCATTCCTGCAAACTCATCATTAATATAATTAGTATTATTTTCAAGTAATATGATATCAAATTTTAAATTTTTAATATTTAAATTGTTAGTTGTAGTATAGAAAACCTCCAATTCTGTATTATGTTCTAGTTTTTTTGGTAGCAAAATTCAAGTTTTCAATATTTAAATTTTGAGTTTGCAGTAGAAAAAACCTGCAAATTAGTATGCTGTGGAATTTTTTTTATACAAAAATTGAAAATTTTAGTATTTAAATTGTGAGTTGCAATATACAAACTTTCAATTCAATATTACGTGCAAATTCTTTTGGTACAAAAATTCAAAATTTCAGTATTTAAGTTGTGAATTGTAATTCCAAAACCTTTAATGCATTATTTATGTAGTTACACATGTCTATATTTTTTGCAAGAATAATGGCTAAAAGTCGGGGACCTATACACTAAACTATTGAAGGTAACAAAGACTCCAAGCTATATTCTCAGAGCTCTCTAGAGTACTTTAAGAATGAGCAAGATGAGGGTAATGATGGTGGAATACATCCTAAAAGTCCTGAATTAGAGGATGTTTCACCTTTGGAAATGACCATAGCTTCTATTATTAAAAGATATATGAGAACAAGATGACATAATGAGAAAAAAGAAAAGAAATGGACTTTGTTACACCTTTTAGTACCGCACCACAAAGGACAAGAGTGAAGTATATTGCTCATAAGGACTATGGTAAGAAGAAGAATGTATGTGTATACAAGTTTTAAATATTGCATTTATGAGTTTTTATATTTGATGTAAGTGAAACAAATACTAAATTGCATTAAAAAAATATACTACATCGCTAGACTAAAGTACTAGATATGTGTATTGCATCTTTGATTGGAGAAGATAAAGGATGTCCAAAATACTGAGGTGGTAGAATTTGGATATGCAGAGTCCAATTTATCAAATAATGAGAATTTCTTTAATCAGTTTCAAGGATGAGCAGATTATAGAGGGTAGTCTGAGATATCTAATTCAAACAGAGAAATTATTTACTTATATTTACAACAAGATAAAATGGAGTAATTACATTAAATACACATTATTCTTTTCATAGTAAATTTGTGATTTGAGTAATATGATGATTTATTGTTGCAATGTAACCATTTGAGTGGGACTTAATATGAAAATTGGAGGATATGTGTTGTGTAGTCCGTTGTTCAGGAAAGAGTTGAGGATAGATTTAATTGATTGCTACATGAAGATCTTGTACAGCTCTTCATTAAGAGAAAACTGTGTTCATGATATTTGGTGTTTGACTCCATATGTGTAGGCATGTAGTGTTTGTTTTGTATTTTCAACTGCAAGTAACTTGATTTAAGCATCTTTAACATTAATTGTTGAAAGGAGAAAATTCTACGAGTACTTAAGAATGCAAATAAAAAGCATGCTATAGAGCAAAGATGATTTTCCAAAATTTATTAGTTAATTGAGCACGCACAAGTTCCTGGAAGACCTGAATTTAGATGTGTTGAACAAGTATCAATTTATTATATTCTCCATCAACAATCATTTTCATTGGTTCCTCCTTGTATAAGACATGACTAAGAAGAAGTTCATATAGATGAACTCATCCTGGTCTCCCCAAATAAAGGCAATGACAAAAGTTTTTGAAAAGTTCACTTATATTTGTAATACATTCATCCAAGTATTTAAATAAAAACTAACAAATACTTTTGGAGGCTAAGTTTATGACAGATACCTAAAACAGTTATTGGGTTATATTATGTTGCAAAAGAAGTGCAAATATATTTTAGTCGGCAACAAACTGGGGGACTTGGACTATGGATTTTATATATATCTTTGGGCAGAGTGTTATGAAAAAAAAGACCAAGGATTTCTAGGAATATGCAAATAACTGTTCTATAGATGCATATTGTGCACATAATGTTGAAAAAATTCTGATCAATGAGCATGGTTTAATGTATTCTAGGGAAAAATGATGATGTTCGGATGGTTATTATTTAAATGAATTTACTTCTTTATAAGTGGATATTGAGGTGAATGTTTAAGCATTTATGATGTTCTTATAGGATAACATTTATAATTTGTGTATTTGGATGAGTATAATAGATGATGTTTACAATTTATAGTATAATTTAGAAATTTATTTATAAATATATACTGATAAAGATATATATACTATGTTAGCTCAAAATAAGTACATAATTAGGGATAACTCCGTACATATATGTAGTTTTGAAGTACATAATCGCCAAAATTAGGTACTTTTTTTTTGTTGATTTCTAGTATCATCTTAGCAAATAAGGGGTTGAGTTCACTTTAGCCTAATTTGATTGTTGCATGATCATAAGGCCAAGATGTATTAGTCTTAGGTCTCATATAGTTAGATAGATTTGGGGGTTTTTCATGGTGGTGTTGGGAGGATTCATTTAACTCATGCATCAATGGTTTATACTAGTATGGATGAGAGCACAAGTAGTTGGATGTGGATATGTGTTCGCAACCATTTCAACACATATTATCACAAAACAAATCATGATTTTGTCATATTAGGATGTCTTTATGTGTTGTTCCAAGTATTAAAATGGAGGCTAAACTTGGCTTTTGGAAAAGCAAGTACATAAGCACGCAAAAGAAGTACATAACTAAAGATAACTTAGTACATAAATGCAGTTCTAGAATATGTAATTTGGGGATTCTAAAAACTAATCATGAAGGACCCAATAAAGCATGTGTGCCAAAGATCACTAAACTTTGTTTTGCAGGATGCAACTTAAAAAATACTTCTTAAGAAGAATTAGTATCTAGACCACAATGTTCCAGACATATGATATAAAACAAATCGGCATTCTCAAAAAATAAAATAAATCGTAACAAAAAAAGTGATCTCTTTGTTGAAAATACCAAAGGCAAATTAGTTGTGAAAGGGATAATTAGCAAGGGAACTAGAACTTCCAAACGAGCACCTATTACAGTTCAAGCACATGATGTAGCTCCATGAGCATAATGAGTACATCCATGCCAAAATGCTAGTTACCACATTTTAGGGAATTGCGCTCTATTGGTTTGTCAAGTTGAAACTAGTGTTGATTTATTTGTACGACCAGTTTTGTGAAATGTTCCTTCACCAATTTGCTAGTCAAAGGCGATGCTCCTATTACCCACTTGCACATAGTTAAACAAAATGAGGGATAGTCCCTTTAGGACTTTTTTACCAGATTCAACATAGAAGTTTTGAAGATTGACAATCTCTGGATTGAGTTATTGATCAATGTGCTTTTCTTAGGTTTGTGACACAAATAATGCACCAATGTATTGGTCCAAGAGCAACCAAGGACAATGGAGGAGCAGCTTGACCTCGTGAAGAGGTACATGACCTAGGAGGACATGAATAAATTCAAGTATAGTAATCCAGACAACGACAAGAAAAAAGCTAAAGAGAGAGATGATAAACAACATAATGATGGTCATGATTTTCCATCAAAGACTTCCACAACTATACTTTGTTGAACACTGCCAAAAAGGAGGTGCTTTTTGCCATTCAGCATGACAACCTTCTTAAGAAACTTACGAAATTGATCGAAATTGAAGCAACAAAAAGACCTAAAAAATACTATCACTTCCATAGGTGGAAAGACCATGATACGAAGGACTGTTTTAATCTGCACGATGAAATTGAAAGGCCAATTTGACTAGGACACTTGAAAAAATTTGTCGACGAGAAAGCCAAATAAGAAATGGGCTAAATTGACCAAACTCTCTATAGAGAAAGATCGATTAGCCTAAGGAAAGAAGATAAGAAAAAAAAAGCCTACCCATGATCCCGCCTATCCATTAGGGGAGTAATTGATACCATTGTTGAAGGCTCGACTGAAGGGGACTCCAAGTTAGTAAAAACGTAGAGTCAAAGGAGGCTGGAATTGATGAAATCCTCACTAGTTGAAACAGTTTTCCAACTCTCGACCAGCATGAAACTAATCTCTTTGTCTAATGCTGACCTCTCATACTTTAAGAATTAAAGTGCTAAGAACAGCTGGATTGCCCTTTTGTTGTAACTATAGAGATAGCTAACTTTAAGTTCAAAAAGATATTGGTCAACAATGGCAGCTCTACAAACATAATTTTCTTGTCAACACTAATAGAATAAACATGGCAAATTTGAAATTAGAGCTTGTGCACATCTCACTGATTGGATTTGGGGGGTGGGTCAGAGATCATCCTTAAAGGATTTGTAAACTTTTTGCTTCATCTAGAGAAACACCTCAGTGAAGAACACTCATGTTAATTAGCTAGTTGTCAATGCACATTTCGCTTATAATGCTATTATTGGATGACTAGTGCTAAATGACTCTCGAGCTATAGTCTCGACCTATCATATGAAGGTCAAGTTTTCAACAGCCGCTGCAACTGGTGTGCTGCTTTGCAACATGAAAGAAGCTTGGCGTTGTTACAGATCTCCATTGAAATAAACAAATAAAAGGCTTGACCAAAATTGAAACCCTTGGGGGACATCCCAGTAATGAAACTCAAGGAAGGACATCAAAACAAGAAGATAAAGTTGGAGGAGACTAAGATTGAGCTTATTGGAGAGTTCAAGGCCATTGAACTTGAGCTTGGGAACCCCGATAAAATCACCAGGGTTGGGATTGATCTTGGGAGCAGCATGGAGTGCTTGATGGTTGATTTCCTAAGAAAGAATATTGATATTTGTGCTTGGAAAGCTGCCAACCTATAGGGAATCAACCCCAGCATCATTATTCACCACATAAATATAGACCCCTCATACAAGCAATTCAAGCAGAAGACTAGGACCTTCAATGCTAAGAGATGCTAAATCATTAAGGCAGAGGTCAACATTGTAGAAATTCAATACCTAAGTTGGCTTTATAATGTAGTCCTTGTCCCAAAGAATTAGGGCAAGCGGAGAATGTGTAATGACTTTATTGATTTGAGTAAAGTTTGCCATAATGACCCTTACCCATTGCCTTGTATTGATTTATTAGTTGATTCTACTGCTGGATGAGATCTTTTAAGTATGATAGATGCATTCCAAAATTATTACTGAATTTTTATTGCACCGGAGGACAGGGACAAAATTTCCTTTGTGGTCCCTAATGGTGTATACTATTTTTTAGTCATGCCTTTCAGGCTAAAAAATGTAAGTGCAACCTATCAAAGACTTGTCAAATTTATGTTAAAAAATACGATTGATAGGATCATGAAAGTCTATGTAGATGACATGATTGTTAAAATAGAAAACAAACAAAATCACCTAGTTGATCTCAGTTATACATTTTCAATATTAAGACCATTTAGCATGAAACTTAACCTTGACAAATGCATGTTTGGGGTACAAGGCAGGAAGTTTTTGGGCTATATGGTTAGCTAGAGAGGCATACAAGCAAAACTACAAAACATCCAAGCAATCTTGGACATTGGGCCTTCTCGAAAAGTTAAAGACGTCAAATGTCTAATTGGAAAGATTATATCTCTTGATTGATTCATCGCTCGTCTAGCTGATAAAAGCTTACCCTTTTTCAAAATCTTTAGGAATGCAAGAAAGTTCTAGTGTACAAGGCAATGTAACTAGGCATTGGTCGAATTAAAGTAATACCAATCAACGCCACCAATGCTGGTTAAACTTGAGGTCATATAGGTTTTGTAAATTTATTTAGCATCTCCCTAGTAGCAATCAGTTTAGTTTTGGTCTCGACCAGATGTGGCACCCCTAGCCTATATACTACAACAGTAAAGTATTGCAAGGGACATAACACAATTATCTAGAGTTAAAAAATTTTCCTTTACTTTGGTCACTGGAGCCAAAAAATTGAGACCCTATTTTCAGTCTAACTCCATTGTGGTTTTAACGAATCGACTACTAAAATAAGTACTTTCAAAACTAGATACAACAAGGAGGTTGACGAAGTAGGCCATTGCGTTCGAGAAATTCGACATTACCTGCCAACCCCGAACCATTATAAAGGCCTAAGAGTTAGCAAACTTTGCTGTGGAGAGACTCAACTTGACTAATGCAATCAACTAGAATCCCTCATGTGGACTTTGTATGTCGACAGTTCAGTGACTTCCTCAGGAGGAGAAATAGGTGTTTCCTTCATTGTCGACAAGCTGTAGAGTATGACTTCACGATCAAATTCAACTACCCTATTATAAATAATGAATTGAACTATGATGCCCTTCTTCAGAGCATAAAAATGGCCATCAATAGAGGAGTCAAGCAGCTAGTAACCATCACTAATTCCCAGCTGGTCATAGAATAGTTCAAAGGAAACTTCAAAGCTAAAGAAACTATGATGAGCAAGTATCTAGATGGGGTCAAGAATTGAAGCAATAGTTCAAGAAGTTCATCCTCAGCTAAGTCCCTCAATCAGAAAATGAAAAAGTAAATACCTTGTCAAAATTCGCCAGCTCAATAAAAGGAACTAGAAATAGAACTATCACATCGCTGGTCAGCAATAAACCCACCATAAGCGATTGCCACTAGAACTTGGTTGGGTAGATCGCAGAAGTAGTTTTCTCTTGGCAGGACAAAATAAAAGCTTACTTAAGCGAAAAGCATGTTTGTGAGGATAAGGTACTAGCATGCAAACTTAGAGGTCAAGTAATGAAGTTCGCCTTCGACAAGCACGATCAACTTAGCAAATGATCAATTTTCGAACCACTATTAAGGTGTTTGACACCAAAATAGGCTTGGGAGGTCTTACAAAAAGTCCATTTAGGAATATGTAGCAACCATTCCAGAGGATGCTCTTTAGCCTACAAAATCATCAGACATGGGTATTTTTGGCCAACTTTGCTTAAGAATGCTGTCAACTTATCTAGAAAATGCCCATCTTGCCAAGTCCACTCCAACGTTAGTGCCGTTTAGATCACATGACCCTTTGACCAGTTGTGGATAGATATAGTTGGCTCTTTCTTGAAAACTACATGTCAAAGAAAGTTCATAATCATTGTGATCAAATCCTTCACAAAGTAGGTTGAAGCAGAAGCGTCCCAAAGATAACCAATGCAGTGATTAAAAGTTTTATGTGGAAAGATATTATCTGTCATTTCGATTTGCCCTAAGTATTGACATCACACAATTGGACACAGTTTAGAGTAGGAGCACAAGAAATTAGTACGAAAGCCTGGGCATTTGATAACACTTCATTTCAGTCAGGAACACTTAAACCAATGGGCAAATGGACGTCGCCAACAAGACTATCCTAAACCACCTCAAGGCTTGACTTAAAGGATCCAAAGAAAGTTAGGAGGATGACCTCCCTATGGTGCTTCAAATGTATAGAACCACCCACAAGACTACCACAAGTCATAGTCCTTATAGTTAGGTCTACGGGTCAGAATCAGTCATTCCAATAGAATTGATACAACACACTGCTCAAGTAATCTACTACAACCCAATCAGAAATAACTTTAAAAGAGAATTTAACCTTGAGATAATCAATGAGCTATGCCAGTAGGCATACATAATAATGCAGATATACAAGTCGAAGATGGCAAAGCATTACGATAAGGGAGTTTGACCAAGAAGTTTCAAGGTTGGAGACATCTTAAAAAAATGAAATCTCAAAGATTAGAGGCAAACTCAATCTAAAATGGGAGGGCCCCTACTCTTTGGTCAAAGTAGCAAAGCACAATTCCCATTGACTAGTAGATACAAACGACAATGAACTCCCTTGACTATGGAATGTAGTAAATTTATGAAATTTATACGTGTAAAGAGACCAAGATCTTCACTCAACTATACTGTAACACAACTCCAAGTCAATAAAAGCTACTTACATTTCTACAACTGTTCACTTGCACCAGCAAACTAGGACTTATGCTTAAATTAATAAATGAGTTGATCGTTTAAAGTTAACCCCGTAGTCGACCCTAAATTGATTTCAAACCATAAACTAAGGCTTTTAGCCTAAATTAATAAATGAGTTGATCATTTAAAATTGACCTTGTAGTCGACCTTAAATCAATTTCAAATTGCAAACTAAGGCTTTTAGCTTAAATTAATAAATGAGTTGATCACGTAAAATTAACCCCACAGTCAACCAACAATTGATTTCAAACCACAAGATATGGCTCCTAGCCCATATTAGTAAGCGAGTTAATCATCTAAAGTTGATCACAAATGATCATGGCACCAAACCAATTCATTCGATTGTGAAAAAGACATCTTAAGTTGACCAAATAGTCAACGACAAAGACTATTTTAGAACCTATTTTGAATAAGTCAAGTCGATCTGAATATTATTAGACTTGTTCAAGTGTTCCTTTATAAGTTGATCTCATAATCGACCTTTAATTTGGTTCTAAACTAATTGAGTATTAGCCATTTACTTTATTGAAAGGTTGTGTTGTTCGACTGGTTACTTGAAAGTAAAATGTTCATTACATTACACATTAGTGCAATCAATTAACAAAAAAAAAGGCAATAAGAGAAACAAAAAAGAATCGACAATACATAAATCAATAGAAAGTTGATTTCATAACTTCAAATATTCAATTACAAAAATCATCCATATTACATAAAAACACCTCACAGGATGAATAGACTTAAATTACATAAAGTGACCAAGATAGCTACAGTGTAAACTCGATCATGCTATCTTCCCTCTTACTCCTTAAGCCGCCACCTCGTCGATAGCCTAGTTGAACTTATTAGAGAAAGGCACATGAATAACGATGGAAAAACCCTCAACATTTGCTCGAGCACTGCAATAGATGCTAGCTAAACTACTACTACTGGTCAAGAAGGGCTTATCTCATCGATCAGAAAAGTATGCTCAATAGGAGGGAATAAAGCCACAATGTCAACTTTATCATCCCTAATATTGAAGGCAAAGTCATTAGTAAAGGCAAACTCATAGGCCATCATGGCCACCCTTGGATGGGGAGCAACTGGAGCTTCGATCATAGTTGCAGCAATAGACTTAACAGTAAGAACATTCTCTTCGATTAGTGCGAGGTCAAGATAGTCTTAAAGCTATTCTATTTAAATTGGATTAAGTCACTCCTAGTCCTCGGGATAGATTTGATAGCTCAAGAATTCTAGTTGCTTTATGACCTTCTCAAAGGCCTCATTCGTATCATTGATCGAGATAATAATACTAGCATCTTGGAATTCCAAGCACAACATAAACTATTACACAGCTTTTTTTGGATGAGTAGCAACATCTTGAAGAATTCAATTCAAGCATAATTTATAGTAATGTAATGCCCATGTGCTTGAGCAAAATCATAATTTAACTATGTGTCTATTCTAGCATGCACCAGCAACTCGTCCATCTTGCTTTTCTCAACCATAATAGTCATCAACTGCTTATTTTTCTCTCTGAGTTGCTGAGTTAGCTCCAAGATCCTTGACTGCATAGAGTCGAGCTAAGTATTAACCACCTCCACCTCACTTTTCTTTTTCTAGAGTTTATCTTGATCACTGAGAGCCAGCTTCGACTTTTGGTAAAAGTTGTACCTAAGCTAGTTCACCTGCAACAACAATAAGTTTAGTCAAGAAATTTAAACCCTAACATGGAAAAAATAAGAGTAAAATTTGGCTAGACAGTTATCATATTGGAGTGATAAGCTAAGGTCTTCAGGGCTTCTAGTTGGGTCATCTCAAGTAGTTTTTTTTGGTCGAACATAAAGAGTTCGAGTACCATCACCTTCAAGGGCACGACCCTAGTCAACCCTGCCAACATCATCAATTATGTATTCTGAACCTTGATCTCAATCCTGAACTTAGGCAATGGGAAGTTAAGCAATAAAAATAAGTCATTATCTGACTGAGGCTTAAAGAGATCTAACTTGATCGAGTAGGTCAAGGCCTCAGCTTTTTCTTTTCCCTTGTCAATGGCAATATTCTTTTGGGTGAGACTAGATTGCTCAACCGCTAGCCTTTTTTGTCAAGTAAAAAGGCTACTTGTCCCGATATTAGTTGGTTGGGCTGATTGATAAGAAGGGACAGGCAACAATACTTGCGATTATGGAGTAGCTTAAGGGGCAGCCTCTCAATGGGCATTTTCTTGGCAGCACTCTTATGCCCATTGTTAACGAACCATTGCCTATAGATGTGAGTAGTTCAAATCTCAATCTAAAAGGACACGAGAAAAAGAAACAAATCAAAATTAACTAGAAAGTTAAAAGCAAGAATGTAAATAATGCAGATCAATAAAGATATCTGCCTAGTTGAGTGACTGCTGGCAAATCTAGCTGAGCAGGCAATAAGTATACCAGCACCAAGTTTCTCCTTATGATATACCCCGAGGCCTCCATTTACCTAAATTAAACTAAATCTTGAACAAAGGTATTAAGCCAAGTCAGAATCTTATTCCTATGCATCTTGACATGAACCCTCATCCATTATCTGGGTATGTTAAACCTAGCCCCATCGAGAGCTCAAACGTAGGAATAATGACTTTTCTAGGTTTGGCCAAATGAATAATAAAGGGTTATTAGGAATGTTTGATAAGGATAGGCTGTAAAAGCTTGTCTCCTTGGTACTCCCCAATTTTTGAGACATCAAAAGATGAAAAAGATTGCTAAATTTCATAAAAGTCAGGGGTTGGTTATGTATGTGCATAAGACCTATGGAGCTGTATAAGGTTGACAAGTAATTTGGCAACAATTGGGTAATGCAAACTTGGAGGCCTATCAGGAAGTTGATTATGGATTGGGATGTATTGGGAATCTAAGCCCACATCTAAAAGCATCCTTAAAAATTATGATGTAACTAATGGGAGGTTAATTTATCCTATCGTTGGGGCTGGGGATAATCAGTTCGAACTCTTAGGAAATGTGATATAACTACCTAATCAGCTCATGATCCCCATCTATAACTTTAGATATAATCTCACCATAGTGGTCGTGTGTAAATAGTCAACCACAGGACACGGGAGTTTGCTCGACCTATCCTCAGCCTTAGTATCAAGATAACTGTCGCTAGAACTGCTGGAAGAAGTTGAACTATCGCTAGATGACTCCTCGGACTCACTAGTCAAGTTATCTACCCTTTTAGTCAAATCCATATCCAACCTATTCTCCTCATTATAACTCCCCTTATTGCTATCCTTCACAAAAACAATCAACATACTGAGTATGGAATGTGCAATTGAAAGAAAGAAGAAAGAACTTGTTCAAAAATAAAGAAAACTTACAAAATAAATAAGATCAAATTGAACTCGACTAGTGGAGAAAGCAGTAAATTATTAATTTTGACTGCTCAGGATGCTTTGAAAGTGTAAAATGAAAGTTTTCACCATGCCTATTTATAGGTCTCAGCCAAAGGGTAACTCAACCAACTAAATCGATCAATTATCGGCTATTAATTATATATTTATCGATTGCCTTTCCATACATCCCAACATAACAGTTGCATTAAATACATTGAAACCCTAGTCAACTTCTAATATCTAAATGTTACCAACTTGTTGAACTCCTCGTTGAGCCTCTCCAGTCATTGCAAATTAGCTACTCCCTATTCTTGCTCGTTGACCATCTTGATTAGGAATTGGAAGTAGGGGAACTCATGATATGGGATAGGCCAACAGGCCTAACCTAATAACACTCAACTAGATCAAAGATATTATGTAAAAGTGCCCAAGTAGCTACTAGATCCAACCTATTGGTGATCAACCATGATATTGACCAGACCCAATCTCATTGGGCCTTTTTGCTAGCATAAGTAGTGACACCTTACCTAATTGACCAAAAGTATGGTCGACTAGATTGAGGAAGGTTTTCCATCACTCAACCATAGAGATTTGAATCTAATAGAGTTCTACTGTGTCAACGAGAGTCTACGTAAGCAACTTAGAGACAGGTATTCACCTCGACTTAGTAAGTTAAATCACCGAAACTACCTCTTTGTCACATTGAATGCTTTGATAGATGGCATGCCTCTACATTGATGACGTGTGCCACCACCAGTATCACTCTTCTAGCAATGCCAAGATAGTGAGAACCTTTTGTGTACCACCACATCCTATGGAGCTAGAGGAAGCACTAGTTGAAATAGTACAAAAAATGGAAAAGACTTAAGGTTCCTCAAGTGAAGATAAAGGCTCCTGTGTATATGTAAAGGCATCATATAAATAAACTCATACTAAATAAAATTAGTATATATAATATTCTTTTAGGGTGGGTTCAGGTTTAAAAATTAAAACCCAAGACCTTCCCTAACCTACTTATTCTTTCAATATCCACCCCAAACGGGACAGGTCTAGGTAAACATGCCTACAAACGATCATCGGTAAAAGAATTCAATATGATCAACTCTGGCCTTGTTTTGCTTTCTCTTTTTGCATTAATTTTATTTATATTTACATCATCTAAAGCTTTTTTTATTTTTTTATTTGAGAAACAAACTTGGAACTATTCAATGAAACTACTGTAGTTCTTTGCCAACTCCATGTTTTGATGATGAAGGGGAAGAATCAATCATGAGCTCAAGTATAATGTTTTATGATTACTAAATGTGTTCTAAAACTTTCAAACCTTGTTGAACGTTGCTAAGAATATTTAATAGATGTTCACATATTTAGGGGGAGCTGATTAGATTTTGATTACCGATTTACATTGTTTGTGCACTCTAGAACTTCCTGTTGGAATTAGATAATTGCTCACATATTTAGAGGAGCTTGAATAGGTTTTGATTATTATTTACATTCATTGTCCACCTTGGAACTTCCATGCTGGAATATGATAATTGCTCACAAACTCAAAGGGAGCATTAGCTTTTTGATGACTAACTGTGTGCTCTAGAATCTCTATGCTAAAGTTATATAAATACTCACAAATTTAGTGTGAGCTTGATTAGTTTTTGCTTACTCAGTTTCCCTTTCTAGAATTTCCATATTTCGATGTCTATCTGCAACTTGATTTTCTTGCTTTGCACCTAGTACATAAAACATAGCGAGTACAAGATAATTATGATTTTTAAAAAGGGGAAGACTATTGGGAATCTTCAATTCCATGTTTTGATGGATGACAACTAGTGTAAAATATTTGTTTCCTTGTTTAAAGAAAAACATGATTTGTTTCTATGTAAAATCCACCATATTAATATTATTAGATTCTCTTATATGATAGGTATATTTTGGAGCCACTTCTTAAAATCCCATTGCTGAGGAAAAGAAAGTTGTGTTCTGCTTGCTTCTAGTTGGAATTATGGTCAGTAGTATAATTCTGTGTGTAAGGGATTCAAGAGTATTCTTTCCTTCTCCTGTATCGGTTTGTTTAGTGTAGTTACAGGTTGTTTAGCTTGCTTTTACATTTTATTATAACTTATTTGTACTAGTTCTCTTTCAAATTATTAGTGGAATTTGGAGATTAAAATTTTAAGTGAAAACTTGGGTAGTGAATATAGGCTTGTCGAACCACTATAAATTCGTGTGTGCTTCTTTTATTATTTACTACTTTTTACTTTATTCGGAACTTCTAGTTATATATGAAATTTCCAATCTCTATTTTACTAAATTAAATTATTCCTTAACCCAAATTCATTAGTTCTTGTAGCCTTATTTTCTGGCACATTTGATAATAAAGCATAGCTTGTGCACAGACTTAATAAGAACACTCCTACCAGCTTAAAATAAATTTTTCATTTTCCAACCAGCGACCCCGCTTTGTAGTTGGGAAACAACATGAGAAAATGCAGAAATTTTGGGTTTGGGTTTACAAATAGTAGACCAAGATGTTTTAGTCGTATGGTCACATTTTTGGTGCTCCTTGATAATATTACTGATTCTATCTTTGAAAGAGGAACCTATGTTTTGCTATAATAAGAAAAGAATTTTGTTCATTCAATATTTACCAAATCAAAGAAAAAATTTGTTCAAAATAGCTAAAATAAAGGGCACATCATCATTTTGAGCATGGCAATATCTCACAAGATCAAACATAAAGATGGTGAGAGATAGGAGTAGTTTTAGCAATTTTAACACCTTAATTTTGTCATCACATTCTCCTTCAATAGACATTCTAGAAAGCAATTCAACATATATGATGAAGGGATACGAGGAAGGAGGATCTCCCAATCAAAATCCTATACTATAATTAATTACAACTATCCAAACAAGGCACTACTAATCATGGTTCGCAGGAACGATCGCAAGGATTGGAATGGAGGGTGAGGTTCCAATTCTATTGCAATGTCGCAGAATGATCACGGGAGTTCCTCATATTTTTGTTATTAAATTATTCAAAAAATTCACATAAATTATGAAAAATATAAAAACATTGAAAACTCTATTTCTTACATATATAAAGTAATTAGCATAATTTTGGATATCACAAATTAATGTTGTAGACTACATTAGCTTAGCGAAGCTCGTAAATATTAGAAAAGCTATTATACAACATAATAAAGATATAATATATCTTTTGCTTGCAAATTGCTATTAATTTAATTCACAGCCATTTAACTAATACAATATTCAATTTTCCTATATAGGAGCACACACAATAGGCCAAGCCCAATGCTTCTTGTTTCGTGATGGAATATACAGCAACAGTACAAACATTGATGCCGATTTTGCCAGCACTCGAAGGCGCCAGTGCCCTCAAAGTGGTGGGGATAGAAACTTGGTGTTGCTTGATTTGGTGACACGCAATTCATTTGACAGCAATTCCTTTAGGAATTTGATTCAAAGAAAGAGTATTCTTCAATCTGATCAAGTTTTGTTTAGTGGAGGATCAACAGACAGTATCGCAAACGAGTATAGTAAGACCCCAACACCATTCTCATCTGATTTCACAAGTGCCATGATCAAAATGGAAGAGATTGAACTGTTTACCGAGCAAAATGGGATTATAAGAAGGGTGTGTAACATCGTTTTGTTGCCCATTGTAGAAAACTAGTTTCGCCGCAGCCGTTCCCATTCTGTTCCACCTTGCCGAACTGATTTATTAGTCCGGAACACCGATCCGGCGATAAATCGGCTGCTTTACACTATGCCAGTCACACTTCTATTCCAGACCGGTGCGACGGAACGCCCACAACCATTCTGGTTTTGAATCGATCGTTCAAGCCAATTTTTCGGGATTCCGGTGAACCATGCTACTAATAAGGTAAGCGAAGTTGTAGGTAGACATGCATTGAAAAATCCAACCCAAAAATTTATTAATGAAACCCAACTTTTTAAGAATGGTAATCATCAAAGGCCATCGCATCCACCGTATGCCTATAAAAAGTAAATTAGGGAAAATTGCCAGAAAAACCTTTCTTACCTTTGTTTTGTGTTGAGATAGTGCATTATTTTTTCAGATGTAACAGAGCTTGGATTAATGCTAGCTTGTAGTCTCCGCGAATTAATCCTAATTGTTTGGGAATTGGGACCAACAATTCTATCAAGAAAGGATTACTTCTTATTAACTAAAATTTTTCAAATGATGTTATAACAAATATTACGAAGGCTAATAGATCTAAATTGTTCCCTTTGATGGATGGTGGTTTTTCTTCGCATCTGGAGTTTAGTTAAAGCCTAAAGAGGTATCTATTTGGGATGGGGAAAGAAAAGCCCATAAAGGATTTGGGCTTGGGTGGGGTTGACACTTTGGTCTTGGTTTTCTTTTAAGGATTGCCTTGGACTCCCATGAATTGGGCTGCTTCCAACTAATGTCCCACCACATCTTCAGCTGGTCCCGGTCAGTGCCGGACCGTTTTTGGGGACTCCCATCTCTGGGCAAATTGCTAATTTTCTTTCTGGATATTGCTTCTTAATTTCCATTGGTCCAATTGTTGTGGATTTTTTACTTAATACGAATTCTGACGAGGAAGTTTTATCCACTCGCTTAATGCGTTGTGGACCATTGAATATTTAAATAATGATGTTTTAAAACAAAGTAATAGTGTGTGTGTGTGTGTCTATATATATATATATATATATATCATATAATTCAATAATTTACAACTTCATTTGGGTAGTGTCCACTTTGATAGCATGGATTCAACTCTTTAGATGATAATTGAAAAAGTGAAAATTTATATTTAAATGGACGAATTTGGGAATAGCAAATTTGAAGTTTTTAATAACAAATTCATTAGGCTCCTTATTGTAATAATTAAATTAAAGAAATTTCGTCATTACTGTGGTGGATTTTAAATTCATCTAATGTTAAAATTAGTCATTCTTAACTTCAAATTCATTGCTCATTAATTCAATCCCTCCCATCTAAATATGTTTAACCTCCAAAATAGTAACTTAGTTGAAAAATATAAATTTTATATATTTTTAAAGATGCCATCAAAATGTTGAATAATGATACTTAAGGATAAATTTAAGAATAATAATATTTGTCTTGTTGTTTCATTATTCATTGTAATTTGCTGATCATTGATGCGTGTGTATATAGAACTATTTGCCGACCTTGTTAAACTTTATTCGGTTTTATGTGTATATATTTTGTTATTAATGAGGGTATTGAATTAAATGGTGATTAATACTAAATATGTCAATACAATGATCTAATTATCACTCCTCTGAAAAAATGGACCGGATGGATTGAAGATGATTGAGTGAACATTATCCGTAAATTAATATTATTTCCCAATGTATTTTTAATACGTAAAAACATATTATATATGTAAATTTTGGGCTGTTGATCCACCACCAACTCATGTGGCAATTAATCATCCAAATCTGCATTGGACTCTACATTGTTTATATATAGCTAAGAAGTGGCGCTGCTTCCTATAATGAAACATGTATTTATAACAGACTGTAGGTTATTATTAAAGAGTTGGTACGAATTTTATAACTAATTAATAAGTACATTATTCAATATTTTTTAGCTTGGGCTTTAGAAAAATTCTATCCACTCAATTTGGAATTGACTCATGCTTGGTTCAAATGTAGATTTAATGAATAATTATAATATATTATAATTTAAATCATTATAGTAATTATTATAATATATATTATATTTTAATATATATTTTATCAATAATTATAATTTAAACTTTTTTATTAATTATTATTAAATAATTATGATATATTAATAATTTAATATTTTTATTTAGCTTAGAATTTTCTAATGAGCTGAGCTCAAGCTCAGTATTTTGAGCTCGAGCCCTTAAGAACAGACTTATCGAGCTCAAGTTTGTAATTTTTGTCAAATTCAACTTGTTTATACCCTTAATTCAAACTAAAACTCTACGCTATGTTCTTTTACGTTTTGGGCATTTTGTAAAAAAAATTTGGGAGAATAAGTTTTTGGGAGAAAATTTGGAGAATTTGCCAATATTTCTTTTTGTTTTGGGGAAATATGAAAAATAATTTGAAAATAAATTGTTTGTTTCTTTATATTTTTGGGAGAGACAAACTTTTCTGTAGATGTAAATCAATTGCTTTTTTATTGGATTTGTAGAGTAAAAGTAATTTTTTTATGTATCATATGTATGTATATTTATAGTTGGATGGTGTGTGTGTGTGTGTGTGTGTGTGTGCATTTGAAATAATTGAAATATGAGTTTAATTAATTTAATTGATTATTTATTTTGGAATTTATATTTTTTTTATAAATTTAACATTAGTAAATAATGTATTATTTCGAATAAAATATATATTAATAAATATTAATTATTCATGAAATCATAATTATATTTTAATTATAAAAAAATCAGATTATATTATAATTGTTAATATTGACTCATAAAAAAATTTAATTACTGTACATTAATTATAAACTAATTTTTATTTATGAATTAAAATACAATTATTTAACTATTCATTACTTACAATTTATGTATAAATAAAACTTAGTTATTTATTTAAATAAAATAACTTTTTAATAATTTATATATATAAGACTTAATGTAATATTTATGTAACACCCCGACTTTAGATTATACATTGTAAATAATTGTGTTAACAATATGTGGATCGAAATAAATATATTTGGCAATTGCTTAAATTAAATTAATGAAGGTCGAAGCATAAATATTAGGAATTGAGGGATTTAATTGCAATTAAGGAAAAGGGCTTGGTTGCTCAAAATTGTAAAATCTAGGGGCCAATGTGAGAAGGTTAAAATTTAAGGGCTTTGAAGTAAATAAAGGAGGACTTAATTAACTGGAATTGAAAATGCTAGGGGCTAAAATGAAAGATTGAAACTTCGAAGGACCGAAATTGAAGTCTAGGGGCTGAACTGAAGGCAGTTTGAAACTTTAATGACTTGATTGAAGGAGGTCAATAATTCTGGGTACAAATTGAGAATATGGGAAAATGCCTTTATATATAGAGAATTAAGGGCAAAATTTTATCAAATTCTCAAAATAACACCCAATCTCTTTCCACCTTCGATTCTTCTTCATTTTAGCTCCAAATTGAAAACTAAAACCATGTTGGGATTCCTCTTAGCTCAAGGATAACAACCACATCAAATATGAACCAACACAACGACGATATCGCTAGGAAAAATTAAAGTGGTGAACCAAGGAGGCAGAGGTGATGGGTTGCCAATTTTCGATGGCGAAAATGATGAAATATTCAGTGGATTTTGACGGGCTTGTTGAGAGAAGCTTTTTGGTACCCTTTAATTAGGTTTTCAACTGCTGGTGACTGAGTAATTGATGCGGCAAAGAGGCGGCAGTGACTAGGGTTTGGCGACAACATTTTGCTTAATTCATTGATGAGGAGGTGGCGGATGGCAAAATTGTCTAAAGGTTTCTGTTTAGCTTGTTGAGACAAGCATTTTAGTGGTGGCGGTGTACACATAGATAGCGGTGCGTGGTGACGATGGCAGCAACGGGTAGCGATTCCCAAGGCGGCGCTCCGGCAACTTGAGCACAGTTTGCTGGAAATTCCTTTTCAAGTCTAACCAGGCCAAAATTGGATCTTGATCCAGACTCGAACCTTATCAAATTTGGTGATTTTCAATTTACCAAAATTAATTAGTTCTAAATTCCTACAATTGAGTTATTATGAATTAGATTGGATGCTTAATTTAATACTAAATGAAATAAGCTCCAAATTAAGATCATAATTATGCGAGGAATTGGATTCTTATTTACTTAATTTGGATAATTCATATGGAATACTGACTCAATTAGTTTTTATTTCTAATTAGAATATTGACAGAATTAAGGTTATTAAATATAAATGGGTCTAAGTTAGTAAATGATATTGTAAGTATTAAATCCAATGATACAATTGATTGAACGAAAATTGATAGATAGGTTGGACCCCAATAAATAGAGAAAGGATTGTTAAATTGTCGCTAGGATCTTCAATGAGACCTTGACCACACTATATTTAGAAATAATCACCTACCAATCTCATTGTCAATCTGATAAGCTACGAATGGTTATGTTTATTATCCTAAACGTATAAGTAATATGAGAATTGAGGAAACTATGACTAAATGCGGTGAGTTAACTAGGGAACTCGATAAGGACATTTGAATACATTTAGATTTATAAATCAGAAGTTATTGCAATGTTGGTTCAAGTGATCTTATACTAAATTTTGGATTGGCTAGGGAGCCAGGGCTTGAGCATCGATATAACTAGGGATTCCCCTGCATTTACCAAGTGAGGTTTGTACTAGCTATTGTTGCTAGGAAAAGAACATATATATATTTGTTAATATATCCTGATTGCTTGATTATATTTATATTGAGATTCAAATTGTTGTTTGTTCGTTCTATGCTATCCTATGATTCTTGTGTTGAACTTTTACAGTATATCTGAACTGAATTGAATTGATCTTCCTTGCTCATTGTTCTTGTATCATTGTTATTCAAAATCTTAGTCTGTCTAGCAACATGATATTATATTATGTTATTAGCTATATGCTAGAATTCAGTATATCATATTACACCATGGCATTTTCGATACTTTGATTCTGTGACTTTCTCATTTGAACCTACTAAATTCGTTAAACAACTCATACCATGCTATTTTTGGGAAATTGATTAAGCAACTGTACTATTTTATCTTTAGCATACTATCTCTAAATTCCTACACATAATGTGAAATATTAATGAAATGTTCATCATGACTTCTTTCTTTAGAAGTGGCCCTTGAACAATATTTGAAAAATATATTTTTTTGAATAATATGCTCTTTTTAAAATAATCTCAAAAGTATCATTTGAATTTGGAATCTTTTGTTAATCTCACATGAACTGGATTTTGAATTAGTGACTAAACTATGGAACTTTCAAAGGTTTGAAACTACGATTGAATAATCTATTCTTGATGCAATTGTTGTACCTTGTGATACCATTGCGAGGCATTCTTACTGATTAGTCATTACTGATTAATTAATTCATTTGTTGGAATTATTTTATTTCATATGGAAATTGTAGTATAAAAGAAATTGTGTTGACTATTGGGACTCTTGTGCTTATACATATGATTAATAATACCCTTGGGGATGCCCTTGGGGAACATTTTAGGTCCACAGAACTAGTTGACAAGACAATCGGGACGACATTAAGTGAGGATCGGTCCTACCGATTTGTGCTGCACAGGTTTGGCAAGTGGCCGCTCATCAAGGCAATATAAGGGAGTAGGCCATTTCACGGTCATTTATACAGAATACTATGAGTCATAAAGGGAAAGGTTGTTCCACGATTGGAATTGTAAGATGTCTCTTGTATAGTCGATTTTATAAAACTGAATGAAATACTTGATTTTGAATATGAGTTGTTTGCAACTTAACATGTTCCTGTACACCCAATTGTTTAAAATTAATCCTGCTCTTGAGTTTTGAAATGTGAAGTTTTCTATGAAATCTTATGAAAACTTGAGATGTCTTTTCGTTGGTATGGGACGATGTGGAGCCAGCTCATGATGCATAAAACACAACATATTATTTCTCCAATCTATGTTTAGCCTCGTGAAACTTGTCCATTGTTTAACAACATGTTCCCTTGACATTTAATTATAGTTATGATTTGTCGGACTGACATTATTTTGTATTGTATATTCATTATTATTATTGTTCGTATAGCTTGATCATTACCTCATTAAGTCATTCAAACTTACCCTCCTTGTACTATTCTTTTTATTCTTTACCCCAGATTGAGGAGTAGAAGATTCTATAAGCTTGGACCACAGGGTGGATAGTATATATAATGTTATTATGATCTTTATAAACAATAAGAATATAACATGTATACATTCTTGTAATGTAATAGTGGGCCTGTCAGTAGATTATTAGTTTTACCTTTTTATGGCATGTAATAAGTCAGATTTGGTAATATTTTACGTGAGTCTCTGAACAATTGTAAAATCATAAGGACTGGAATTTATTTTACCATTCGTGGCATGACTAGTTGGCATGGGTATTATTCCTTGATTATGAGTCTGTTTTTCATCTAGGTTATCATGGACTTATATTGTGTTGAGACTATCTGGGAAAGGAAGAAAAAAAAAAAAGTTACCAGTGAAATCCCAATCAAAGTAGCACTTCGATTGGGAGCAGGTGCCTGCTGGCTTGGGGCACTACAATTTAATTATACGTAAACTATGAAACATAAGTAATATATAAATAACAAGTTATTTAAATAAATTAATTTAATAAGTTATTTAATTACTTTAAATTATTATTTAATTAATACATTATTTAGTAAATACATACTTAGTAATAATCAAATAATTTTACATAAATTTAATTAATTCTCTCAACAATTACTTTAACCATATCAATACTAATTTATTAAACTTAATAGATTATTAAATAAATATCACCCTATAATCAAATTTTTTATTATAATTTTAAATAAATGTGAAGATTAATATTTAAAAAAGAATATTTTTTGAAGAGGATTTATTTATTTATTATATCAACTTAAAACATCTTAGATTATTCATTAAATGAATAACTGTAATATTTCATTGATACATTAAATATTAAATATAACTAATATATTATTTAATTAATAAGTAAATTTAATTAATTTAACATGTTATTCAATAAATAAATTATTTAGTTAAAACTAAATAATATTTAATTAAATTTAATTCATTTTCTTTCAATAATTTGTTTAATTAAATTTGCAAACATAAATTTTAAAATTTTTTTTAACTAGTAAAATTTTAATATTTGCATATGTGCGTGCGTGTGTGTGTGTGTGTGTGAGAGAGAGAGAGAGAGAGAGAGAGAGAGAGAGAGAGTAAAGTAAGGAAATGATAAATGAATGAATGATGTGATAGGCAGAGTAAGAAAATGACAGAGTATGTGTGATTTTTAGGGTGTAGAATTTTTTGGGTAAATTGGGAAGAATTTTTTGGGATAAAATTAGAGTATTTTGAAAAAAAATTTAAAAAATATGCCTCCATTCTAAAATTTTTCTATAAATTGGAAACTTTTTGGAAAAAATACCAAGGAACACGTTGCTGGCGTTGCCAGTGCAAAACAGAACAGTGCCATAAAATGGAAAGATCTGGATAATGAATAGAAGTCGGTATGGGACTAGGGCACTATGCCCCGACGGATAAAGGAATGCGCGCAAAGGTCGAGCCCAGAGCAACTTCATTAATATGTCATGTGACTATGGGCCCACTATCAAAGTAGTATCATTAAGAAATTCCATACTGCTAATAATTCAAGCTGTCCATTTCTCCTGTTTGCAATCTTGTCGATTCGTATCTCCACAATCCACATTTTAGTCAAAAGTGCCATTCTTCTCTTTTTGTTGGGTTATTCCGCCGCCAAGGGATCAATGCGTGAAGAACTATCGCAAGGTTAATTTTTCTCCTACAATATGTTCAATTAAGTGATTTAACGTTTGCCCTATAGGCAGGCATATATACATGTGAAAAAGAGAACGATACAGAGAAGTTCGGAGTAAAAGTAATGAATAAATTTCGAAAAATGAAAAATAATTGAGATTTTCTTTTTCCAAATTTAAATATAGCTTGAAGCTAAGCCCCAGTTGCTCAGGTCTAGGCAGTTGTTTTCCACTATTATGTGTTGTATAACTGAATTGAATTGTAATTGATGATTGTAAGTGTTATTTTGTATTAAAAGGGTCAAGGATTTTGATACATTCTCAGCTTACTCTTTGGAGTATCTTTTCATAAAAATAAAATCTACCCAAATAAGTTTAATTTCTTAATTTTAGTTCTTTTGTAGTCACTCTGAGAGGAATAAGGTAATCATCAACATACATATTGATAAAAGAGTTAATTAAGTTGGGCACATTTTGTTAAACAAAAGAGTCTTAAGAAGCACTATAACAGAAATAAATATCACTGACAAAACAAATTGGTAATAAAAAATTATTGATAATTAATTCATTAAATAATGATAATATTTATTTTGACAATGATACATTTTAAATGACAATAATTTTTATTTTATAACAACATATTACATAGTAACCAAACTTAGCATTTTAAGTCATTAATATTGATAATTAATGATAGATATAATTAAAATGGCAATATAATGATAATAAAAATTATTACTGCGATATGTGAGAAAACTCTCACTATTGCTAGGTTGTCACTTTAAATCACCACTAATTGTTATCACTATTAAAATTGTAAACGTCATTATTTTGTGATAAAATAAAATTAGTATTCATGTAATATATAGTGAACATAATTTTTACATTGTCACTTAATCGTGTAATTAATTTTTCCCCTTCTCTTGTTGTGGAAATTCTTCCAAACAAGTTCCATTTAAATCCAACTATTGCATAAATTGATACTCTTGATCCAAATAATATTTACTCAAAATAAAAAGTGCAGCAAGTGGAGAAATGAAGATAATTATGGTTAAAAATCAATGTCATGATACTTATCCCCACCCAGAAAATCCAGACTTTGCATCAACGCCTCAAAAAGGTGATAGGCATGGCAACTCAAGTGGGAATTACAATAATTTCCCTGACCCTAATCGAAAAAGTCTTTTTTTTTTTCACAAGAACAATAATTAAGGGTTGCTAGTCTTTTCTGTCAATTTCAAATTGTACAACCACTCAGTCAAATTTGTTGACAATAGATCGATCTTCCAGGGCAAGCGAAGCCAAGAATTGACTTATTATAAATAATTAGTTGTGGTGGCATGGCGCTTTTATGCGTATAAAAATTTATATTATCATCGTATTAGTACTAATTGCATCAGTAATAAAATATTTAATTTTTATCTATACCATATAAAGTAGAATATACAATTAATTTTTGTGGATGTAGAGAAATAAGTAAAGCAGCGAGGAGTGGGGGAGAAAGAATACGAGAATAAATAATTATTATGCAGTCATACTTTTAAAGAGAAAAATTTCTTTGAAGATCTTTAAAATTTTCTATCCATTGAAACACTAAAGGATATAAATGGTATATAACAAATCAATACAATGATATTGAAACCACTGTTCTGTGAGTATAAAATTATTATTTTTTTATATAATATAAATATACATACATATATATATATATATTGAAAGCAAACTAGGCTAGGTCAGTGGTTTTTTAAAATTCAGATTACAAAACCATTGGGACATGATGACTCACGACTTGCGCTTCAAAGTGCATTTGAAAGGGAGTGCGATAAAAAATCGTCTCTCCAGCAAAATTCGACTACTATAGATGAATAAGTCAGATATATTACGTATGATTTACTGCAGAATATGATGACCCGTTGCTTCAAATTCTTGGGAGATATATGACCGCTAATCTATATGTTGGGAAATCACACAACAAAAGGACACATTTCGTGGGTTGTCTTATTCACTTTGCTGTAGCCATCAACTGGTTATAGTCAAGTCTTGTGTTATCACCATTTTGGCGCCATTATGCTAGAGTCAATAAAGCATGCATGGCCAAAGACCTCAATACTTTTATCTCTTTTTTTTTTGGCCTGTACAAATATTTACTTGAGTTACAGAAAATTTCAATTTAATTTCATGAAGCCATTTAATTTAGGATGAAATTAATTCTGGTTCATAATTATTGATTAATTGGAATTATCTTGATATATAGAGTTGTTGGTTACCGTTACCACTACCCCTAATTTGCGCCATTTTCTAACATGACAAACATAAGTATCAGAAAGAGTTGGAAAATTACCGACACAGCTTTCCTGTAGTGGTGGCTGAACATGATTGTGAATATGAATTGAAGATGATTCATTGACAAAAACTATTTAATTTCCCACAAGGACTTAGGGACAATTTCTCTATTAATTGCGCGAGAATATGAACAAAACACGTGCATCTAAATACGCAACAATACCTATAGTACTGCCAAATAGAATTTCATGAGGTTGGATGGAATGAAGCTTCTTCCCTCTCTCCTCCCCCAAACAGGAAAGAGATATCCCATCCCTTCTTTATACGCATCTACATAGCCATTCTTCCAATAATTTTGAGAACAAGCCTGCCTTAACAAGCCCACCTTACTTGGAAGAGACAATTGGACATTAAATCTTAGAGTTTAGGGTGATTCACTTCTTTAAAAATTAATTTCACTAATAAAATTATACTAATTTACATTACAATTATATTTACAAAATAAACTCGAGATATCATGATTTTTCAAGCATAACATTCCCTGATTGAAAAGTGGGCACCACAAATGACACCGAAATAATTCAAGATAGATCATGGGATGAAGAAAAAATTTCATGTGAAAAGAGTAGCCATTAGTGCAAGAAAATCATGCCTAAGGATGTTGTATTAATTGGTGCACTTGGAATCAACTTTCAAGATGTTGTGATAGAATTTAGATCTATTTTTCAAAATAAACTGCTTTCATTGGGAATTAACTAGATAGTGAGCCATGTATCATTAGAAAGCTATGGATGTTCAATTTCTAACACAATAAACGGTTCTTAAAAAATATTTTTCTATCGAAAGTTATGATGAAATTACTAAATACTAATACATTGGTATGTTGTTGCAGTTGCTTGGGGAATATCAATGGATAACTTGGTTTTTGCTTAATTTTAATGGTCCTTTTTACTTTATTTCTTGGTTATTGAGTCCTTTGTAGTTTTGTTAATATTTTCTAGTTGCAGTTATTAGTTTTTATGTTTTCAAGATCATGATAAGTGTGTTTTAACTTTGAAAATCATCCTGTCCTTGGAGGGTTGTTCCAAGCTTTATAAGACCGCCTCTATAATCATATTCAATGGAATATTATTCATATTTTGCTTCTTTAGCTTATTTCTAGAAAGACAAATCTTCTTGTTCTAGTACTAGAAGACAAATCTTTTTGTTCTAGTACTAAACTCTTAGGTAAATGCACAAAGTGGTGAGTGTTGCTACACAATTTGAGTAATGCCTTGTAGTTTTGCCTACTTCTTTATTTTTTTTGGGTATACGAGGATTTATAAAGAGAAGAACCACAACTATGCAACAAGGCATGTAGGACACACTCAATAAAGACACGACCACACTCTTTCTTTTATGAATCAATTGATACTTGAGAATATTATTGAATGCAAAACAAGTGACGCAATTAATTAAGCAAGTGCATGTATTGTTATTAATAATAAAGTAGTGAGGAACTATGAATTCCACAAAAAGCTAAATTGTTTGCTTCTAGATACTAATTTATCATACACTTGTTTTATTCAAATAATAATTAATTATATTAGATTGAAAATTAAACTAATGATGATTGAGTTTTCTATCCATATGGAAGTCTAGGATTATAATTTCATCAATCAAATTCTTTGATTACATTATTTTCTCTTGATGAAATTAATAACAAATTATTGATTTTGAGTCTTATGTAATTGTAGGGTACTTCCAAATTGTTCACAATTGAATCCCGAATTTATTTAATTTATTATATTCCTATATAGATTACCTAAATTATGGATGGAATCAAACCATTCAATTGACTACAAGACAGCTTAAGTATATTCGTATCTCACTCACAAATTAACTAATTCAACCATCCATTCCATCTGTTGTGAATTACTAATCTTAGGCTCTTTTATTATTAATCAACCCTAAGTCAACTTTTCCAAGATTTCTAGAGTTTACAAATATATTAAAATATTGATTAGGGAATCAAATGGAGAAAAGCACAACATAGAAGAATAAGTTAAATTGCTATAAATTTCATGGAAAAGTACAAGAGTACAAGGCTTTAGAGATGGAAAATTTTGTCTCTATATTCCAATTTTCCGTCTCAAATTAAACTTTGAGACAAAAATTTCCATCTCAAAATATATTGGTGATGCCACCATGGGTAATTTATAGGACGAAAAAAAATTCGTTGGTAAATTTTAAGTTGTATTTTTTTCCATCTTAAGTAATGACTATTATCTTCAAAGTGGAATATGTGATTGTCTATAATTCTATCCCGAGTTGTCTTAAATTCCATCAATGTTTTTGTGAGAATTGCATTGGTAAATTATTCTCAAAATTTGTCTTTAATTTCTCTCAAATTTGTCCTTAAAAGTAAAATTTGACATTCAAACCATCAATAATTTGTCTCAAAATTGTCTTCAACTCCATCTCTAAATTCATTTTTTATCCATCTTTGATCTATCTAAAGATTGTCTTTAATTCTATCTATAATTTGTCTCCACTTATCATATTTAATGGTTGTTTCCATACAAATTTTATAGATAAATTGTTACTTGTTCAAAATTAATGCTACAAAATAACATATACACCCACTGATTATCCAACATCATATTTAACTAGTCGATAAACTAACATAGATAAAGTAATTAGTATCTCATCTTATAAGATAAATCTTTCAAAAAATAAAAGTATGCATATTAACAAGTCATTAATAGTTCAAATAAAGCACAAACCAACCATTATAATGTCAATGAAGAGAAAGATGTATCAATTACTTTTCCACCAAAGTTTTGTTGCTCTCATGTTTTAGATCCACTGAGAAAGCGGTGGTTTTTGTACCCCACCTCTTAAATCACTTTATGTAACATCTCTTGAATAATATCATCTCTTTTCATACTTTCCTCAACCATAAGTTCTGGCCTTGACGTCTCTTTTTCTCTTTTCTTCTTTACTTCTTTCTATCCTTTTTTGGCCATTTTTTTCCCATTTTTTTCCTCATTTTAACATTGTTTGCTATCTTTATAGTAATAGCATGCATCTCTTCAACTACTTCTGATATCTCACCAATTCCATTATCATTGTCACCCGCATAAGATGATTGTGATGAGCTTCGACTTTTTGCTCCCTCAAATAGCTAACTATATCTAATTCCATACACTCGTCCCCTAAATGCGCCATCAATTACTTCACACTAATCTGACAAATTGAATGATGGGTGCATGGTTGATCTGAGTAATTCTTTTTGGCTCTATACTCCTACAAATGAAGTAAACCATATATGTAATTAACAAAGTCACATAATAATATAAAAACTAGTCCAATTCATTCAACATACAATCTAGAAACACAAATATTAAAGTATCTTCAATATAAAAACTCAAAACACAAATAATAATTCTCATTATTATTCAGCTAGTAGGAAACAAAAGCATTATAGTATTAAAATAAAAAATATCTCCAACATTATAACCAAAAACAAATGATAATATTCATTATTATTTAACTCCTAACAAGCAAAAATAATTCAATAATACCAATTCAAAGTATATCCAGCATTATAACTAAAAAATAGATAAAAATAGTTTATCATTAGGGAAAATTGCACTTTTGGTCCCATAATTTAGGGTTATTTTCAATTAAGTACCATTCACTTTGAAATTATCACATTGCATCCCATAATTTACAATTTTTATCACATTTGGTCCCAATTGCCTCCTTCCATCAAATTGTTAATAGGAATTGCATGTGCCTCATGAGTGGCCATTACTGGGTCAATTTTGGGTGGAAAATTAACGGGCACTTTTGAAGGACTATGAAGTCTCTTTTTTGTTTATTAAAAGTAAACCCCAATTCCCATTTTCATCTCCAAAATTTCAACTTATTCTCAACTGGAAACCCTAATTCTCCCCCAAATATGGAACAACCATCAGCTTTCATCAGTTCCAAAGCGTGAATCTATGGAAAATAAGCAAATATCGCTAAGGGATCCTGCGTTTAATCATTTGCCTACTCCAATTTACCATAAGTACATTTTTTTCCATAAACTTTTATGTACCTTAGGTTAATTTTTTAGAGAAAGCAATGTGATTTGGGATAGATTTTGAAGAATCTGATGGCATTTAGTGATTTCTTTATGAAGGTCTTGGTTGGTGGTCCTACATTTATTTTTTGGTGCTCGAAACCGACACATGATAGAATTTATGTTGTGAGGCATCTATATATTCCTGCATTTTTATGTAACAACTTTGTTTAGTTACTTCTTGTGGTCTCTAGTGTTAGATTTTATCTTTATTATATATGAATGTCTCCCAAGTTTTGAACACTCTATTTTCTATGCTTTGGGCTTGTGAATGCATGTGCTTGGCTGTCTAAGTTGTTGCAACATATTAAATGGGCTTAGGTATGTGTGTGCTTGGGTGTGTGACTAACTGTAGCTAGTAAATGTGATTGAACTTTGTGCCTAACTGAGCTTTTGTTAATTGTGGCCCTGGGCTTTGTGTCTGACTTTGCTAAGGTCTAAATGAGATGTAATTCTTGGTCCTAACTAATCTTGAACGCTTCTTGCTATTTTTGAATTTTTCATTATAGTTTAATTAATTTTTATGTTTTTTATTAACTCTTAGTTGTGTTTGCATTAATTAATTCTATTTTTTTAAACTTATATATTCAAATAAGCCACAAACAACATTGGTAATCCATCATGGAGGAATATTTAGTAATCCAATTAATCCTCAAGTGAAAGCAAAGTATGTTGGGGGACAGGTTTTCAAGTTTGATCATGTAGACTCATATATGATAAGATTTGAATATGTGAACAAATTATGTGAGAAACTAGGGTACATGGGCTTTGTTTCATTTACAGAAGGGCATCACATTCTTGAGTAGTGCATTTTATATGAGGATAATACGGAGGTAGATATTTATTTAGTTCATTTAGATGCAAGTCCAAGTCCCAAGTCTAAACTATCTACATAGTCAAGTAGGGACATCAAATGCTGATATTGAGGAAGAGTATTACAATGATAGTGAGACAACATTGATAATGAGGATGATGACTTTTAGATAGTGAATTCAACATTGATATTGAGGATGAGAATGATGAAGGGGACAGTACTCTTTTTGAAGCTAATGTCGATAAAGGGGTAGAGTGGCAAGGTAATGAGGATAGGATTAATACTGGGGAGGGAGATAACTTAATGACTAAGAGTGAGAATGAAGAAGATGGGCATGGAAAGAGAAAGGGTGTAAAGTCAAATTCATCAGACCTTGATAGTAGCAAGGATTTTAATAAAAATGGGAGAAATACCCTATATTTAGTGCACATGACACTTATAATCCTAATTTTGAACTTGGCATGATATTTAGTACTAAGTAAGAGTTTAGGATTGTTGTAAATTTACACGCAGTAAAAACTAGAAGAAACTTGAAAATAACAAAAATGACAAGAGAAAGATATATTCTAGGTATGTGGAAGAGAGATGTGAATTGAGGGTCCATGCTTTGACTGTAAAGAATTGTCAAGTTTTTAGATTAGGGAGTATAGATCAAAGCATACTTGTAATAGGTCCTTTTATGTGAATAATTCAAATTCAGCTTGGCTAGGATAGAAATATGAAAAAGTATTTATAACTGATCCTAAAAGAAATGAAAATGTTTAGGCATGATGTGATCAAGGATATTAGGGTCCATATTTCTAAGAATCAAGCTTATAAAGCCAAGTGGAAAGCATTGAACAGAATTGAGGAAAGCTCTAATGATCAGTATGCCAAGCTGTGGGACTATGTTAAAGAACTTAAAAGTTCTAACCCTACTTCTACTGTGATTCTATCTATGACATCAGATGATGGAAGTGGGAAACCAAAATGTGGAAAATGTTGTGTTCATTTCAAAATATTAAAAGATGGATTTATTTATTTTTTCTTTTGGATGTAATTATAGGGTTGGATGGTTGTCATTTGCAAGGACCCTATGGCAGAATACTATTAACTGCAATGGGTATAGATTCTAATAATAATTGTTATCCCATATGTTATGCTATGGTTGCTGGGGAGACTAGGGAAACTTGGGAATGGTTCTTAACTTTGTTGAGGTATGACTTAAACATTGAGAAAGACTATGAGTGGATCTTTATGTTAGAAAAACAAAAAGGTCTTATTTTTGCCTTTGAAACTGTTTTTCCAAATTCTCATAATAGATTTTGTGCGAAGCATTTACATGGAAACATGAAAAGGGCTAGGTTTAGGGGACTTACATTCAAAAAAGCTTTGTGGAAAGCTACCAAAGTTAGCACTATTGCTAAGTTTGATGTGAGGATGAAAGAGTTGTGCAAGTTAGATGTCAAAGTAGGTGAACGTCTTAATAACAAGCCACCTAGTTAGTGGAATAGGTCACATTTCAATACCTATCCTAAGTGTGACATTTTGCTCAATAACCTCTGTGAATCATTTATTTCCAACGTTCTTGAGACAAGGAAAAATAAATATTGACAATGTTGGAGTGCATAAGAGAATTCTTAATAACTAGGTTGCAATAGAATAGAGACAAAGCTAATAGGAGATGAAGAGGTAAGTTGTGCCCAAAGGTAAAGAAAATATTACAAAAAAATACTGATAAGGCATCTGATTGCATCTCGTTGAAGTCAAATGACATTCACTTTGAAATGTCTTGCTTTGATGGCTCAAGATGTGTTGTTGATCTTGGGAAACACACATGCTCATATAGAAAATGGGTGTTGTCTGGTGTTCCTTGCAAACATGCAATAAGTGCCATAAATTGTGACAATTTGAATGTAGAAAAGCTTGTCCACTATTGTTATTGGGTTGAGACATATCATAGGGTGTATGAGCTTTGTATATACTTAGTGAATGGCCTTAAGAAGTGGAAACGGATTGGCTTAGTTCCTCTAGATCCCCTAAATATAGGCACAGATGCAAATAGGCTAGTAAGGGTAAGAAAACTGAAGCCTGATAAACTTGCAAACAAACAGAAGAAAAGGGTCAAGGGAAAATAGAAACAAGTGAGAATGAAAAGGCAACAAACTTATATTAAGTGTAAATATGGTGGAGACACTGGGCATAGCAAGAAAGGATATAAAAGAAAGAAAAGATGAAGCACTTGTGGATCAAGTGGATAAATCAATTGTTTTGAAGTATGAAAGTGGCGATTAAGCATTTAGCTTGAAGGAATAAATGAAAGAATAGGTTGCCGCAAAAGAAGGCTTGAAGGAACAAGTTGATGCACTAGTTGGCTTGGAGGAACAAGATAATGCTGTAGTTACTTTAAAGGAACAAATTGATGTACCAGTTAGCTTGGAGAAACACGATAATGTATCAGTTGGCTTGGAGGAAACAAGTTTTGCTAAACTAAACAGGGGAGATAGAGCACATTGGGGGCAAATTAGCATGGATGCTTAGCAACTTGGAAACGGTTGGATGGTTTGACTCCCAATCTAGTGTACAGCTCAACTAGAACTCCTAGCAAAATAGTAGCCAAATCAATATATCAGTAAGTGCTCAAGAAGGAAATAAGCTAACTGTAAGTATTATATTTCGGTGTTTCAATTCAATTTTTAGTTCTACTTTTATTTTATAAATTAATTCACTTTATTGTTAAAAATTTGCAGGCAAGAAAAAGAACAAAAACAACTTGTGATTGTGTTAATCAAGTAAGCATTTGGAATATATAGGTTCCATATGTTATACATAACAAACTAAATTTCTTGGTTTATATGATTCAGACGAGTGAGAAAATAGGAACAAACCAAGTGGTTGTCCTTAATGACTCTCCAATTGTTGCACCAGTAAGTTCTCCATATGATCTCTTATTTTTTTGTACTATCTATTATATTATCTCTTACACTTGTTTAATGACATTTTGTAGGTTAGAAAGAGTCTAAAGAAAAAGGCACCTTCTTTAGCACCACCTAAAGCAACTAAGAGAGTTCATGGGTTTGTAGAATTGATAAGTGATATGCTATTTTTAATTTACAGCTTATATTTGGTCTAAAATTCAATCATTTGTTGGGTTAATAAAATGTTGTTGATAAGAACAAACTTAAGAAAGAAGGCATATCCTCCAGAACCACCTAAAGCAACCATGAACATGAACTTACTTGTAAGTTCATTTTTTTACCTTGTTTGTGGATAATTGTTTGTCTTGATGTTTGCTTTAAATTACTCTATTTTTGCAGGCCAAGAAAAAAGAAACTACTCTAGTTGTAGTGATATGGACAATATGTTCAGCTTCAATAACAAAGTCCTAGAATAAAGATTAGCAAACATATTCCTTTTGGATCAGCTCACCCAAAGGTTGAAATGTTTGTAATAATAGAAAAGAAGGCACCACTTAAACACACATTTAGAACAATTAAGAAGGATGCCAACAAATATTTCACACAAAGAAGTCTAGAACTTGCATATAACTCATGGAAAGATGGTCTAATTGAGGCTAGAATGGAATAGAAGAAAACAAGAAAAGAGAAAGCACATACTCCACCTATAGGAGAATAGGGAATGGGCAAGAATTGAATCTGCTAAACATTTGTAAAACGTTTTGTCATAAGAAAGTACATCCCTAATTTCAGGAATTGAACTGACTTTTTAAGTGGATCGTTGGATATGAGATGCTGTATTTTTAGATGTCAAACTTATTGTTCTGTATTGACATTAGATTATGAGTTTTCAAGACTTTATTGGAAGTGAATTTCTATGATGTGGTGAATTTTGAGTTATGATATGTTGTTCTCTTCATTTTTGAAGTGTTTTAAACAACATGAAACAAACTTTATTTGTCTAGATTGTATGTCTTCAAGTTTGCAAAACTGGTGTAACTCAATTTTTAGAACACATTTAATAACACCATCTCAAATCTTATCAATTTAAAATTTTAACTTAGCAATTTAACTTACACCGACAATGTTAAACTAATGAACCAAACAAATAGAACAATATAACCAAACCAAACCAAACTAGATACAAGTTAGATTTTTAGCTAAGCTTACATTTAACTAATACAGCCACACTGAAAAATAGAGATATAAAGTTCACAACTTTATCTCATCCAAATCTTGAAAGAAATATGTATTACAATGACACAACAATAACATAAATCAACACCTTCATCCTCCATTGCAGCTTGGACATTTTATCTTTTAGTATTTTCAACTTTTGACGGAGCCCAATATCTCCTCCACGGCCTTTCTACACATTGGTGGATCTTCCCAAATAAAAAAAATATGTCTACCCACAATTGAATCCATGTAGTTGTAGAATCTTTTCCCACGGTTTAAATCGGTCCATGAAGTCCTCAAGTAAGCCTTCTTCCTACAATAACAAATGGCATCTTCATTCAAACAACTCCCTTGGTTTGTTCGACTTGATGAAGACATTTTTTGTGTCTCACAAATATGTTGCTGGATGCCCTCTATTTTCCCTTTGTTTGGTTGCCTTTATTCCACTTTTTCCCTCTTATATTTGTTAATCTTCCCTCCAAAATGTACAGGTAAACAGTGCCCATCAATTTTCCCCCCAAATTTGACCCCGTAATGACCACGAATAAGGTACATGCAATTTTGGTTAACAACTTGACTAAAGGAGGGAGTTGGCACCAAATGTGATAAAAATTGTAAATTATGGGATGCAATGCAATGTGATAATTCCAAAATGAATAGGACTTAATTGAAAATCACACTAAGTTATAGGATCAAAAGTGTGATTTTTCCTTTATCATAACTTGACTCCCAACAAGCAAAAATAATCCAATAAAATAAATAAAAAATTTAACCAATATTGTTAAAAAAATAATTAACAAGTTCATCATTATTTAACTCCCAACAAGTGAAAATAATCCAATAACATACAAAAAAAATATTTTTGACTTTATAGCCAAAAACAAATAATAATATTCCATCATTACTTAGCTCCTGACAGTCAAAAACAATATAATACAACAAATCAAAAGTATCTCCAACATTATAATAAAAAATAAATAACAAAGTTCATCATAATTCAACTCCAAAAAGGAAAAATAATCTAGCAGCACAATGTAGAAAAACATCTCGTACATAAACAGATAACAATAGGTGATCATAATTTAATTCCATCACTCATGTTGCTATGCATGTGGAATAATTTAAAATAGAAGGAATCTTAAATGTACATGCACTGGGTTTTTTTTAATAGTATAGTATAAATCTCAATGAAAGTATATTTGCACTAACTCTTTTTGATTTAGAATCCACAAACTCTTCAGTTGCTCTCTTTTGATGTGCGTGTTCAAAGATTTCAAAGTTAATCACATCCTACTCCAACATTTTTCTCTACACCAAGCAAAAAGAAAAACATTGTTGTATGATAAAAAAATATTTTAAAGATAAAAAACTAAAAGTCACATACCCATTTTCTCTTTATGTGCTCCATAAGAAATTAAACTGCAATTGTGCTTAAGGATGGAGGCATCCTTCTCTATCATAAGATTTTTTCTAACAAGTTCAGATTTTCTCTTGAAATCATTTGGTACCTAGTTGTTCTTAACTAATTCATCTTATACATCTTCATTTAACCATAGGTCCTTTCTTATCATACCTATCATTTTAGGTTGTGTTCCTAATTTCTTACAGCGTTTCTCGCAACCTAACTTTACATAAGCTCTAGCTATTGCTTCTCTCGTAGCAATGTAAAGCTTCTCCCTGAATCAATTCCCAGTATTTTCATTCCACACATTTCTGATTTCCATGTTTGTTAAATCATCGCGTATGTACATCAATTGAAAATAGTAAAATATAATCAAACCATTATCTAAATTTAAAATGCAAAATTTATCGGAGTAATACTTACTTTCAAGTGCTCCCAAAGTAAATCCTTAACATCCTTAGGTACTGATATGGGATAATCCAGTAGGCCCAACAAGCCCAGCTTCAAATGAGATAGCCCATGAGGCCCAACATGATACGGGATAACTCAGTGGGCCCAACAGGCCCAACTTCAGATGAGACAGCCTATGAAGCCCAAAGGCACATCTATCTGGTCGTCCTGTATTAACCTCATTTGGTAAGCCCCGCGATCGACCCATATCGACCTAAGGGCTATTTCAAAAGTTTTAGCATTCAAGTCCGATTGACATGAATCGACCTCTGGGTATAAGCTGAACAAGTCAAACCCCTCGACTTGATGACACGTGGCAGCTAATGTGACCGCTGCCAACTGATGTAACCACTTCCAATAATTCCAACAACCTTGCCAACAACTCTGGCAGGGATGTGCTCCTACTAGCTAGGTTATCCGGGAAAATAGGAGATTGTGCCACCTAGCACAGTACTGGGATCTGGATAAAGAATGACTCCCAACCCCCTCTCATGGAAAAAGCCAAGTACACTTGATAAGGGTACTTGGGTAAAATCATGCCTACAACAGGCTATAAATACTACAAGCACCACCACGCTCCAGGTAATGCCATTTATACTATTCACTACATACTATCTCTATTCTTCGATCTACCGGAACTAACTTGAGCGTCGGAGTGCCTTAGCTGGGGGCCTCTCGGCTAGTTGACATGTGTTCTTGGTTATAGATCTCAAGCCCAAAATAACTTGAATCAACCAGAGTATTTAACCCTCCAGCTCTCAGCAAACATCATTTGGCGCCGTCTGTGGGAATTCTTGAGATTGCAGTGTAAAAATGGTAAA
>JACGDI010001674.1:236516-250703 GCA_014898725.1 Jacaranda copaia
TGATAGCTCTTTGATATGCCTCCTTGGCATCGTCTATGGCTGCGAGCGCGCTCGTATCCTGGAATGCAATGCTAACAACGAACTGTTCAATAGCTTCACACCGCACCACAAGCAGATGCCGGAGGAATGCTTCCTTGGCCTGTCTAGTCACTTCCACACGACCCTAAGCCCGACTGGAGTGATAGCTCTCCTGCAGGTCGAGGTGCAGTTTTTTATTTATGTCTTTCGTTAGGCTGCGATCCTCGACAACCTTCAATAATTGTTGATCTTTGGCATCGAGATGCTATTCGAGGTTGGCCACCCTCTTATTTAGCTGCTCGACCCGCAGTTGGAAGGACTCGAGCTGCACCTTGACTGTTTGCAATTCTCCCCCAACCTCGAGCTCCTCTTTTGCCGCGAGAGCCATCTCTGCCCGTCAGTACATATTGTAGCCCAGCTGCCCTATCTGAAATGCAGCAATGTCAGTTGCAAGATAAATAGGTATAATAGAAAAAGATGGTCGAAACTTATCGACCTTTCACTCACCATATTGCACTAGTAGGACATGGCTTTCATGGTCCCGAACTGGCTCAGGTTCATGAATTTGCACTGGTCGTTCAGGAAGAGGCACCTTTTTGTAGAGGCGGTGCGTCAGACGTCAACCTCGCAGACACCGCCTGCTTAGTGGCACCTTTTTGTAGAGCGGCGGCAGTGGCTTGTCGACGGGCTTGAGCCCTTAGAGCGTGGACTTGAGATTTATTTTTGCTACGGGCCATAATATCATTCCAATCTGCACGCAGGAACAGGTTAACAGTGAGCATAAGAATCAGACAAAATACAATTAAAGCAATCAATCAGAAACTTCTACATAAGTGATCACCCGCATGCAGGTCGATTAGGGCTGACGACAGACCAGCCAGCACCAAACACCTCTCTTCAATCCGAACTGAGGCCTCCATCTACTCGAACCCGATCAGATCTCGGATGAAGGTGTTGGGCCAACTGGAAGTCTGGTTATTTGGTATCTCCACAGAACCCCTCCACCAACCCTTCAGAATGGCAAGCATTCCGATCCTCGAATGTAGAAAAAATGTTTTTTCCATTCTTGACCATAAGAAGAGAAAGGGGGTATCAGGAATTTCCTATGAGATCAAGCTGTAAGGTAGTAAAAGCCCGACTCCTCACCACTACCCGACTTTTGAGACATCGGGAGATGGAAAAGGTTGGAAAAATTTGCAAAACTAGCTGACTGGTTGAGAAGATACATCAGCATAGCGAAGCTATATAGGGTTGCAAAGCAGTTGGGTAAAAATTGGGTGATGCAAACCCCTAAACCTGTGAGGAGGTCGACTATAGGCTGTGCAAGTGGAAACCTTAAACCACATCTTAACCTCTCCTCAAATACAGCGATAAACCTCCAAGGAGGTCGATACATCCTACCTTGGGACCCTGGCACTATCATTTCAAATTCATCAGGAATATGGTACGCTGCCCTAATCCTCACCAGGTTAGATTGGTTATCTTCGAAGGTATTTCAGTATAGTGATCGGTGATAAATGACTGACCCCAGCTAACAGGCATCTCAGAAGGCCCAGCGTCCCCTTCAGACACTACTCTAACCTGTTCAGAACTACTACTACTATGTGAACTACTGGTTTCACTCGTTGATGAGCTAGATTGTGCGGTGCTTTCACTCTTACTATACCCCATACAAACCATATTTTCAGACCTATTGCTACCAAAATCAGCACTAGTAGACATGGTACTACAATGTAAAGACAGAAAAAATGCAGGTATGATAGGGACACTTACAGTGTTAAGTTTCTTAGGTGAAAGGCGCGAAGCAAGACACTTTTCAACGATGGTGATTATCTCGTATTCAAATCGCAAAAGTGGAAATGAAGGGGCTCTTCCCTATTTATAGGCAATTATGCACAAAAAACTGTGTAACTGCCATCATGACAACTTACCCCGTATGCTTCGTATCCAAGACGCTTCGTATTCTGCACGCTTCGTATCCGGCGCACTGATAGTCGCATTAAATACAAATAAACCACCTTGGACTTTAGTTAATATTTCAAAAACCTAGGTTAAAATTTCAAAAACCCAGGTCGGAAGCTCAAAAATCCTGGTCGAACGTATTGCCTGCTATGTTTGAATATAAACTCCCTGCTCCTTCTCTTCGACAAGACTCGATCAGGACCGAGAGTTTGGGGGACTCATGATATGGGATAATCTAGTGGGCCCAATAAGCCCAACTTCAAATGAGACAGTCCATGAGGTCCAACATAATATGGGATAACTCAATGGGCCCAACAAGCCTAACTTCAGATGAGACAGCCTATGAAGTCCAAAGGCACATCTATCTGGTCGACCTATATTGACCTCATTTGGTAAGCCCCGCGGTCGACCCATATCGACCCAAGGGCCATTTCAGAAGTTTTAGCATTCAAGTTCGGTCGACATGAATTGACCTTCGGGTATAAGCTGGACAAGTCGAACCCCTCGGCATTGATGACACGTGGCAGCTGATGTGACCACTGCCAACTGATGTAACCGCTTTCAACAACTCCAACAACCTTGCGAACAACTCTGGCAGGAACGTGCTCCTACTAGTCGGGTTATCCAAGAAAACAGGAGATTACACCACCTGGCATAGTACCGAAATCTGGATAAAGAATGACTCCCAACCCTCTGTCATGGAAAAAGTTAAGTACACCTAATAAGGGTACTTTCGTAAAATAACACCCACAGCAGGCTATAAATACTACAAGCACCACCACGCTCAAGGTAATGCCATTTATACTATTCACTACATACTATCTCTATTCTCCAATCTACCGGAACTAACTTGAGCGTCGGAGTGCCTTAGCCGGGAGCCTCTCGGCTAGTTGATGTGTGTTCTTGGTTGTAGATCTCAAGCCCAAAATAACTTGAATCAACCGAAGTACTTGACTCTCCAGCTCTCAGCAGCATCAGGTACTTTTTTCCATTTTGGCCACACCTTTGTAATACCCCTTTATATTATTAGTGATATCTTGAAGAACATTAGTTTCAATGAACTTAGGGAGCAATCAAGAATTGAAAAGAATATATAAGTGACTATGACATTATTTACTAAAACATGCAACTAAATATAAAACAAATTGATAATTAAAATCACTTACTACCTGCCACATATATATTCTTACGCTGATTTAGATCAATAAGAGCCTGCATGCCCCAATTTGCTCCTCTACGTTGAACAAGTGAAGTACCATTCTCACCTTCTTCTCAAATGGCTTAATCTGATTCTAACTGATAATGGCAATGTTTCCCCAACCAAAAACATATTTTTTTGGAGTTACTGATTTGCAATTGAACCCAAAAGTATTAATAATAAGTACAATATATTTTTAGTTCCTACACTCTCACACTTATAAAAGAAAATAATAATAGCAAAATAATAATATTTAACATATAGCAATATTAAATATAACAAATATTTATACCTCAGACTTGTGGTTAGAATCTCTTGTCTGTGCCTCTAATGGATTGCCTTGCGCACTTGACACCTCAATAGCAAGATATTAGGCTCTGATTCATTGGCAGCATCCCCTTTATGTTTTGAATGATCAATTATTAAATCCTCATTTAGGTCCTAAAGGTGAAAAAATGACCCTTGCCCATATCCTCTGCCAGAACATTAAACTCTAGATGTTTTTCTACCACCAACACCCTTTCCTCTATTTAACATCCTACAATTAAGAATCCCTTCAATTAGTAATTAAATAACAAGATAAAATTCACACTATAATAAAGTTATGACAAAAAATTAGTATAAGCAACTTAGGTATTAATCAATTACAAATATATATTTATTATGGCTATATATAAGTGCAAATGTCTTAGCTACAGTAACTTACGGTGGACCCCATAGCTAACTTTTTTGGCCCTTTCTTCTTCAATCCTTTCTTCCTTTGTGCTTGTTTATTTTTTTCTATTGTCTTGCTGTCTTCCATGTGTCTTGGCGTATATCCATTATGTGCCACCAAGGCACCATCCGATTACGCTTATGCTTTTTTTCTTCTTTTTGCTTTTGGTTTCCTTGATTTCGTTTTAGCAAATACAACCTAGAGTCAGATCTAGTGCTGAGTTCTTAACTACATTTAATTTTACGTCACTGGTTTACAGGTTTGAGGATCAGCTTCTATTTGTCACTTGTGAGGTAGGTGCCAAGATTTTGGGAAGAAGAAGTAAACCATGTTATTTAATATTGTTCTCTATGCACGAGGATGAAGGTGGAAAATATGGCTTGCAGGGTGAATAAATAATTGATAATAATAGTATTAACATTCAGTTGTACATCATTTTATTATTTAGCATCTTGCTTTTTATCTAATTTTTTGTTGTAGCAACATATTCTCTTTTATATGGAAAACTATTCCTGATTTGAAACACTCCATTAAGTTGTTAAGATGTAGTGCTGACTGGAGATCGCATGATTTCCTTTGATCGTGCATGTCCAGCTTCTTGTCTTTGTAGAGTTTTTCTTATGTTGGAAATTAAGGGATCTGATGATATCTATAGATTTATATTTTTTGTGAGTAACTTGCGGCTCCTCCTTTTGTATTAGCATTGTAATATCATTCTTAGAAGAGTGTTGATGTTTTCCTTTGCAGTAGTACTACTCCATTTGCATGGTTGAGGTGGTTTTAGTATTAATGCTTTAGGATTTATGTAAAAGGGAGACGAAAGAGGTATATATTGAAAGTGGGAAATGATTAATAGCCAATATATTAGTAATTAAAAGACCATATATTCTACTAGTATCCATTTTTAAGATGATTTACTTTAGGTTGGTTGGATGTATATAATGCCTACAGAGAAGTATTGATCGGCAGTGATTCTCATAAATGTTGTATCAAATACAATTTCCACAGTTCCTAAGTAGATGCATTATGTTAGCTATGATTGGTTTTGAATTTTGGTAACCAAAATAGAGAAGATGAAAGGTAATCACAAGATGTTGTTGTTTAAAGTAGGGAAAAAAAATATCTTGTAGTTGACAAATGACAAGTGCATAAAGTAAAAGTGAAAAATACCAGCTTATTCATAGTTTTCTATATGATTCTTTATTTTTAATTTATTGGTTTCTGATTGCAGAAATACAAATTGGTATTGGAGACTAATCTATAGAATTGACTACTGTAAATGTGAGATAGTAGCTATTTTTAAGTCCATAGCTACTTCTTGATCTAATAAATACAAATTTAGTAGACTAAACTATAGAATTGACTACTACAAATGTAGGATACTGTGTTATTTTTATAGGCTTAATTGTCTTTTGAATTAACAACTGCTTTATGTGCTTGTAATTTAAAATTAAAAAATTTCCATTTTCATGTATATCTTGTCGATTCGAAAAATTTCAATCTTGCTTCCAATTTTAGGTTAAGATGGTAACTACAAATGTTGGAATTAGATTGTAATTCATGGAGTTGAAAGGAAGTTAGATTATGGGAAATTCAATGAAGCTAAAATACCCCTAAATCCTCAGAATCAATGACAACTTGAATAAAAATTGTTGATAATATTAGAGCAATTTATAAGCAAAGTATTCTCGTTAGCTAAATATAGTTCGTTGTTGATATGCACTTACAATCTGGAACCAAAATATATGAACTTTATTTATGCATGATCCTCCTATAATTCCAATCCAATTTAATAGTCATGGTCATAGCCTTCACATATAGTCAAAATAAAAAAAAATTATTAAATTATCATGGATCTTATTATATTGAAATGGAAAACAGTATTAAATACTTTAAAATATCATATAAGTAATTTGAAATGTCATAGAAAAATATTTTATGCTATCATTTGTATCCAAAAATTTCAACTTGAGAAAAGAAGTAGAGCTAAAAACTTCAAATGGCTCAAATGTTGATGAAAAATATCAGATTAATTATAATGCTAAAAAAAACTCGCGTAGTTATATTAATTAAAAAAAGATTCATAAAAATCAAATATTATCCAAACAATTTAAGAGATTAGTTATATTTTGGATTTGAAATCCATAGCTCCTACTCATTAAAATCAATTTTAACATTAAGAAACTTATAAACATAGAAACTATAAAATTATTAAAATGTCTTGTAAATAAATAGCAAACAAATATGGTTTATACTTGCAGTGGTTTGACATTTTTTAAATGAAGTAACACTAATACTAAATTTATACCAATTGTTGTAATTTAGAAAAACACACTTTAGAGTTCTAAATGAATAATAAACAAACATGGTTCATACTAGCAATAGTTTGACATTTTTCACATGCTAACATTAGTGCTAAATTCAAACCAGGCAGTGTGATATAGAAGAATACATTTTAGAGTTGAGGAAATTTTTTTGGATTGGTATTCAATTTTATTTATTTATTTTTTTTTTGGTGGAGTTTGATTCTTGCAAAGTTTTTCTTATTTAGCGTAAATTAAAATATGGCCTCAGAGCTTGGGCTGCTCAACCGTGGTGAATTGTTTGCACAATTGAAAGAGAATTTGAAGTTTAATCATTGACACATTTAACTCTATTTTGCCCTCCATACTACTCATCAAACAGTAATATAACAATTATGCAATTTTCTTTAGAAATATCAACTTTGAAATTAAACAACTACTGCTCATAACTAAATTTTAATGCAATTACATGTTATAGAAAGATTAATGAAATAAGCATACAATAAAAATTCATCCTATCATATTGCAAAATCAACATGTTGAATAGGGCACAAAAGACGTACCACTGTTACTATTGCTTCTTAAACTATTCTTTCTAAATAAGCAAAATGAGTCAGTTTTTTTATTATATAATAAATTGCACTACAAAAATATTTTACATGGGATAAATGTGAGACCTAAATAACATAAGCATACAAAAATGGGTAATTATTGTTGGTGACGAACAATTGAATTAATTGGTAAAACCTTCGAGAGATCAGCAATTATTTTCTTTTCCTCTAAAAGTTGAACATATGATTTTTAAAATTGATGCGGACAGATATATAGGGCACATAGAACATAATGTTATTTTGGAATAATATAATGCGACTAAACTTTTATCATGCGATTATTCAGAACCTAACATGACACTAATGAAATGTATTTTTATAATTGTAGGGTGGCAAATAATCACGGAGAAGGAAAGTAACTAATAGAAGGCAAAGAATCCAACAAACAGAAAGACAATTTGGATACGTATTATGTGATGATGGTTTGATCACGTAGATTGGATAATATATTGATGGAAGTGATGAAGAAAGAGCAAAAGGAGAAAGATGGAGAAATCTGCGCTGAATTCTAGAACAACAAAAAGTAGGGAAATCTGAATGCAAAGAACACCGGACAATTAAAATAGAATGGATAAATGATTACTTAAGAGAGTCTCATAGCCAACTGTAAGTAGGGCACTAGAAAAAAACGAGGATCTATTTAGGCAAGTAACAAATATCATGATGAAGCTTGAATCTTGAATCCATGATACCAATGCTAGGTAAAATATGTTACTATTTTGGAGCCCCCAGGGCCAAATCATCAAAAGAAGAAGGCAATGGAGGAGAAAATGATGAAGCACAAGAAAGAAATGAAGAAAAAGGAGGAGAAATAGATAAAGAATTATTTTCATGTTAATGCTAATAGGTAAACATAAGTGTAATTTACAAAAAATATTTTCATGTTTTCTGTATGTTCGTAAACTTCAAAATTCCTTGTTATGTTTCTTGTGTTAACATATGACGCCTTAAATTACATGTGTTGTTTTTCTTGACATCTTAAATTATGAAATATCTTTTTTGAAGTTGCATTTCTTTTGCATTTTTTGTTAGAATTTATTTTTTCTTCATTCTAAGTGTTTACAAATTCATGCGTTTTGCTAAACATTTTGCTCTAAATATAGATAATTTTATTTTTAATGCATTAATCGTTTGTTCTCACACACATCCAAAATTATCAAATTAATACTCAATCTTAACATAAAAAAATTCAAGACAATTAATAAAAGAAAGACACTACTACATAGCACATTTTATTGTGGAGAAAAGCAAAAATATTGTCAGAATAGCTACTTAGCATATGCATAATAAACCGTTAGGATAATTCTGCATCGTGCATAAAAATTTTATTATCAACTATATTGAAAAACTACCAAAATATACTGCACTACACATCCAAGGGGGGAGAATTTAGCACTGCACACAGTGTGGTGCACCCCCAACTAATGTGTATATATATCTTAAACATGATCCAATGCATATTTAAAATAAATGTACGCAACTTGGCAAATAAAAGAATGTAACAAAAAACTAACATTCATTATATGGAATTCATCATAAACATTGTTTTAATATGCAAAGTATTCAACTCAAAATATTACAAATATTCAATCATCAATGTTCATATCGCTATCACTATCACTATCATTAGAATCGTAGTCTCCCTCATTCCATTCACTTTCTTCTATTTTATATTCATCACATTCTTCTTCTTTATCTTCATCGTCTTGCTCCTCATTGTCATAATACCTGAGTGTAACACTCATATCATGACAAACGCCCTCAATTTCATTCAAATCTAATTCTTCTAGATTAGCATTTAAAGTAATATTAACCTCATCAATATCAACTTCCACAAGAAATGTTGTAGAGCATATACTTTAACTTCTTGAAATGCATTCTCAATCCTTCATTCTACACATCATCTTGTGCTACAACTTTTGGAATGTCAAACTTGCATCAACTTTTACCTTGCATGCAAGCCACCAATCACACCTCTCTCGTTTCATGTTGGGAAAATTAGGATAATATATTTGATAAGCTTGAGGTCAATATAAAAGGGCCATTCATTTGCAACTTTGATTTATTATTAATTTCCACAAGCCTAGTTGCATGGACTTTCATCCCTTTATCTGAAGTGTCAAACCAATGACATTTAAACAAAACTACGACACACCCCAAACTAAAATATTCCAACTCCAAAATTTCTCTATCAACCCATAGTAGTCAATGTTCTATTTATTGTAGGTGCTTCCAAAAACATAAACACGATAGTTTGTTGTTGTTTTGGCCTATCCATATGCCAAACTGTGAAACTCGAATCCATTAGCAAAGTATCCTTTGTAGCATAAAACTCGATGATTTAGGCCATATGCTAGTTTACTTATGTTATCAATTCCATTATCAACACCTAAAACCTATTAAGAAATAAGCAATTAGCATGATGCGATATATCTTAAATTTCTAAATCTTGCATGTTCCTAATTTATGAATCGCATATATGAGCAAGTAGCCATTGAAGGAAGTCTCGACCACGTAAAATATCAAGTTTCCTCTCATTCATCATTAGGAATTGTAATCTCTTTCCTTCATAAAATTTCCTTTACATGTTAAATAAGATGAACATGTATCATTTTATATAATATTTGACCAAAAACTGAACTTAAAACTAAAAGTTAAAGAACTCACTTCACAAGAGGGATTGATCTCAACACAATTCATCAAGTTTTACCAATTGGAAACGCTCATCTCTTCCTCACTTAGATATCTAACCATAAGTTTAAAACTAGGAATCATCTAGGGTGTGTAAAAATAGATAAGCTACCATATTGATCTACTATCCCTCCATCATCATTTCGTGAAACTTGATTTAACCCAATTCTTGTGGTTCAAAATATGAGGAAAAAAATTTCAAAACTTCCTCAATCATGTATGCCTCAACGATAGAAGCTTCCAGTTAAGGTCCATCTTTTTCTTCCGGTGGTACAAAAACCTAAAACTCATGAAGATTGTTTTTGAATTAGTCCCTTCAAGCTTTTATTATTTCTTTACAATAAATAGATATGACAAATTACCTTTCAAAAGGATACATCCATCAATATTAGACAGGCCTACCAACCTTTTCCTTATATGCAAGATGAATATGCAAGTGCTCCATAAAATTCAAAAACCCTAGGGGGGAAGATCTTTTCTAGTTTGCATAGAATCTTAACAATGTTCTTCTCAAGTTGCTCTATGTGCTCCACGTGCAAGCAACATCGTTCCACAAATGCCCTTAGAAAAATTACTAAGCTCAGTTAATACTTCCCAAATTATTGTTAGAATTAGATCTCGAAATGCAATTGGGAGCAATCTTTGCATGAACACATGACAATCATGGCTCTTCATCTCATAAAACTTGTATTCATTCTTGTTCACACAACAAGCTATATTCGATGAATATCCATTTGGAAATTTTAAATATTTTTCCCAAGTGCACACTTTTGTTTATTTGTGTTTTAGTCAAACTATAAGGTGTTTTAGGCTCATAGACTTTCCCATTTGCATCCTCAAATAAATACAGTTCAAGATGACTACAACACTTCTTTAGATCTATTCGAGCTTTTGCATTGTCTTTAGTTTTATATTTGACATTCATCACAGTGTTGAAAATGTTATCAAAAATATTTTTCTAAATATGCGTTACATCTAAATTATGTTGAATAATCTTTGTGTGCCAATAAGATAACTCACAGGACATGCTTTTCTTCTCCAAATTCTGAGTTTTACCAAATCCCTCAATTACTTTTGAACCGCTTGATAGGTTGCAAAATGTGATATTTGGAAGCCCCCCAACCAAATGATGCATTCTTTCACCACTTAAGCAAGGAGGTGGTGGATCAATTTCAATTATACCTCTATGAAACTTATATACTTGTTTTCTAAAAGATAAGAGTAGGCCATGATAATCAAACCAAGAAACTTTTTTCCCAAATTGAAACATGAAAGATTTAGTGTTTTCCAACAATAAGGACAGGCCAACCAACAATGGGTACTCTAACCAGATAGCATTGCATTAGCAAGAAAATCACTAATTGTCCACAAAAGTGCTACCCTCATTTGAAAGTTTTGTTTTCTACAAACATCATAAATTTCAACACTAGTGTTCCATAATGTTTTCAACTCATCTATTAGAGGCATAAAACACATCAAGATTTTTTCCTACACTCTTTAGGCCTAAAATTACCATATTAAGGAACATGAAAGACTACTATATGTACATTCATGGAGGAAGATTGTACACAGTTATAATCACAAGCCAACAAGAGTACAAGGTACTAGAACTAACAAATGGACTAAAGCCATCAGTGCATAACTCAAGGCATACATTGCGCAAGTTTGAGGCAAATGATGGATGAATGTGATAAAATTGCCTCCATAACTCACCATGAACTAGGTGTGTCATACACCCATTTTCACAATGATTTTTAGCATGCCAAGTCATGTTCTCATAGGTATACTTAGATACATATAGCCTTTGCAGTCTAGGAATTAATGGCAGGTAACTTAGCACATTGTACAAGACCTTTTTCCTAGCTCGATTTTCTTAGCTTGTAGCAAGGATGACTACAGACAAAGCATTCTTGGAGATCCTTATTCTCTTTGTAGTATAACATGCAATTATTCATACAAGCATCAATCTTCTCATAACCAAGCACCAAGTTTTCCAATTGCTATTTAGTCTTGTAAAAGTTGTTAGGCAACTTTCACTTTCTAATGACATGCTTTTGATGATTGACATAAGTCAATCATCGCAAGCCTCAGGCATATTATACTCTACTTTGAGATTCAATAATTGGGAAAAAGCTAACAATTTGGTGTGTTAGTTACAACTATCCCACAATAGCTCATGGGCATCTTTTAAGAAGTTGAAGAACTTTCGTGCCTTCAAATTAGACAGTTCTTCATTACCTGATGTATTCAAATTACTATTAGTGCCAATGACATCTCTCACCATTATTCTATAGTGAGACTCTTCTTCATTTGAAGGCATTGAAATTTTTTTTAAAGGTTTACCATGTGCATGCCATATATCGTAACCACAAGTAAACCCATTCTTCTCAAGGTGATAATGTACATCATCTCAATTGAAGATCTTTTTGTTATCATATTTTGAGCACCGGCATTTTATTTTACCACATAAAGATATCTCGTTTGTGCAAAGGCAAAGTTCAAGAACTTCTCCACCCCTATCACAAATGCATCTTCAAAGATAACCAGTGTTACCAAGATGTTGCCACATCTAACTATGATTAGTAGACATACTTGCTGCATTTTTTAACTAATTACGTGAGGTTAGGATAGGAAGATAAAATCTTTAAAGTCAAATGAAAAAGAACCAAGAAACAACAAATTATATGATAGCATAATAATGATATTTCTTTAAATTTTCTACGTAAGAACATATGCATGCTAGCTCTAATACTAGCTTTTAAAATAGTAGCATATTCTTGTTCCATTTATATCTTATAGAGGCATAGCCATATAATATTTCTTGTTCCATTTATACTTTGAAAAAATAAACATTTGCCTATACTATTTATAAAAGTATGAATACATTAGAGGTTTAATTGAAATATATTCAATTGTATGAGAGTTAACTAAATTTAACATAGTTACGTAAAAAAATTAAAAGAAATTTAGTCAACTTTTTTCCTTTTTTTTCTTGCTCGGCCTGAATGTTGAAGCCAATAGGAGGCACTACCCAATCAAGTAGTTTGGGTACTCGACTTTGATTTGTACTTATATATAATATATATATATATATAATAAGTATATTTGTATATAATATATATAAATAATATATATGTACTTATATATAAGGTTTCTTTTTGCTACAATAATATTACACTATATTATCTAAAAGTATATAATTAACTTTGCAAAATTTACAATTAGAACAAAAGGAGAATCCATTAATAAATATCTAACTCCTAAATTCTATTGGGAAAATGTTTAGAGTAAAAAAAAATGATGGAAGTAATTCTTCTAAAAAATTTTATTATGTCATTCTAAGTGTCAAGATTTACAAATTTAGCTGTAATAACAAAAATATTATTATCAATAATTACAAGAATTCAGGCTTCAAAGTAAAACTATTAATTTTATGTAATAACAAAAAATTATTTTTGAATAGAAGTTAAACAAGTTTCTTACATATATTATTCATGCAGGGCTCGATTAAATTAATCCAAGTGGATGGCTTATTATTGAATAACTAAACCAAGTCCCGATGGAATTCCAAATCAAACTTAAAATTAATAAACTATTTTTATAATAAATTTTGTCTTACAATTATTTTACAATTTTTTATAGTGAAGGTTTTGATAAAAATATTTTAATATTTTCTCAAAAGTTAAATTGCCATATTATTTTACGTAAATGGCAATTAATTAATTTATTTAATGTTATAATTGTAAAATTTAAAGAAAAAAACAAAATTATTGTTGGAAGAAAAATTTTAAGGGAACAAAACTTCAAAGCAAATATTGAAACAAAATTTTAAAGCACATATTATAAAAATAAAAATTTGTAAATTTAATGTCTCCAATGTACATGGAAATTAAATTGAGACAGAAAATTCCTTCTTTAATCAACCTCAAAAATACATAATTAAGATGGATTATCTCTGTTGCTAAAATAAATATTAAAAAATTAACAATTTTAGGCATATTAGTGACGAAAATATTCACTTTATAACTTTAGTCTCTAATTTGTCTATATTTTGTCCCAATAATTATTTTTTGGTCCTTGTTTTACAAATTTAAGACAATTAAATTTTCATTTACATTCCGTTTTTAATCTATTCAAATTAAAGATAGAATTTTTTCCATCTTAAAAATTCTATCTCTAAAGTCTTGTTCTCTTGTAGTGAAAAAAAATATGCAACAATTTGTTCAAAAATTATTCTAAAGTAATAAATTGTTTCATAATTGAATTGTTAAACAACATATGAGCAAAATGAAATACTATAAGAAATACAAACGTAAAAGAAAGTCGAAAAAAGAAGAAGAAACTATATTCATAGAACAATTTGATCTCCACTTTGTTCTTCTTCTAGCTAAATTCTCATGCAACTTCTAATTCTAGTCAAGAAATCAAAATCAGAATCCTAACTAAGTGTTTAAAAGATCTATTAATGATCAATAATAAAATCTTATGGAAAAATAAATAAATAGTACAAATTAAATGACTATTTTGCCCATCCCTAAATTAAATTACACGGAATCATGCCAACTTTCCTGCCAACTTGCACCAAGTTGTCCCTTTTTCCAATCCTACAATTTGTGTTTCCACAAGTTCAAATTTTCATCAATTAATAGAGAAATATAACTTTTTAGTGAAAAACTTATTTGTTAAATC
>JACGDI010001674.1:250900-269968 GCA_014898725.1 Jacaranda copaia
TCAATTTAATATATTCCCTTTTATTTCTTTATACTATTATTAAAAAAAAGAGCTTAATTTGTATTTAAAATAAAATTTATTTTTGGTCCTTTTACATATTTTTCCCTCAATCCTCTACAAAAGTTAAAAAAAAAAAAAGTGATACAGAGGATAAAATTGAAAAAATACGGATATTTTAGGTAGTTGGAATATCAAATTTGAAATTCTAAATTTAGCCTTTCAAGTACATTTAAACAAAGAAATACCATATTTTTATTGTCACATTTACAACAATAATACTTTTGAAAAAATAATAATTTTCTTATTATTGTTTTGATAATATTTTTTATAATTTCGAGCAATATTTTGTATTAGATTATTTTGCTCCTTATTTGAATCTAAATTGAAAATTTATTATTGAGAATTCATTTTTAGATAGATTGAATTATTTATTTGTTTCATCCTTTTCATTAGCTAAAATTAGTTTAATTTAGCAACAAACCAATACCATTTATAAATTCTTTTCTAGAATTCTTTGATTGCTGTCGTTCTTGTTTTTTGAGTCAATTCATCTACATCTTTATGATTTGTCAACTGCTAGTACTATATAAAAAAGGAGTCTTTACATTCGTGATGGTTTTAACTTTACTTTCCCCAAGTTCGTTTTCTCTTTATCACAACCCAGCAACCAAACATGTTTTTTCTTTAAATTAATTTAAAAAAATTGATCCATAAGTTCTTTTTAATTGTTCTCTTCTTGAAATTTAGTCTACATAAATGGGGTAAAAAGGAGAAGAAATTCTTGAGATTTTTTATAATGTTGCAATAAAAATTACAACCATTAGGTAATGAGGCCTTCTATTTTTTAATTTTTAAACTTACTTGGGAATTGTTTGTCATCACGTGGATTTATGTTAATTGAGAATCAATAATACATATTATTTAATATGTTAATATTTACTTATGATGTTCAAATAAATAAGTTTTTATTATTTATCATTATAATTAATATCGATATTATTCATCATACAGTAAAATTCTTTACACATGGACAATAAGCAACAACTACTAATATCTCAAAGACTTCATTTTCTAAAAGAAATGTTTTCCTAACTATCATCTCAATTAAGATAAGGTTGATTTATTAAAAGATACCAAAACCTAATTTGATTTTGTGATTGCGTTCCCGTACATTTCTTTTGTAGTTTGGACTCCTTAATCTAAATTTATTTTAGACTTTACTTCGCACTTATTTAATTTAACCAAAAATTTATCAACTTGTTTTTGTTTCTTGTTTTGGTTGGTTCACCCTAATTTCTCTCAACTAAGTAGATTTATGCTCCTCCTCCCCTCTCTTGCTCATAGGTCTCTATTTAGTGCCCTTGTTTTCTTCCTCTGTTTGTTGGCAAGAGCTTTACTTAGAAAATGCCACCAACACTAGTCAGATCACTTTTTTGCACTTTGCCACTCCATGCACAAACAACATCAATGTGAGGTTCACACTTTTCCAATTTTCAAATTCTAAAAATGTCCACAAGGTGGCAAGTAGTCCAAATTTAACTGTTAAGGAGTTATGTTGTAATGTTGAAGTGTATGTCGTATCAATTATAGATGCATGAGTTTAATCAAATTGTACATTTAGTTGGAGAAAACTAATCTTGAATTAGCCCTCAATTGATCATGTTACAATTCCTTACTCATTTATAAATGTATGTCACTTTAAACATTGATGACAATGTCTCCAATATGATCTAATTGCATATGTGCTTGAAGTTGGCCATTGTTAACACAATAGTCATCTTGAAAAATGAAGCCAATGGTGGAAAGTAAGGCAATTATCTCTGCAAATAAATATTTCATATGTTTACCTTCATAGTTATTGATTTTTTTGGTATGCTCTATGTTAAAGTAGTACCTTTTATGTAATACTATTATAGTACTAGTATATTGAAATACTTGATTTATACATTGCAATACTTAATAGTAGAAAAATTAATATCACGTTGATGCATTTTAGAATTTATAGACTTACACTACAACACTTCTGACTCACTTGCGATTCATTTTACTTTGTATTTATTCTTTGCAAGCAACACCTTTAGAAGTGAAATAGAGAAGAACATTGCGTCCACAAACAAAACATGGTATGATTTGCCTTTGCAAAGGAATTTGATAGATACTTGGAGTCATTATATCTGACAAGTATCCAAATATTCAAGGATGTTGAGGGATTCAAGAAAATAATGGCAAAATGATCATTGTAATGTTTAATGATGAAAATTGCAAATGACAAATATGTGCATTGAGAAATGAGGCTAATAAACTATTTAGCATTTGAAAATGCAATCTGCAACACACATATAGTGAAGGTAATCTTCAGACTAGGGAACATCTTAGAGTTGATTTTGCTTGGGTTGTTAATATAGTCAAAATAAATTGAGAAGAAATCCTTATTACCAGCTTTATACTATGTTGAAATATATCCACAAATAATTTTAGATGGACATTAGGTACTAAGGGATAGATGGCTAGGGAAATTGTTATGTATGAAATATATGAATTCATAGGACATAAAAGTGCTCTTATGATAAATTTTAGGTGGTATTGTAGCATTGTGAAGGAAAATGTCCTAAAAGAGTTGCTAATTACGAGATTGACCCAACTATTTAAAAACTTCATTCATTTTTCATACATTCTATGATTTGTATTGCTAGTTTTCTTACTTGATGGAGATTTTGGATATTTTTTATAATGCACTCATATTAAAAATAAATATAAAGGAAAATTAATTAAATTTATGACTAGAATCCCAATAATAATCTATTAACATTAGTATATGCAATTGTTGGTATTGAGAATGATACTAATAAGAAGTGCTTTGTTTAAAGCTGAGAAATACCTTATATTCTCACTATAACACAGGATTCAAAAGATTTACCTTCTTCTCCATCCAACATCTTAGCTTTTTTAAGGCTATTCCCATGGAACATTCAAGCAATCACCATGCGTATTGTTTAAGATACTTATTAGATAATTTCAAGGAACAAGTAAAACTTTTATATTTAATTGTGAAGTGGTTTTTGAATAATACATTTACACATAAAACAATCCTATAACTTTAATTTTAGGTCTTGAGAATGTACCCTTCTACAACAAGAAGTATTGTACTTTTATTCTCATGAAGGCTACATATGTTCCTACAAGGGATAAATATACCCATTATACCTATCATATAGACAATATATCAAAGTTTAGGCTTTGCCCTAGAGACTTCATGCAATTGGAGCGACAATGCACTAGGAGGTAAGCACACTTTCTTTTCTTTTCAACAATAGGGACTTTGAATGGCAACAATAGCAAAGAGGATGATGATAACAAGGAGAAAGAAGGGAACGAAGTAACCAGGAGAAAAGAAAAAAAGAAGAGGAAGAAAAAAAAAGTTTCGCACTTGAAAATTACAAAGTACCAAGGGACATTCCTTTAGAAGTCCATCACAAATAAAACAGTATAAAACTTACAATGCATTTTCAAATTGAATATCCGTATGAAAACTGACCATTGGTGCACGGTCCACGATGAACTTTGAGATGAAAAACCCATTCGAAAATTCCACTAAAAATGTTCCTACGAAAATCCATCTAAAATTTTACTCAATAGCGCACAGTTCATAAAGAACTTTCAATTAGAAAATCCATCTGAAAATTTCCTACATTTTTCCTGCCAATCAATGGGAAATTTCTAATGGAGTTTCGACAATTCTATTGTCCATTAAATTTTTGTCAATAGTCAGTCATAAATTTTTAGTGGAACTCTTCCACTGGAAATAATAAGTTTATTATAATGAATTCAATTAACAACTACAAACGTCATAAAATAAATAGATGAATGTTACCAAATAATCACTTAAACAACAATTAAGAAATTTTAAGTCACAAATATGAAATTCTAACATGTGGAGATAGACAATTTCAATCTCAAATTTGAGGTCTCAAAAAAAATTTCACAACAATTGAAATACATGAAAAATTTAAATGCATTTTTAAAAATAAAGCAATTAAATTTTTGAATACTGATAAGAAAAAATCACAATTAAAGTGCATGATAATCACAATTGAATGCAATAAGAAAAAATTGAGAAAGTAGAGAGAAAATTAAGAGAGTTGAGAGATTGAATTATAATGAAAATTAATGATAAGAAATTTTAAAAATATTTAATCCATTGTAAAAAATTAAATATATAAAAAAATTAATGGTTAGAATTTAAAAAGGGCCAAGCAATTAACTATTGCAAATAATCATTGGAAAACAACTACTTGTCATCCCTTTTTTTTTTTAATTTTTTTTATAAAACATATGAGCTAAATGTAGCTTGACTAACATATATGCAGCCCGAAATAGTCTAGTAAGTAGCCTAGTTTTAACTAGCTCATTTACTATAGCTATGTGAATCGATTAAAATAAGTCTGATTTTCACTCATTTTGATGACTCTAACCATTATTTAAAAAAAAGAAGAAGAAGAAGAAAAAGTAGGAGAAGAAGACTAAAGAAAATTAAGGACAAAAAACTCATACTTCAAATTTCTGTTGATTATGTTTGTTTAGTAGGATAAAACAATGGTTATAATATATCTCTTATAAAAAGATACATTTAATCATTGTAAAAAGGACTTAATATTTGGCTTGAAAATATGTTAGAAAAAACGAATAAACAACAATGCTCAAACATGTTATAACCTAAAAGGACCAAGTAATAAAATTTTAAAAATACCCGTAAAGAAATTCAATAACATAACACAAGATTTAATATGATTTGGCTATGTGCCTACTCCATGTGATAAAGTGATGAATTTTATTGATTTTAAATTAAGTACCAAGTACAATTTCAAGACTAACAAATGTCATGAAAATATACCCAACTCCCTCGTTTTAACCTCCTTTTAGAGGAAAAATCTCAAAAACAATCCAAAACTATCATGAATAGGGTCTTAAAGTGAAAATAGGAGACAAAAATCACTTAAATTTGTGTTCGAGTCGAAAATGACCCTTTGGGCCTATGATGCGTGCCCTAGTATGTAAAAATTGTGCTTGGATAGTAGTGCCCATGCCTAAGTCTAGGCATCTAACCCCTAGGCATAAGATATCTACCTAACTGGTGCTTGGGGATGCACCCATGTGCCATAGAGTGCAACAAGTACCCCCAGGCATCATACCCCCAGGTATAGGTACATTTGTGCATGTACATATTCAAACACTAACAACATATGAAATATATAATCTAGTACACATCATGACATACATACAACTACAAATTGCACTAATATATAGCACATTAGATATGTGCTCTCTTCTCAGTACTTGGTGATAGATCTGATGAGAGTCTGAAATAAGTTGCAAGTGGCGTACTGACTACTCTGGACTTATTCATCCCAAAATGCTCTAGTATTTTCTCAATAATTTTTTACTAAGACAAATATAACAATTCGGAGTATCTATCTTGAAAAATCTCCATACCCAATATCCTCTTTGTGTTGCCCAAATCCTTTATCTCAAATTCTTCACTCAACTAAACCTTTAACACATTGATCTCAGATATATTTTTAAAGACAATTAATATATCATCAACATACAGCAAAAATATATGAGAAGACCATCACTGCACCCTTATAGTACACACAACAATCATAAATGCTCCTAATATACCCAATCTTAATAAAAAAAAATGCATCAAATCTCTTATACTTCTTCATGGGAGACTACTTCAAGCTATGAAAAGACCTTTTCAAAGGCATGCATGATTTTCTTCTCTTGAAACAATGAATCCCTCTAGTTGAGCCATACACATTCACTCTTTCAACTCACCATGCAAGAATTCCGTCTTCATATCTATATGCTCTAACTCTATATAAAATAAAGCTACCATGGCAAGTAATATACAAATGGAAGTGTACTTTATCATTGGGAAGAACACCTCAAGAAAGTCAGTTCCCCTTTTCTATGTAAAACTATCTGCAGCCAATCGTGCCTTTATAGCAAGCATCCTCAACCTTTGAAATTCCTTCTTTCCTCATGAAGATCCATTTGCTTCCAACCATTTTGTTACCCTTTAGCTACATTAACTAGCTCCCATGTGCTATTATTATGTAGAGACTCTATCTTTTTATTCATAACAGTTAACCATTTATCAGAATCTATATGAGAAATGGTCTCTCTATATGTAACTGAATTATCTTGCCCAAACTCCTCATCGAACTCAATGTATAAACAACAACATCTGAATACCTAAACCATTGTGGTGGTTTAATTTATCTTTTCTCTCTATCGTGAGCCAAATGATCTTTATGTTGTGAATCGATTTCTTGTTGCTAATTAGGTGATAATGAGCTCTCACTAGCTTCATCCACCACCTTATGTTTCTCTTTTGAAATAACTTGTGGAGTGTCAGTCTCAAGTTCCACATTCTCTTTAGTGCCCTCTTGACTGCTATCTCCCTACTCCCCATTCTTTAACATAACAAACTCATTGAATGTCATATCTCTGTTAATAATTGTCTTGGAGCACTTATCATTAGTACACCATGAAGGATAACCCTTAACTCAATTTGCATAGCCTAGGAATTTGCACTTCCTTGCCCTCGACTTAAGCTTCCCATTACGAATACAAGCATAAGCCAAACACTTACCCCTAGATTCATGTAATTAGCAAGAGACCCTGACTAAACTTCTATTAGTATCTTGTAGTTCAAAGTAGTCAATGGCAACCTATTCACCAAATAACGAGCAATATTAATAGCTTCATCTTAAACATCCTCAAAGAATTTGGTATTAAAGAGCATGTATCTAGCTCTTTTTAAAATACTTCTATTAATCCATTTTGCAACCCCATGCTACTATGGTGTATGTACAATTGTGTGATGCCTCGCAATCCCCTTCTTATAGCAAAACTCTTGAAATTCTTTGTTACAGAACTCCAAACCATTATCAGTCCTCAAGCATTTGACTTTTTTCCTAGTTTACTTCTCAACTAAGATTTTTGACTGCTTGAAATTGACAAACACCTCATCATTATGCTTCAACAAGTACATCCAAACTCTCCATGAGAAGTCATCAATGAATGTCAATATGTACTTAGCACCACCCTTCGAGGGAACTTGAAAAGGTTACCAAAGATTTGAATGGATGTAATCTAAAGTGCCCATGGTCTTGTGAACTATTGTGCTGAGCTTTACTATATGTTCCTTTTTAAAGACACACTACTCACAAAAGTCAAGCATCCCAGTCTTTTCTTCACAAAGCAAATCCTATTTACTTAACTCTAACGTTCCCCTATCGTTTATATGCCCAAGCTGCATTATGCTACAACCTTATAGTATCCATGAGTGATGAAGAAACTTCCACAATACCAAAAACTAATTTACCTCATAAAATATAAAGGCCACTCTTTTTCTCTCCCATCATGATTCACAGACCACCCTTTGAAACTTGGAGAGCTCTATCTCGTGCTCTATACTCACACCTATTCTTATCCAACGTGCCAACTGAAATTAAGTTTTTCTTAAAATCAAGAACATGACGCACATTTGTTAATACCCTCACAATTCCATCATGTATGTAAATACTCAATATGCTAGTACCAACAACTCTACAAGATGCATGATGCATCATTTTCTATGAGCACTTTACCACCACTATATTTGTGATAGTTGGTAAAACAATCTTCTCATGGGCATATACAATAGCAGCAACCACCATCCAAAATCCACTCAAAACTCAAAAGACTCTCAGTAACATTAAGAACACGTACTTCACCAAAAGATTCACCTGAATCCTTTGCTTTCCCATATTCTCGGTATTTTGGTTTCCAATGTCCCTTGCCTCCACAACTATAGCATTTATCATTAGATATAAGCTTGCCTTAAGACTTAGTTTGGCCTCTACTTTTTCTCCTTCATTTTGGTCTCCCTTTCACAATCAATCATTGCCTATTGTCACTATCTTTACTGCCTAGAACATGGTTTCTCAATCCATTCAAATTCAATAAGGCCTTCACATCCTCCATTGATATCATAATTGTCCCATAGAATAAAGTCTTAATCAAGTACTCAAAAGATTTGGGCAAAAAACACAAAAGAATCAACTCTTGATCTTTAACAACTTGCACATATATACTATCTAGATTCAATATTATCTTATTAGAATAATCAATATATTAAGTAATAGGCGTACCTTCCTTCATCCTAAGGCTGTATAGTCATTATTTCAAACGCAACCAATTTATAAAGGACTTCATTATATACAGACTCTTCAAATTTGACCACAATTCTGCTACTATACTGTTTGCAACTACCTCTCTTGGTACATTATTTGCTAGTGATAATACGAGACTACCATTAGCCTTCTACATAAATTCATCCTTATCCTCATCTGAAAGCATTTCTAGCATGAAATTTTTGCCTTTTAATGCACTCTGCAAACTTTGATGACATGAGAGAGCATGCATCTTCATCTTCGACAACCTAAAGTCATTCTTCTATTGAATTTCTCTACCTCATATGTCATCACGGACATCTTGGTCAATTTGACTTTTGATACCAATTTGTTATAACCTAGAAAGATCCAAATAGTAAAATTTAGAAACTTCCCACAAAGAAATTCAATAATAGAACACAAGATTTAACATGAATTGGTGATGTACCTACTCCACATGATAAAGAGATGAATTTTATTGATTTTAAATTAAGTGTCAAATATAAATTCAAATTCCACAGATCTCACAAGAACACCAACTCCTTCGTTCTAACCTTCTTTCCAAGAAAAAAATCTAAAAAAAAAGTCAATAACTATCATGAATAAGGGCTTAAAGTGCAAATAGAAGAATAAGAAGGAAAAAAAAAAGGCATATGTTAGGGTTGAAAAATGACGCGTTGGGCTTGTGTTGCGGGCTATGGCACACAAAATTGCACCTTAACACATAGACACCCAACTATTGCATGCTGAGCACTAGCGTGTGGGCGTCTGCTTGATGAGCGCTAGTGCCCCAGGTCCCTCACATATGACTGGCACATCCCATGTGCACCTCAGCGCACGTGCTACTGTCCGACCACTATTTTTGCACCATTTCTTGTTGTTTCTTGTTGTTTTCATCGTTTTCAATTTAAATTTTAGGGCATATCAATAAAATGCAATCTCTTATTACTTACAATCTTTGAGTCAAATTATACTTCATTTTATTGTAGAAAATAACACATGTCATATAATTTTATAACATTCTTCTGTAGTATCATGGGAATTCCCCGCCTCCGACCTTCTATTTTTCAAAATAATAACTTGGTGGTGGTATGGACCTTCAATTATGAACACTAAGAATGACATGTAAATATTGCACAAAATTTATATTTCTAATTATTTCGAAAATTTTATTTATAATTATTATTTAAAATCGTGTGTCCCATCAAAGAATAACTTCAATATTTGAAACCTACGAAATATTTAAAAGACATATATATATATATATATATGGAACGATATGTGGAAAGTAATAGAACCAGCGCTTGTAGCAAAGCTGCGAAAATGATGATGGGTTATATGATCAGGATTCACGACACGTGTGTTTTGGCGTACACTTGTTTGCGTGCCAACTGCCAAGGGAGCTATGTACCTATGTCTTACGTGTGTGTATATATGCATAACAAGTAAAAGTTTGTCGCTCTGTTTGTTATTAAAAATGAAGAAACATGAGATGTGTGGCCCACTCCCCACATGATTTGTAGTGGATAGGAACCAGAGAATTCTGCAGGTTTCCAGGTCGTCCAGTCAAAAACAAAATCCCATCTTTTCTAAAAGAAAATCTCCAACTGTCCCGTAATAAAACACACACTTTCCCCATCCCTTCCACCTAATCCTCTAGCCATTGTCTCTCCCGCTCTGGACATCATTGCATGTATGCACGTATACATCAATGCCAAATATGTGCAAACTTGTTCCTCCATATGTGCATTAGGCTCCCCTTTCGTGCAGCATTTTTGCTTGCACTACCCTCCATCCACACATGAATGCTTCATCATTCAATTTGATTTTTTCTTTTTTATTTATAATAATAAAGAACATAGTTAGTTTTGCACTGCATAATAATGTCACCGTTTTTGAATAAGTTTTCTAATACCAAAAATTTATCCAATTAAAGTTAATGTTTCGACCGTCTCTTTTGTGTATTTTTCCAAAATTATCATCTTAATAAAAGAGGAACGTGGGTCCATTAAATTAATCATTATTTTTAAGGACAATGATGTAAAGCCACACAAAAATTATACTGTGTTTTACTCTTATCTACGATTTTGTACCAGATCAAACTAAGTTCCTTACTTTAGTGTTTAGAATGTTATGAAGAAATATAATAATAATAATATATATATATATATATATATATCAAACATTCATTTTGGGCATACAAAATTAGCGTAGTTTGGCACTACCACACTATTTCTAGTTTTTCCTTTTGTTCTTTCTTTGTGGTGATGTATAGCAATAATGACTATGGTTATTATCTTTCCGAGCGTCCGTTGATATATAAATAAATACCCGATCGAGCGCTAATTGTAATTCACAAACTACACATATATGTGAGATAAGCACAGAAGTATATTTATATTTATATATATATATGTACATTTTATACTTACAGAAAAATTTAAACTCTAATAACCCAGAAAACAAATGAAATTTTTTTTAATCACTGGACCAATCATAACTGCGTAACACTATTTCTAGTTGTGGATCGGTGTATGTATCTTCTCTCCAGCTAACCACACTGTTCTCTTTTTGCTATCATATTATCGTACTGACATAAAGTTTTGGGGTGGGGTTTTATATAATAATGAGTTCTCTTAGTCGATAAAATAGTTTGGGGTAAAAAAACATTTTGACCTTCAAATGATTTGTGCCTTCACATTTTACTACCTCACAAAATCTTTTCAAGTTATAAATTCTTACTCTTCACATCAAAGTGCAAATTATATCATACCATCTGTTACTGAATTTCGATAAAAGCTTCTTTTAAAATTCTTTGGTTTGTTGTGGCTTACTCATATTTGAAATTAAAATTATCAAGTCTTGTTGGGTGTAAATGGATAATACATCAATTGGATACATTTCATTAATATTTGTATCCCATTAATCTATATAATATTTATATTCATATTTGTACATGTTCGACGAATATTAGGATAATTATATCAGAATTTATATTAAATGGATGTTGAACGAATTCGGATATAACCATTTCGATTGTAGTTATTTGGTTATCCAAATTTGTTAACCTATATATAATTTAATGTACTTTTTTTTTAAAAAAAAATTATATAACTTCATTAAAATGAATATAAAGAACATAATATATTCCTGAAGAACAATTCCTAAAATAGAAAAATAAAAAAGAAGACAAAACCGAAAGTAAAAGACTTAAGAACAATTCCTAGAGTCTCTACACGAACCTAGCACAATCTCCCTCAAACTCTACTTGTAGTTAAACTAAGAGTGTAAACAATTCAAAAGGAGAAGGGAAAAAAAAAAAAAGAGCAATTAGAAACTAAGAAATATCAAATAAAAGTGCCAAAATAACAATTTTAAAAAATTAAAATACATGAGAAACTAATTAGAATATATATGTTATATATAATAATTTTCATATTTGTTATACAAATATTAGATATAACTAAAAGAAGGATAATAGAATATGTCAACAAATATGTATCCAAAGCGAATAACATATGAATCAGTATATGATTAACATATTCCCCTACTAAAAAAGATAGTGGTCACGAAATAAGTCAATAAATAAATAAATCACTTGCAGGTGTAGAGATCAATTTAGCAATTGTTTGAACCGATCACAAAAAATTAGTAACCACATTAGTGACCATTATGCGATCACCATTATCAGTGACTGAAAAAAAGAGTTTGATCACTAATTATTGATTCAATTAGTAACCACGTAAAGGTGGTCACTGATGCAATCATTATTCTGTAGCTAATGTTTTTTTTGAAGTTATATTCAAATCAACTGTTGATCAATTATAAAGTTGTCACTAATTAGTAATCATAGTGTATGCTCAATCAAATTCGATTACTCAAGTCCAAATTTTTTGAAAGATAGATATTTACTTAATTAAATGTTGACTAATCGAATACAAATAGCATCTATTTTAAACTAATATGTATTATATTTTGCATAAACAAATATAAATATAAATGCCGATGTAGACAACAATCAAATTTTTGAGTATCCAACAATATCAACAATCATGTTTAATGAATCACACAGACCTTGAAACTTTGCACATTCTTTCTCACTATGCCCTCCTAAATTCAAAAGTAAAAAGAACATATCAGATATGAAACTATGTGAAATTCTAGAGATTTACTTTAAGAAGTGTCAAAGTAAAACTAATACTTATTTTTTAGTCATTAAAAAGTTGGAATCGAGATCCCACCCACCAAATTGAATATCCTATGTGCATGAGGAATGTTATTGAGAATCTAAAATAAAATTTAATCAATCACATCACATTAAAAATATAGAGATTTTATTTTTCTTCTAAATTATTTAATTTAGACTAATTTGTTTTCTAAATGTATCTTTTAACTTCAGGAATTGTGTATTTACAGTTTGTGATAGAGGAACATTTAAATACTCTGGCTCCACAAACTGTTGCTATGGTAAAATTGTAAAAGTAATTTTTACGTATAAAAATCAATATTTGAAAGTAGCGATTTGTCAACATAAATTAATGGGCATATTTGGAACATGCAAAAATATTTTTGCATTTCCAAGCAATAAAAACATTTAAAAGAATTGTCAACGTCCATTTTAAAACATTACCAAAAGAGGTGTTAAGACGGTCTAAGCATAAAAGTGGCGCAAACGAAACCAAACTTGGATTTTGTTAGATAGCATCAGCAAGATGCAAACTTCCTAGTTTTCTTTTTTATTTATTAATTATCATGTTACGCCACCCTCATATGTATAAACTTAATTTATTATATTATTTATATCGTAGTTAATGAATTTGCGGTACTTTATGATACGGGGACGGGAACAGGCACAGGTACAGGTACATGGTATGTAACTCTATTAAAAATATGGTGCATTGAGAAGAGGTTTAGCCGGTACACTCTTTTAATACGCTGTACACTTATATAATTTATTTAGTTCGTTTTTAATATAAAATTTTAAAAAAACTTAAAAAATCATATAAAAATTTATATAAAATTTAAATAGAATTATCCACATATATTTTATATCAATGCCAAATTATAAAAATGGAAAAAGTTGAAATTAATTTAAAGATACTTAGGGAACATTACAAATGCAATAACACATAACAGTAAAAAGACACACTAAAATTTCAAACTTTCAATTCTTCTTTCTCTTTAATTTCTTGTTACTTTTTTTGGTAGCCTTTTTATTCTCTTAAACATCTTCAATTATCTTTGGATTTTCACAATAATAATCATCCAATTATTCATATTTCATCTTTGGTGATAAACTTCAATTAAATTTTTTTATGTATCTTCTTCTTCTTCTTTTTTTTTTTTTACTTTTAATAATCCAATTCATACACTTTAAAGCACCAATTCGAGTACCATACAATACCAATTTGCGGTACTTTAGGTAGAAAAGAGTATTAGGTAACTATGATTTATATTAATAAATAATAAAATACTCAATTTTTTATATAAATATAAATAAATAATATTAATTAACAGTAATTTTTTCATTCTATTTTAATTATATTACTTATCAAGTCACGAATATATTTTTAAAATGAAATCAAAAATTAAAAATATAAATAATACTTCAAAATCTACTATAGTATAAATATGTACAAACATCGAGGGCCTCACACTTTCAAATATTCCACCTTACAGTTAATGTACGGAGATTTATCTCAGTGGCAAGTAGCCACTCGACTGATAATCTTCCTAGAGCCTTACTTATTCGCGATGGAATACTCACTTCCACGGACATGTAGTGCCAAATTAGGCGATGCATTTCTTATCTCAACTTGATTTTTCATGGCTACAAATGCGCATCAGTCTCCCTGTCTTACTTCAGACCAAAAGAAAAGGAAAATTGCAGATCACACGTGAAAACCTGAGGCCATGTTTGGATTAAGGAATTTGATAACAAAAGAAAAATATTAAAGAAAAAAAATAAAAAAAAATATAGAACCTCAAATTTATTTAGTTGTAGAAGAAAATAATGAAAAAAAGAATGAAAGAAGAATGTATGGACAAATAACAAGAAAGTCAAAGGATTTTTCCTTCATTTTTCTTATCATTTTATAAAGAGAACTCATTTTCCTCAAATTCATTATATTTTTCCCTTACACTATGTTTAGTTCAAGGATTTTGTTATTGAAAAGAAAAGAAAATGCAAAGAAAAATATTTTTAATTATTTAGTTAGTAAGAAAGATACTAAAGAAAGGAAACTTTTTTTATAACTAAACAAGTTTGAGATTTTATATTTCTTTACTTCTGTTTTCTTTTTCCCCTATTATTTTCTTGTCCTTATCAAAATGTTTGGTTTAAGGAATTTGATAAAAAAAAAAAACAAAAGGAAATGTTAGGAAAAAAGAAAACAAAATCAAAAAAATATAAAATCTCAAACTTGTTTGGATAAAAAAAATAATGAGATATGAACGGAGGAGTATGTGTGGTAGAGAAAGAGAAATAGATTCAATAAGCTTTTTCCTCATTTTCCTTATCATTTTTGTGAGAAAAACTTATTTTTTTCTCAAACACACTATATTTTCTCTCAAATTTTTTCTTTTTTAATATTTTTTTTAACAACCAAACAATCAAAAATATTTTCCTTTCATTTTATTTTCTTTTCCTCACCAAAATCTATAAACTAAACATAATAAACATTTTCCTTATTAATCATTCAATCAAAAATATTTTTTTAATATTTTTTTTTGTTCTTTTAATCAAAATCCCTAAACCAAATATAGTGAAAATAAAAGTGCAAAAAAAGAAGAATCAAACAATTTTTCTTGATCCCACCCTCTCTCATTTTGAAGAACAGAACAAAAAGCGATTTAAATTTTTTATTTTATTTTATAAATATATAATACACGTATTAAATATTTTTTTATAAAAATAATTAATTAAAAAATTAAATACACTTCACATTAATATAGTTATTTATTTTATTTCATAAGTAACTTATGTATTAAATTTTTTTTATTAAAAAAATTAATTAAAATTTAAACATATTTTACATAAATACAATAATTTAAAATATAAAATAAAATAAAGAACTTAAGCGAGCAAAAAGCAAAACAGAGAACTTAAAGTGAACAAAAAGTTGCCTCGTTGACGTCAATTATTGTGTTTGCTCCCGATCCCGATCAAACAATTCCAATTTTTCTTTTAAAAATTAAATAAAATAAAATGATTACATATCATTGCATCACAATTATCATTATTCAACCCTTAATTAACAATTAAAAATGACCAAACACTATTACTAAACAAACACGTAGGCTTCCTTTATCGAAAGACTACTATTAAAATAAACACACCCACACTTCTTTTATTTAATAATAAGATTACAAGTTAAAACCTCGTAATCTAATTCCAACCCCCAAAATCCCACCAGTTTCAAGATTTCAAAAATCGAAGAAGTTAATTCATAACTCAGACCAATTTCTAGATTTTCTTCAGAGAGATATATATATATATATATATATGCAAAATAAAAGAATATAGTTTTACCCTTGTCACCAGAGCGAAACATGTCAGAACAGATTAATCCGATTCATGTGCAACTTCTCCTTAATTAAAGGTAAGGAAGACGTGATCAGAACTAGTCCGCACCAAAGGAAAGGAGGAGGCAAAAGGGTCACTCAAAAGAAAATTAATACATTACATTAATATTAGCATCTCCAAATCAATATTTACAATAATTAAGAAGCATGAGTTGATGATTCAGGAACGAAAAATAATAATAACTCGCATATACCTACTAATAATAACAGCAATTATGGAACAGGCTAATAAACCCATCTGCTTTCTCTGCTGCTACCATCCTTGAGCAGAGATCGAAACCACAATATCTTGTTTCTCCTCTGTACACAAAAAGACTTTCAAAGTCGTCGTCAAAACTTCCAAGGCTGTCGAGAGAAAATTGGCACTGCACCCCCAAAAAAGAGATTATACCCTTCACCCATTAACAATCATCCTCCTCCTCATCCTCATCCTCATATTTCTAATGATACCAATACTATATTACTATTTACAGAAAGTTCAGTTTGCTCCTTCCGTAATTGACAATTCTGCCCCCTTGATTACCCCCCTTCCAATTTCTTGAGCACTGCTCTTTACAAGCAGAGAGAGAATAAACAAAAGAGCCCACAAAAAATTACCAGAGAAAATGGTTTCTACTTCACCAGCTCCGAGACCCAACCCACGTCCGGGTTTGGATTCGGTTCTGGGTCTACCCGATCTAATGGATTCTCCTTGCTCAGTTTCTCGAACATCTTAGCCCTCAAATCTCTCCCAGACTCCACCCTCTCCATGGGCTCCTCCTCCTCGTTCTGCACACTGTCCCATGCGTCGAAGTACCCGATACCGGGTCGAGAAACAGCCCGAGTAGGAGTAGTGGGCAGGCTAAAGTACCCTGGTAGAGTCATCTTCACCCGCGGAGAAGAACCACCGCCGAGCCAAGGTGAAGGCATAGACTTCACTTTATTTAGATGGAGCTGGCGCAGAGACGCCACCATTTCGTTAACCGAGCTAGCAGTCAGCGGAGACATAGGCGGGGACTCAGTCGGCGGCGAGACCGACTCTGGAGATGACATGAAGGCGAGGCGGTGGGGCGACCCATCGTAGGACTCGGCCCGGGGACTCAGAACCCGGAGCTGGTCGGGTGAGTGGGCGAAGAAGCACACGCGGCGCTTGCAGTTCATACCGTCCTTGCATGGCTGCGTACGATAGCGGGCGGGATGGAGCCAGCACTCGAATACGCCGTGGGCGAACTCGCAAGCGTCGCCTTTACGGCAGTTTCCCTTACGGAAATCGGGGCAGGCGGTGCCCGAATAGTGGAACTTTCTCGGGTCTCGGCGGCGGGCCTTCTCCCCGGGGTGGGCAAACGGGCACTCTGTCCAGTCGTGTGATCGGCCACGCGTGCACTTCCTGACCTTGAACTCGAACATCCGGAAATGATCGCATGAGTGCGCGTCTACGGGAAGTAAATCCCCGTTCCCGTTGTTATCTGACTCAGTAAACTGGAACTCCGCCACGGCGTCGTTCGAATTAGACGGCAAGTAACGCTGCAACGCCTTCAAGGAGTCGTTTTGGAAGAAGAGAGAGTAGTCATCGACAGAGCCGCTGGCATTCGACGCGTTGGGGCTCAGGGAGAAGGGAGGGTGATCCTCTGCGGTGGAGGGCCATGGAGGAACATGGACCGTCATACCGCCATAGTTTCTTTCACCAAGCATCATTTTTTCTTGTGCTTTCAGTTTTTCTTTTTCTGTCTTTTTCCCCTCAATTTCCTGGTAGGGAAATGGGTTTTTGTTCTGGAGTGCTCTCGCCTGATTCAGTAAGTATATAAACTGCAGGAGAAGTGGGGTTCAACCATGGTTATCTTGGAACTAACTATGGTTAGGTAAAAAATCTCTGCATCCGTGGTTAAAATAATTAAGATTCTTTAAAACGACATGCTCTGCAAATAAAAGCAGGAAGGTGGAATGAAATAATACCACGTGTAATTTTCTTGCTTTTGATTGGGTGGTGATGGAGGTTGGGTGAAGTAGACGTAAATAAGGTTAGCGGGGGGTTTAACTTTTGGCCTTTAGTTTTAGTTTTTTAACCGACGGCTCTAGACTCTAGAGCAGCGAAAGGGCGGTGCTGAGCGCGAGCGTCAAATACGAAAGAGCAAACAAGCGAATTGAAATGGGCCGTGGTGGGAAGTATGAGACAGGATTTGACAATTTGGGGGCCTTTCACATAATTTCACCCTTGAGCCCTTTCCCAATGCCGTGCCCTCAGCACAATTTATCGTATTTGACGGATCACACTGTTATATTTGTAAGTTACATTTGTACATGTCGAATCATTAAGGTTTTAACACAAAGTAAGTTATACCATTAATGCACATATGCAACCTAATCAACTTCACTAGATGACTTGGATAGGGGAGATCTCAATGCATCTTTCCAGCAAATAAAGGGCTTGTTCTTCTATATTTTGAGAATTTTTTTTAATTTTTAAAAAAATTTTAAAATGCATGTATATTTTCTATTTTTTTTTTCAAAATATTACAATTTTTTACCTAAAAAATCTCTCATAATTCATCTAAAAAAATCCTACACCCTAAAAAGCATGCCTACCCCATCATTTTTTCATTCCATTTTTCACATCATTCATTTATTTATCACTCTCTTATTTTACTTGTATACACATATATATACACACATGTATGTTTAGATATATGAAAATATTAAAATTTTGTTACTTACAAAATTCTAAAACTTATGTTTACAAATTCAATTAGATTAATCATTCGAGAAAATTAATTAAATTTAATAAATAATTTATACTAAATAACATATTAAATTAATTAAATAATATATTAGTTATATCTAATATTTAACATATTAATTAAATATTAAATAAATAATCTATTAAGTTTAATAAATTAATATTAATACAATTAAAATAATTATCTTGAAAATTAATTAAAATTAAATATTTTTTTATTTTTACTAAGTAATTTATCTATTAAATAATATATTAATTATATAATGAGTTAAAGTAAATAAATAACTTATTAAAATAATTAATTTAACTATTTAAATAACTTGTCATGTATATGTTAATTATATTTTATATTTCACGTATAATTAAATATTATGCTTATTTGTTTAATAAATAATTTGTGATTTAGTTCCATATGATATAAAATAATTTATTTTTTTAATTTGATGAATCGTTATTAAGTCTTATATATATATATACACATATATATTTTTATTTTATTTAAATAAATAACTAAGATTTATTTGTTCATAAATTGTAAATAATAAATAG
>JACGDI010001674.1:270291-293449 GCA_014898725.1 Jacaranda copaia
TAATAAATTTATAAAAATATAAATTTTAAAATAAAGCACAAATTGAATTAATTAAACTTCATTTTATTACAACAATATATCAATTATTATATATATGTATATGCATCATCCAACTATAAACACACATACATATATAATATATTACATAAAAGAAATCACTTTCACCTTACAAACCTAATAAAAAAGTAACTGATTTGACATTAATAGTAAAATTTGTCTCCTTTCAAAATATAAAGAAACAAACAATTCATTCTCAAATTATTTTTTATATTTCTCCAAAACAAAAAGAAACACTCAGCACATTTTCTAAATATTCTCCCCAAAACTCATTCCCCCAAAGATTTTTCTGCAAAATGCTCAAAATGTAGGAGACAAACCCAAAATTTTTATCACATCCATCTACAGTGTGGAGGCCATTTTAGTGTGTTCCACTTCCACCAGTCATCCTTTGAGGATACCATATTATATAAATTATCATACTTCTCTCCTTTTATTAGTACATTTCTCTCATACGTGACTTTTATGGCTCTACCTCCAACTGAATATTCAGAACTCTCATAATCCAATTGACTCAAGAAAATCAGACTCTTTTGTATCTTTGGGGCATGTACCTCCATCACTCAAAGTACAAACCATTTGATCAAACATTTTGGTTTGGTTTTCACCACTCTGATATACATGATTCTACGTGTTGAAGCATTGCCCGAAGGTAAAATATCTACCTTTTGCAACTAAAGTTAATCAAAATATTCTTTCTTCGATAAAATATGCTGCACATCCAAATTCTAAAATCAAATCATCTCGGTAAAAGAAGTTTTCATACAAATAGAGATTATGAGAATATCTTCACCATATACCATTGGTAAGTTATACTAATGCCATCTTCATCATCTTTATTCTTATAAGGATAGTACGTTTTTTGTATAGTCTCTCTCATGATATTTATATCATAATTTTTACTATTTGTTAACCTTTGAATCTAACCTACTATTCACAGATCTATCACTAGATATTCTCTTAATATGTTTCGTTCTCTGGGAAACTACTGTAGCTCTAATCCATTCTCTTAATTTGACTCTTTCTCTATCTTTTATGAGAAAAATAATATTTTCGCAACCTTGAAGTATAATATGTCTTTCCTGTAGTATAATACTGTCACCAAACTATCATACAAATCTAGACTGAGGTAGGAAGTAAAAGAATTTTAGCTTTTTCTTCCATTAATTTTTCAAAGTTAATCCACCAATCCACTAAACTTGTCCGTTAATCTATGATATTATTACCCTCCCCAATCTTTATCTTGTGTAGCTGCTGCTTTAGAAGCAATTAAGAGGGTGTTTAGGTGAGCTTATAAGCTTCTCAAAATATCTTATAAGATGTTTAAGAGTTTATTAGTTAATATAAAGTATTTGGTAATTTTTTTTTTAAAAAAAACTTAAGCTCTTTTTAAAAAAGCAAGAAAATCCTAACTTATTTTTAAGAACTTAACAAACTCCTTCATTTTTAAGCATTTTAATCATACCATTATTGATATTTTATAAGCTTCAAAATCTTATTTTATCCAAATACTTCAATAACTTATTTTGAAAATAAGATCAAAATAAAATCTAGCATCTTATAAGCTCTAAAAACATTTTATAAGATGTTTAAAATGAGCTTAGCCAAACATCCTCTAAGTCTTCTTGAGATATAAGTTCTCCAAATTTACCCACAAATTTTGGTACCTAATCTTTTGAATCATCATCTATGGTATTATTGACAATATTGTCTACAATAACAATTTAAATCATCCTAAGATAGCTCAATTCTAAATCTTCCCATGTGAGTCCTTCCTACTTGTTGACTTTGCCTCCCTTCCAATCAATGTATAGCTGAATATTGTTGAATCAAGAGATCGATCGCCTTTTTAACAAAGAGTGAAGTTCTATTTCTATGAAAATTTTAAATTATGAAGTGATTTGCCTATGACAATCTACCTATTCTAAAAAAAATTCAAATATCAACTTGCAGCTTAGCCACACTTTGATACTAATTGTAGAGCACATAATGGAGATAATTTAAGTACGAAATTTGATTTATCGAAAGTTCATAAATTACACCAATAAATCTAATCACAAAATTAATCTACAATCCGTAGAATATAACAACATGTATTTATGTGTTTTGATAAAATCCATCTACATCCATGTAAGTTTTTTCCTTCTACTATAAGAGAAATTTACACTAGTGTAAGATAGCCATTAAATTTTTATATGCCTAAATATAAGAGAAAAACTCCTTGTATAACCATGTGAAAAGAAATATTCTCAACTACTTTATATTATCTCATTTGCAAGAATATTTCACGAGTTGCACATGTGTATCTAGACCAATGAGATAAGCGCTTGTATTCATAAGAATAAATTATTTGATTACTCCCCTAAAATTGAGTAACCTAATAAAAAACTAATTACAATTCTACAATAAAGAAAACAGATAAAATCAATTTCTTTTAAACTAAAAATTTTAGTTACTAGGTCTCCCTGCAACCAATAGTGTGATACTGACCAGATTCTTGAATTAATAAAAGTTTTCCTTCCTTCACAATAGAAATTTGCCAAAACATGTTAGGGATACCAGGATCTTCTTTGATGCAAATGCTCCAACGTGTAAGTTAGAACAATACATTTTACTATTTGGAAAGATAATAAAATTTACCAAAAAAGAATAACATGGATATAACTCAATTAAGGTTTATAGGATGTTATTTATACACAAAGTAGTCAATTTCCTCAAATAACTACATATTATCGTGGATGGTGTCATATTTTTCCTCAACTGTCTTGTACTATCCGAATCTGAGTTTGTGTTCGTTTGGACTCCACTCATCTTTGTACTTAACCATATCTATTAGCAGAATATTAGCTAAGGCTTATCGTCCAACTGAATTGGCCTCATAGATCACTCTAACTAACCATACTGCACAACTGACCTACCCCACCATACTAACCCAACCCATTTCCAATTTCAGGCAAAACTAGTAATTCAACCAATGCTAACCAATTTTTGGCCCTAGGAGCCCACGGCCAATGACTAGATCATCACTCCTATTCTCACAATTTTGGCTTGAAATATGAGAGTCTAATTTTATTAGTGTAATTGATGAGGTTGATAGTTGTTTATAATAAATTAGGTTGTGTTTGGGCTAATTTGACTAGGGATGTCGAATAATCTAATAGCAATCTTTTGCGAGGTCTGATGGGCCTAATTACCAAGGTGCCTCGGCACGCTCAAGTTAGTTTTGGTCGAGTGATTCCAGCCCAACTGGCTCTAGGAGTGACGTTGGGCCATGTATGTTAAGTGGGCTTGGGGGCCTTTTTTGAGGTTAAAAACTTTTTAGGTTGGACCTATTGGGCTATCCCATATCATGAGTCCCCCCTACTCGAGGTTCTGATCAACCTCGTTGACGACCAAGAGTAGGGAGTAGATAACTGAACCACGATTATGCATATTCAACTATGATTTTGTCCTCTCGATCAGGGTTTTTGAATACTTGATTAGGGTTTTTGATGGTTTTCTCTCATTTAATGCACCAGTTACATTACAAAATATGAAGCGCCAAGGGGCGGTAGTACAATTATTACTGTTGCTTAGGTTCCCATGTCTAAATGCCTATAAATATAGGGGGTGAAGACATCTATTTATACTTTTGCTGAAATCATCTCTAGTCGAGTTCTCGCCTTCCAAGCTCTCTAAATCCTTTCTACACGTAGAGTTTTTAGGATATCCGTTGTAAGTTCTTTTGCCCATTTGTTCTTTTTTTCTATTTTTCTCTGTAAAGATGTTTAGTGCTTCAAATAGTGAGAACACTAGGTCTAAGGGTGTAGCATTCCAAGGGGAAATTGAGGTGGAAAGTGCATCTGAAAGAACAAGTGAGAGTAGTTCTAATTACTCATCGAGCGACAACTTGGCCTCGAGCAACTTGAGCACTAAGAAGGTTGCCTCTAGGGGAGAGGATAGCCCTAGTGAAGCATCTGCGCCGCATGGTTGGTTATTCACATCGGACCATTACAGCGAAATAGTCTCTAAAATAACACCGGCTGACCTAGTGCGAATTAGGAAGATGTACCATATCCTTGGAGAATATAAGCTTTTGGTGCTTAGGGCTTAAGGTAGGATACATCGACCTCTTAGGGGATGTATAATGGTGTTTGAGGAGCGGCTGAGGTGTGCCCTTAAGTTTCCTTTAGCCCAAGTAATAGTCAACCTCCTCGTGGGCTTTGAGGTCTACATAATCCAACTATTTCCCAACTGTTTCGCCATCATTTATAATTTTGCTGTACTGATGCATATGTTTGACTAGCCTACCTCATTTGCTAACTTTTCAAACTTATTTCATTTACTAATGTCCCAAAAATTGAGTAGCATAGAAGAGTTCGACTTCTATTATTTAACAATGCACCTGAGCCGAAAGTTCTTAGTAGCCCCTTCCTCCTCGTATGGCCAGGAGTGGAAAAAACACTTTTTTTATGTTTGATGGTCGTGAAATTTTAATATTTTGAGGGAATGGTGGAGGAGGCATGCGGAAATGCTGAGTAACTAAACACCTAGTTAGCCCAATACTTTTATCTGAAACTTTATCGAATTTGGGCATATGGAGGCCTTAGTGTTGACCGAAGAGAGATGTTTGGTATTAGTTGGCCTATCGCTAGCCAAGCTTAACCTGCCAGTGGACGATTGGCTAAGTAGTGATCTTTGTCAATTATGTTAATTGTGAAATTATTTAAGTCAAGTTGATTTTGGTTGCTCGATTCTAATTAATTTATTTTGTCTTTGTTAGCAAATCGAGAAGAGGTTATGGCTCAAAGTCGAGCAGAGGCTCAAGCTAGAGCACTAAGGAATGAGGAGCGCCATAGAGTGGCTGCTCAATAAGAGGACCCTATAGTAGAATCGATTGTTTTAACCCGATCAACTACTGCTCTCATCATGCCCCAAATCGAATAGGCGTTCAAGCCCTAAGTTGTTCAACTAGAAGAGCATGTGCGAAGTAGCCCCGTAGGTCGAGGCAAAAGGCAAATGATCGAGTAGGGAGGCTCGACGCTTGAGAGAACAATGAGCAATAAGGGAAACAAAAGGTGGTAACAAGCTATGACCTGTTTCGTAAGCATGGTGATAGGTTACTATTTTAAATTCCTTGGTTGCAATCTCCTGTTTTGGACCTGACACCACTATGGAGGTAATTGATTCAACCTTTATCCTTTAAGGGGGGCGATAAGTGGTGACGCCCTCAAATGGATGATAACTGGGTTGTTTTCCCTGGATCAGCGTAAACTGATGAACTTGAGTTAGGTTGGGGCGCTCAAGGCTCTGGTTTATCATTGTAATTTGGTAAGTGGGAGGTTGACTATTTCTCATCGAATTCTTTGTTGCAGAATTACTGTTCACTGACGTTCTATGTTTCAGGTGGGCCAACTGCGATACAACCTATATCGTCAGTTAAATTTAGCCTTGGTTGATCGAGAGGAGCTGCAAGAGGGGAAGGGATGCTAAAGCCCTCAAGGTTTAGCTCAAGTCTTCTCAGCTCTAGGTCGACTAGCTAATGAAGGAGGTGGCAACTCTCAAAGAGTAGTTGAGTTCTAAAAATCAGCAACTTGTACAAACAGTAGAGGAGAGGAGTCGGATGGACTCCATACTAAAAAAGGCTCACTTGGACCTATAGGTGAGCTACTCCTCAAGTCAAGTAGTAGGTCAAGCATATGCAATCAAGGAGGTGTGGGAGGCCTTCACTCGATAGCTCCCTATAATGCAGCGGGAAGTGATGGAGCAATTCATCTTGACCTCGTCTTTTTAGGATGTGAGTGTAATTATGTTGAGTGATGATGCCCGCGATGCATTCCATATGGCCATCAAGCAGCTCAAGTGCCTCGGCTACACTTTTCAGCTTGATGACAAGACTAAAATAAGCCCTACTCTTAATGATAATTTATAACCTTACCCCAAATTCAAGAGGATGGGGGTCGATGGGTCTGGGGAGAAAGACATCATGATGAATGTCCCCATTAAGCCAATAATTGAGGCACAAAAGAAATAGACTGAGGTCAAGGCCAGGCTGAATGAGCTAGAAAATGAATTTGCCATCATCGAGGACCTCGCCATCCAACTGTGGGAAGAGCAGGTCGATGTCGCATAGTACATATTACGCTCAACTCACTTCATGAGTGACGTTGTCGGGCCTTCTTGACCTTCTCAAGCGATTCAGCCGCTCATATCTATGTTGTTAGAGCCCAATTTAGACTGGTCAGAGGGTGACTAGGATGGGTACAACCAAAGTTGATCTTGGAGCTTGCTGCTATTTTTTTTTTTGTACTAGAATTGTAATGAATTTTTCAATGAATGAACTATATGTGTTGTCAAATGAAATAAGTTTCATGTTTCTTGTCGAATGCAATTTTATTATCATAATAGTATGGACGAATAGTTGACAACCTAGTTAGGTATCAAGATAATTATCAAGAGAATCTCACAATGTTGTCGTCGATTTTGCTTAATGCATATTTTTGGCAAAGTGTGCTTAGTAGTCTATTTCTCGCAATTGTGTAGTCAATTTTCATTATATATGGTTGATTTGCTGATCAACTACTAGATCAATTACTTAGTTTGGGCTAAAAAGCCTTAAGTTTGTAGCGTGTAGTTGCATTGAGTCGATGGCGTGGTCAATTCAAAATTTAATTGGGTAGCATGAAGTTGCTTCTTTGTCGACTATGGGGTCAACGTGAGACTTGAATGGCAGCATAAAGCTGCTTATGCATCGACTATGGGGTTAACTTAAATCATGAGTGGCAGCATAAAGCCATTTATCCATCGACTATAGGGTCGACTTAAATCTTGAGTGGCAGCGTGAAGCTGCTTATTTGTTGACTACGGGATCAACTTAAATCTTAGGTGGCAGTTTGAAGTTGCTTATTCATCAATTACGGGGTCGAGTTAGATCTTGGAATGGTACAAAGTGGATACGATTGTAGTAATGCAAACCAATAATGGCAATATTGCTGGAGCTTTATTCATATCACAGAATATGAGGACGATTACAATACAATTTTTAGATGTAGAATTTTCTCAAGTTGATAGTGTTTCATGAACAAGGGAGTTCATCCCCGTCCATATTAGCAAGCCTGTAGGCATTATGCTTTAACACTTTTACCACAGTGTAAGGTCCCTTTTTATTTTGGGTCGAGCTTGCTAACATTCTTAGAGACTTCTACCTTTTTGAGAATAAGGTCTTCGACCTTAAAATGGTGTGGCTTGATCTCTTTGTTATAGTTTTCAACCATCTTTGACCTATAGCGTTACATAGTATTGTAAGCTTCTTACCTGCACTCATCAATAGTCTCAAGGTCGAGCTTTCTTTCTGATGTATTTTTGCGTTGGCGGAAGTGAATGACTCGAGTCGTGTGTTGAATGAGTTTTGAGGGGATGACTACCTTAGATTTATAGACCAGACTGTAAAGATTGTGACCTGTGGCTATTTAGGGAGTTGTTTTGTATACCTATAGCACTCCTAGGAGGTCGTCTTCTCAGTTTGAGCCAGTATTCTATATCCTGGCTTTCAAATGGTTAAAAATCATTTTGTTTGTTATCTTCGTCTGGCCATGCGATTGAGGATTGCCCATTGAAGTAAAGTATTAGGTGATCCCCAAGGCTTCGCACCAACCACTAGTACTCCTACTTTGGAACTAGATCTTATTATCTGAAATAAAAACCTTAAGTAGGCCAAAATGATAGATGATGTTCTTCTAGATGAAACTCTTGATAGTTGTGTCTGTTGTCTTTCAAACAGCCTCAATTTTAACCCATTTGGTAAAATATTCAACCACCATAATTATGAATTTTTGCTGACCTATTGACTTTGGCAGCAAACCTAGAATGTCAATCCCCCACTGGTGGAATGACCAAGAGATTTTGACATTAACCATAAGTACGGCGGGTTAATACCACAGGTTTGAATGAACTTGTCATGATGTACATTTTTGAGCAAAATCTACTGAGTCCTTCAATGAAGTTGGCCAAAAGTATTTGTACCTGATTACTTTGTGTGCAAGGAATCTTGCCCTGGAATGGTTGCTATACAAGCCTACGTGGATATCCTGTAATACTTTGAGAGCTTAGTTAGTATCGAGGCACCTCATGAGGGGTCTAGAGATCAACGTTTTATACAATTGGCCATGCTCGTCAAGCGCAAACTTAGTAGTTTGTCCTCGAAGGTGTTGAGCCTCATTCCTGTCTTCGAGGATTGTACCATGACTTAAGTAGAGTTTGATTAGGTCCTGCCAAGAAAGAACTATCTTCTCGATGCTTTCTACTAGATTCTTCTTGAATGGGCAAATCGATAGCCTATTGATGATCAAAAATGTTATTTTTCCATCTCTCGTGCCTTTGGTTGAGCTAGCAAATTTTGATAGGGCATTTGCATGCTCGTTCTTTGATTGAGGTACCTAACTAAAGGTGAACTTTTTGAATGACTACTACAATTTTTTAACCTTCACCAGGTACCGGTTCATCGTGGAATCTTTAACTTCAAAATTTTCTTCAACCTATTCTGCTACTAGTTGAGAGTTTGCAATCATAATCAAGTGTTCAACTCCCAAGTCGAGTGCCATCTTTATTCCAGCGAGGAAGACCTCATATTCTGTCTTATTTTTTGTGACTGCATAGTCCAGTTTTATTGCAAAATAGTATTCCTCTGTTGTTGGGATTGGAGAGCCACTCTTACTCCCCCTCTAAATGTGGTCGATAATCTATCGACATGTGAAGTCCAAACAAGAGGAGCTTTGCAATTCTTCTTTGGTAAGTCAACTCGCTCAGCGATGAAGTTCACTAAAACTTGTGCTTTGATGGCTATTCTTGACTGGAAGTTAATGTCAAATTCTTTCAATTCGATGGCCCATTTAGTCAGTCTTCTAGATGTGTTTGGCTTTGACAACACTTGCTTTAGCGACTGATTGGTCAGCCCTATAATAGCATGAGATTAGAAGTATAGATGTAGCTTCTAAGCCATAGTGACCAGTGCCAAGGAAAATTTCTTGATCTTCAAGTAATTATGCTCTGGTCTTTGAAGTGATTTACTGCAATAATAGACTGGTTGATGGCTGCCATCTCTGGTTGAGACCAAGATTATGTTGATTGATGCTTCAGAGACAACTAAGTATATCTAAAGTACTTCTCCCAGTTTAGGTTTTGCAAGTATAACGGGTGAGGACAAGTACTGCTTTAACTCGACCAATGCTTGATCACATTGTTCACTCTATTAGAAACCCAACTTCTTGGCATTTTTGAGAATTTTAATGAAGGGTAAGCTTTTGTTTGCCAATCTTGCAATGAATTTGCCTAAGGTAATGATCCTCCTCACCAGCCTTTGTACGTCTCTAACTGTTTGAGGAAGAGTAATGTCGAGAACAGCCTGAATTTTTTGTGGATTGGCCTCAATACCTCATTGACTAACCATATAGCCTAAAAATTTACCTCCTCGGACCCTAAATGTACACTTGTTCGGATTCAGCTTTAGACCAAATGCTCTTAAAGTTGCAAAAGTATGATTAAGGTCGAGCAAATGGTCTTGGGTCTTTTTCATCTTTACAATCATGTCACCGACGTACACCTCTATCGACTTGCTAGTTTTATTTTTAAACATAAAGTTGACCAGTTTTTGGTAAGTTGTTCCTGTATTTTTAGTCCAAAAAGTATGACCAAAAAGTAATGTGTCCAATTGGGAACAACGAAAGAGATTTTATCCCTATCCTCGGGAGTCATAAATATTTGATGGTAGCCTTAAAACACATCTATCATGCTCAATAACTCACAACCAATAGTAAAGTATATAATAAATTTATTTGAGGTAAAGGGTAAGGATCTTTACGACATGCTTTATTTAAATCTATAAAATCATTACACATACACCATTGTCCCTTATTTTTTGGGACGAGTACAGCATCACAAAGCTAGAAGGATATTAAATTTCTACAATATAACCTACATCTAGAAGTTTCCTAATCTCCCCCTTGATGATCTGAGTTCTCTAAGCGTTGAATGTCTTCATCTTTTGTCTGATCAGTTTGTATAAGTGGTTGATGTTAAAGTGGTGCACGATCTTGTTGAGGCTGATTCCCTAGAGTCAAATACTTTTCATGCAAAGACATCAATGTTTCTTCTTAGGAAATCAACCATAAGGCACTCCAGGTAGGGGTCTATATCCATTTCGATGCGAGTTGTCTCATCGGAGTTTTCTTATTCTAGCTCGATAGTTTTAAATTCCCTGATGGGCTTCACCCAGGTATCCTCCAACTTTATCTCTTATTAGCTTGGGTCTCCTTAGGTTTTTCTATAGAGGCATCCCCAAGGTTTTCAATTGTGGTCGAGTCTTCTGCTTGTTTGACACGATCGAAATGTTGTAGCACCTTTAAGCCTCTTTGATGTTGTATAATAGTTCATCTGTGCCCATTGGGGTCAGAAATTTAATCTTTATATGGTAGGTTGACACAATGGCACAGAAATCATTTAGGACTGATCGACCAATGATAACATTATAAGTAAATGGGGCATCAACCACTAGATAGTTAACCATCAATGCCCTTCTTCTGGGTACCTTCCCAAATAACATTGATAGATTGATAGATCTTTCTAGAATGATTTCTGAGCCCCCAAACCCAACTAGAGGGGTTCACACAGGCTTGAACTTCAACTGTCCCATGTTTATTCTTTTCAAAGTGGAGAGAAAGATGATATTGCCTGAGCTACCATTATCGACCAAAACCTTCTTCACTTTAAAGTTGGCAATCTCAATAGAGACTACCATAGGATAATCATCTATGTGGTTGATATTTTTTCCCTTGAGGTGGGCCAAGTTGCTATCAGTGAAGGAAATAGGCTCCAAGCTATCAATAAATGGAATGTTGTTTCGATGGACAGACCTTTGGTCGACTCCAGCCTCCTTTGAGTTTGCTTTTTGGTTGATTTTGAGTCCCTTTCTAGTGGGATCTCCTGCGATCATATCAATCACTCCTCGAATGAGTCGATGATCTTTGTGGATAGTTTTTTTTTCTTTATCTTCTCTCTTTAGGCTAACCAACCTTTCTCTACGAGGAGTTTGATCAATTTTATCCCCTTCAATCTGCGTATCTACGGCTATATATTTCTTGAGATGGCCCTATTTGATGAGCCTTTCAATCTCGTCCTGGAGGTTGAAGCATCTGTCAGTGTCGTGCCCCTTTTACTTGTAGAAGTAGCAATACTTTTTTAATTTTTTCATCGATTCAATCTCCGTCAGCTTCCTTAGGTTTTTGAGAAGATTGTCATGTTGAATAGCAACTAGGACCTCTCTTCTCAGAATGTTCAATGGGGTGTAGTCGGGGAAGTATTTTATTGGAAATTGACCTCTTTCTTTGTACTTTTGGTTGTCTCTCTCCTTTTTCTTTTTGTTAACCTCAGAGGATCTGAACTTAAGTTTGTTCTTCTTCTCTTAGGTTATGTACTTCTCCATTAGGTCGAGTAGTTCCTTCATCAACCTCAGGCACTCATGCACCACTGCATTGGCGTAATCCTTATGCTTAAGTCCCAAAAACAGCACATCGATCAAGAACTCAATCCTAGGGCTATCTATTTTGAGGACCTTTATGATAAACCTTGTGAAGAAGTCATGAAGGGACTCTCCCTCATTCTACTTAACATTATGGAGGTGGGTGTGGGAGAGTTTTGCCTTTCTCTGGCTGGTAAACTGGTATAAAAATTAATCACAAATCTAATCATAGAAGTATATCAATGAAGGCTATAGCTTCACAAACCAATCGAGTATAATGCCTTGGAAAGTGGTCACCAGCATCTTGGCATAGATATATTTATTATGCCTGTGCAGCTACATCATATGTTCGAACTGTATCAAGTGCTTATTGGGGTTTGTTGAGCTATCGTATCTTGGCAATCAAATCGAGACTTTTGCATCTACAGTAATGTGCTCGTCGATGATCTCTTGGATAAATAGGGAGCCTATCTCTTGCGGAGACCTCTGGGGGCCCTCTAAGTTGGGCACTTTCTCTATGTTTCTCCTTGAGATCTCGTATAGATGTCTATTTAATTATTGAACTTGATGGGAGACTTCTTCTCACTTCTCTCGATCAGCGTGGGTGGCGTTTCAATCAAAATAAGACTGAGCGCTTGCGCTGCAGGGCATGAATAAGTTGGGCCACGAGGTCTATGGATTCTTTCATTTCTTCATGGTGGTCACTTCTGGAACATTCAATCTTATTATGCTGCAGGGCTCGATTGGGTCAAACATGATGATCAATGGAGTCAACAATTTTTTTCCTTAGCTATAATTATTCTCTTTTTCCCTAGGAGCATTTGGGAATGGCTTTACGTTTAGTTGGTGATCGTATGGACTCTTGGCGACCATAGTTGTGCCTAGGGGTTCTTTCTTCTGGTGGAGATAGTTGCGGGGTAGCACTGCTAGCTGGGGTTGGCACGTTGGTGTGCCTATTTAATACGGTGGAATGTTGGGCAAAAATTTGCTTGCTTATTAACTTCATCAATTGAGGTATAGTCAATGTTACAACTTACTTCTGTGGGGCGCTGGGGGTTGGAGCGTGTGAACCTTGCTAGGGTGGAGGGATAGGTGGAGATGCAGACCTCTTGTTATCCTTTCTCTCAGATGCGACTCTTCGTGTGTTCACTATCTTTTAGTTGCAATCTCAAGGTTTCTCACAGACGGTGCCAAAATAATGAGGTTGATAGTCATTTATAGTGAATTGGATTGTGTTTGGGCTAATTCGACTAGGGAGGTCGAATGATCTAATAGCAATCTTTCTCGAGATTAGAGATCTGCAACAATAGCAAACATCAAATTAGCCAAGGTGCCCCAAGTGAAGGCACTCCAAAACTTAAATTAGTTTTGATCGAAATAAAGTAAATAAACAGAAAATTAGGAGAATATAATGTATTTGGCATTACCTAGAAAGTGGCTAGCAGTGAGGTATTTATAGCCTTTTTCAGGTGGATAATATGTTTAAGATGCCCCTATCAAGTGTAGAGGGTTCTTGTCCTTGCCTGGGTGTTATTGGTTATTTCTAATCCGCGTACTATTGTAGATGGCATCATCTCTTGATTTCTAAGATGAATAGTACTCTAAATAGACATTTTTCTATCAAAGTTGGTGGCAGAGACTGTACCCGATGGCATATGCCATTAATGCCGAGGCATGCTACTTGTAAGAACATTAAATGCGGTAAGGATATGAGTTAATGCCAAAGTGAGCACTCAGGTAGATAATCATTAAACAAAAAAGGCAATCGACTAGAGGGATGATTGAACGGATGAGGTAGCTTGAAGCCTTTCGTTAGATGTGGTTGAGAGCTATTCGCTCGACCGAACGACTGTGGTTGAGTTATTCCAGCCCAGCTGGCTCTTGGAGCAACATTGGACTGTGCATGTTAAGTGGGCTTGGGGGCCTTTTTTGAGGTCGAAAACTTGTTGGGCAGGCTTGTTGGGCTATCCCATATCAGTAATATTTCTATGTTAAACTATTTCCAACCTAAATACTTTCTTTTAGATTCAAAATTGGAAGCTTCGTCTTTTGCTTATTATTAGAGTAGTAAGCCTAATTTTTGTCATTCTCGTAAGCCTTAGGAGATCACACATATGATGCAGTTGTGCTCTATCTTCCAACACAACCTTCTTGTTTGTCTATCTATTTCTTTTATAAAATCCACTCAACATGTTCATATTCTATCTTCCAAGGGTGCTAATGAATAGTAAAAGAATCAAAGACACTTTATTCATATCCATATTTGATTAACTTATACACTATGGGCTTGTTTATTTCAATGGATAAGGCTTGATTGATCCATTTTCTAGCTTTATCTTGTATTTGCTTCATATTTTTATGGCATATGATACCTTTGTAGCCTAACATGGTATCATAAGCTAAGTTGGTTTATGGATTGGACCAAGATGGCTTGATACATTTTTCACAATTTTACAAAGTGTAATCATATTGAGCATTCTTGCCAACTAAACATTAGATAGTATTAAGCATGATATTACTAATTTTTAAAATTCAAGCAAATAATAGAGTACATGATTTTGGATACCATTTCTACCTTATGTATCACTAGCATATTAATTCCTCCTAATCCTATATGCCCAAGAAAATAAGCCCTATTTGTATTTGTATCCACAGTAGAGGGATATTTAAATAACAATGTCCAAATTTATATGTAGTGGATATTAATTGAATTCATAGATCTGTATTCGACTATAGTTATTTAAAAATCAAATTCAAATATGATTACTCAAATATATGTATATTTGACTATAATTGTTTAGATATCTGAATTCGTTAATCTATAATTTAATTTATTTTTGTACGAAAAAACTATAATTTTGTTTAGAAAGAAGCAAAGAACATAATGCAATCATGAAGAAGAACCCTGAAGCAGGAAAATGAGAAACAACATCACATGGAACTAAAAGTTAAAGCCTTGCAATCCTAAAGAACAAATCGTTGAGTTGCTGATGGAACCTAGCACAATCCCCTTCAAACTTTAGTTGTAGTTGCAGTTGAACTATGAGTCCCACACTATTAGAAACTAAGAATTCCTATGTTAAAGTACCAGGAAAACAACTTTAAAAATTAAAATACATGAAAAAATTAGAATACATTATATGTAACAATTTTGTAAGTTTTATTTATTGGTTATATATAATGGATATAACTAAGGTACGAATAATATAATAGTAAACAAATATATCTATTGAATTTGTATTTAGAGTGAATATTAAATGGATCGAATAGACAATTACTATTTATGTATTCATTTATAGTTGAATATTGATTGATCGAATATAGATAATTTCTATTTTAAATAGATACGAATAATATTTTATATAAATGAATGTGAATGCAATTGATAATCGAATTTTCAAATAATCATAACAACCGTATGAGCATTTAACTTTGCAGTTTACTACAAACATCTCAAATTCAACTTATTGTGGTTAGAAAACCACCAAGTTTTGACCTTAGTGTTTCTATCTTCCTTTATTGTGTTTCCAGACATATACAAACATGCATATATTCATCTTTAATCAAAATAATTTACTTAATTTTCTAGTGTTTTTCTATATTCACTAGAAATTCTTTGAATAAGTCCTCATGTCTTCATTCCAAATAGACCTTGGGATGTTCCCAAATCCTTTTTACTAGCCTATCCAAAGTCTTTGGCTACTCTTAATGCTCAAGCTAAAATCATCCAAGGGATGCCATAAAGAATAGGGCATGACCTTCTCTCAGGTCAACCTAGATTACTATAAGATTTATCACTCCAAAATTACTAGGGATAGGCAAAGATAATAAGGATTCTCTTGGAGTATAAGATAGTGTAATTAAGTTTTCTAGTATTTATTGTTGCAAGCGAACTTATGCATGAATATCATAATTAACTATTCAAAAGAATAAATTGAGTTCATGGGAGCTAACTAAACCACCATTAGGCTAACCTAGGTAGTATAGTTAAGAAGACCTTGCACTTCACTCATTAGTATCCTAGTGGAATAAGGTGGAATGCTTGAGCTGGCATAGGTGCTTGCAAAATCAAATATATTGGTATATCATAGGATTCTAACTATGTTGAGGTTTGCAGGCAATTTATCTCCATCACCTCTTTACTAAATAAGATCCCCTCTTCGACTTGGAGGGTTCCTCCACTATCTTCCTTTTCATTTCTTTCACTTTATAGTGGAGTTCTATTAGAACTTTATGGTCTTGTGGTCCAACCTTGATTGTACAAATATAAGACTCCTTACACATGCTTGTTTCCGTTAGGCCTATTTAATCTCACACAAACTTATTTCCAATTAGAGAACTTCCATGTCTTATATCTCCATTAGGGTGGTGGAGGTGGTGTCACCGACGCACTTTGTTCATTAAAACTACATTAATAACCATTGTATCATCTCTTAAAATTTCTCCCGTAGTTAGTTTGCCCACAAGTTGAATGATAGGTTGTAGAGCAATCTATAGAGTGGAAGATCTCCTACCTAGGTGGCTTAGTCATAACCTTCATCACCGCCTGATTTTTGGTCCACCTCTTTATCTAATATGTTCACGTCTTAAGCTCAAAATGTCACAAATTGATGCTAGCTACATCTTAGTACCAATAAAATATCCATCATTCACAATAATAATCCACAAAAACATGTTAGATATATTAGGATCTTTCCCCAAAAAACTCTTTGATGTTTATGTTAAAAATATATATTTTGACTGTTAGAAAAAAGTTGAAAAATTACTAAAAAATAATATCAAATCCTTAGTTAAGGTTTTAGGATATTATTTATAAATGAAACAATGAATTTTGGATAAGAGTCAACTTCTCCACACCTTATCTTAGATTGTTTTCTAATTTTGTCCAACTACTTCATACTATTTTGGTCCATTTCAATCCTTGTTTCGGCATAACTCATTTATGTTCCTTTTCACCTTACCCAGTTAATAGTATCTAAACTTAGAATTATCACTTATGCCTAGCCAGTCTCATAGATAGGACTAGCCAACTCTAATAGATCTGACCCATTCAACTATATCAACAACTAAACCCATTTTAAATAAGCCTAATAACTCGATCAATGTTAATTTTATTTTTAGCTCAGGATCAGGGGGCTTATATAATATAAAAATGTATCAATTTGATATTTCAATTTGTTAAGACTAACAAGAATACTTTTTTGGCCAAACACACCTATTAGAAAAATGATACTTGCAAATCCACCTCACAAAATTTTGGCTTTTTCCTTGCCTTTGAATTCTTACTAGAGACCTTTCTCTCTATTACTATTTGATAAGATATTTTAACAAAATACAAGTACCTACCTATGTTTACCGAAAGCTTTTAGAAAAACTATTGGAAAGTTATTAATGCGCATTTTTTTTGAAATAATAAGTGAGTGCAAGCAAATTTCAAACATTATGGTCTTATCAATTAATATAAGTTGTACGAAATAATAACTTCCTTTACAATGAAAATAATTATAATTTTCATAATTTTAAATTTTTTACATAATTTTTAGAAAAAGAAAACTAAATTTAATTGAAAGATCATTTTAATCATAAAATCAATTATATTATAATTTTCAAGAAGATTATATAGGAGTTGTATTCAATTTTATTATTACATAAACAACACCACACATGCTATACATTATTGCACAAAATCTCAAAATTTTTAAAATTATGCATGTAAAAGATGTCTATCACTTAATAATTATAAACTCATGCATTTAAAAATTTCTGTTGCTTAATAGTTACAATGTTATGCATTTACGTTAAACACAAACTACTCCCTATTTCTTAATAAATATGACTTTACACTTTTATTTGATCATGTGCACAATTTTAAGAAGAGCATGGAGATGGGTGTTTTTGGTGAAAGTACTATTATAGTTGAAAAAATAAAGACCAATCTTCATATTAAGGCGTGGATATTTCACTTTCTTTAAGGAGATTCAAGTTCACTGCAACAAAATTTTTTTATTGGTCCATTTTTAATGTTATTGACTTGTTCACTTTAGGATACAACAACCTACCAACAACATTGTGTAGCTCCAAAACTCTAGATAAGATTTTGAGTTCAAAGCTCCACTAGAAATAACAGCTTCCTTCAACTAGCATAACCCTTTCTTTTAGTATATGTAATATAGTAGTTGTAATTTTATTTTGCACATGACCAAAATAAAGAAATGACTCCTATTTATAGGTATGGAGGATCTCCATAACATAAATGAGAAATAATGGATAATAAAATCAAAGGTTACACATGGGAACATGGGGGTGGTGAATAAATTGAGGTATTAGTGGCATTAGGAAGATATGTAATGGTGTTAGTGGCTACAAAAATGAATTGAAGAAGAATAAAGAAGAGACGCTTCACTATATCACTAAAGAATAATGAGGGACTCTTCATAACTCCATTAACCTTCACCATTATGTCACCATTTTCTTATTACCAATGGAGTAATATATAAGGTTGTGAGATATTTTTAATATTTGAATGTCTCATGTACCAACATTCCTCCACTCATTTTAATATTAGAAGACAATAGACCAATTGAAGGGAGATTGTTATGCTTAATGAAGGTGTGCTCTATATTGAATCTCAACTTAGTAAAGTAGCAACCCCTACTCCAGTGCTAATAGTGGTCTTAAACTTGAATGATTACTGCTTAAGGGAAATAAAGTATCACTACCTACATATAACAGTCAAGGTGTTGACATAAGTTTTATCAGCCAGCATGTTACGATATTACATTATCCTAAATTTCATAGGCAATTTTGAGAATAAGCCAGATTTTCATGGGAACCAGCCTACTTCAACACCCACATAGGTGAAAATCTGTAAAGGGTACTTTTGTGACTTTGACACCCCACTCACAAGTGCTACATATATTCCTTAAGAGTTAATAAACTCATCCTCTTCATATTGTTATAGGATAAATGTACTCACATCATAGGGTTGAGGAACTAAATAAATATAATAATGCATTTTATAACAAGTCATCATATGATTCATTTTCCCTATTGAACTTGGCAATAGGATCACTAGTCTCTAGATTAGGTTTCCTTATATATGCATGAGTCGTGACTTTATGGGCTTCAACCCTATCCCCTTGATGTGCTCCAAATCTTTTTTTTTTTAAAGCCTTAGTCAATGGATCTATAAGATTATCATAAGATTTTACATAATTGACATTGATGGTACAATTTGTTAAATAAGATTTCACAATACCGTGCTTTCTCTTTATAGGTTTGGATTTACCATTATTGTAACAGTTTTGTACTCTACCAATCACAGCAATGCTATCACAATGAATTAATATTGGAGGAATTATTTTTTTCAAAATAATTTATTTGGAATAATAAATCTTTGGACCCATTTGCCTCTTTACTTGTTGAAGCTAAAGAGATAAACTTAGCCTCCATGGTAGAGTTACCAATGTTAGCTTTGCTTTTTTTATTCCAACAAATAGCATCACCACCCAATGTAAAAATATAGCAAGCGGTATAACAAGAATCACCTAATAAAGTGCTCCAATCTACATCAGAAAATCCATCAAGGGAAGTACAATATGACTCTTCATGATGAAGGGCCTAGGGAAGCAAACCTACTTATCATCGCTTACTTTCTATCCCATGAATCTTTCTTTCATAGAGTGACAAGCCAATGTTCAATACCTAGTTTGCTTGTAAACTACAAAGTATGTCTAGTGCATATGTAATAGTCGTATATCTCAAACATTCAATTAAACTAACATACTCCTTTTCATTTATCATGCAATCATCACGTTTGACAAGAAATAAGTGAATGCAAAAATCAAAAGGAATTGTAACATGCTTGCAATTAATAAAATTGTATTTTTTTCAAAATTTTCTCAATGTAATGCGATTGATCAATAGAAATACTATCATATGTTTCAACGATTTTCATATTGAAAAAATGAAGTTTCATATAGGCAAGATCTTTCGTAACTATGGGGGTACTAAGCATGCTTTTAGTCTTTTTAATAAAGTGCAAATTAGAGCCAAAAATCAATAAATCATCAACAAATAGGCAAACGATAACATTGAATTATTCCATAACTTATGATAAATGTTTGTCTCACTTGTTTGATTTATAACCATTCTCAATCATGCATGAATCAAACTTTTCATGCCATTGCTTAGATATTTTTATCAAGGCATATAAGGATTTAGTCAATTTATATACATTATTTTCTTGGCCTGCTTCTACAAAACCTTTGGGTTGATCCATATAAATCTCTTTATTTAGGTCACCATTTTAAAATGCAGTTTTTACATCTATTTGATGTAATTTGTAAATCAAAAATTGCAACAATAGCAATCAAAAGTCTAATGGATGTTACTCTAGTAATCGAAGAATAAGTGTCAAAAAAATTTCTAGGTCTTCTAGTTCCTTGAAACCTTTAGCAACTAGTTTGGCCTTATATTTATCAGTAGACCCATTTGATTTTAATTTGTTTCTTTTTGGGATAACTTATTTACACCAAATTGTTTAAATATACTAATTTCCAAGTTTTATTAAAAATTAGTGATTTCATCTTACCACTTTCATCCTCTTTTCAAAAAATAGCATCAGGTGATGATAAAATTTCTTGTAAAATGAGTTCCATTTTCAACATTAAAAATATAAAAGTTAAAAGCACAATCTTTTTCTACTATATCCTTTTTACTTCTCTTTAGTTAAAAATCAATACTATTTTCTTTTCTCAAAATTGAAGTAGAAGAGTGAGGTAAAGACTAAATATTTTCATCATTTCTCTGACCTCCATGGTTTTTAGAATTAAATGAAATTGTTTCTTCACGAAAAGTGGCATCACTTGATTAAATAATCACATTATCATCAAGATTTTACACTACAAAAAATAAAGATATTTGTGGGGGTTATTAAACCTCCCTAAATAATAATAAAAATTAGGGATTTTTAGTATTTAGTGGGACTTTAACTATGGGGGTTTAACAACCCCTACTAATTAACAATAAATGATAAGGGTTTTTAGTATTTAGGTTAACAATCTCTACAAAAGATACACCCCTAATTATACCACTTAGATATTAAGTTTGCATCAATTTTATATTTTAATTTTAATCATCTTTAAAAGCTCAAAAATATTTCATAAAACTAACATCCCCAAATTTTAGTGCTAAACTTAGTTAATATAGATTTAATTAATTTATTTTTTATTTTAATTTTTAAATTATTTTAAAATATCTTTTAATTTGTATTGGTATTTTTTTAATGAAAATAGTAATATATTAATTTAATTAGATATAATTTATAATATTACTTAATTGATATTTTTTTAACTTTTTTGCATCATGGTTATAGCTTAAATATTGCTACTTTGGCTTTATTAAGTTTTGCAGTACAAAGCATAAATATATATGCACTTATCTACTATAACTTATATAAGTTGTAGTCAAGTTGGTTTGTTGCTCCTTGTAGGAGGGCGCTGGCGTGGGTTCGAGTCCCGCTCCAAACGCAATTGCGGAATTATCTCCAGCTATCATTAGTCCAGCACATTGGGGCCTACGATACTGTGGCCCATCCAGTCCATGCTCTAGTAGCCCAACCCACCAAAGTCCAATCTCTGGCCTAACTTCTAGCCCAGATGCAAAAACGACCTATAGATGAAATGACCCAGATAAGATTGAGCCCGCTCGCCAATTGCCCAATGAGCCATGGTTCGAGTCCATCCTGAAACCCTGCTTGCATAAGCCTGCAAGGCCTGCCAAGTGTCTGTAGTCCATGCCTGACGCCCCAAGTCCAGCTATATGACCTACTAAAATTATATGAAATAATACATTTTAATATTAGCAAAAGTTTCTCAACCATCGCTAAATAAAAATAAATCGCCACAAATTCACTTAATTATTACTGAGGATTGTAATGGCGGTTGGTCAAAATCCCTCGCTAAGAATTAGCAAGATATATAACTATAGGGGTTTGGGGAACACCCACTAAATATAATTTTGATGCCTACTAAATTTAATTTTTTTTTTTTTTTGTAGTGTTAAAAGCTATTGGTTGTACAATAGGAAGAATAACTAATAAAAGCACAAGTGGTAACTTTTACTCCTAACTTTGGAATTTTGGAATTTGTTAGCCTTGCATACGCTAAATAACCCCAAACTCTCAAATATCCTAAATTTAGCTTATGACCTCTCCATAGTTCAATTGGATTAGTTCAATTGTTTGTTTCTTTATGTTTTGGAAGGAAACAAACTTTATTGTTAATGTCAAATCAGTTATTTTTTTGTTGGGTTTGTAGGGTGAAACATATATGTGTGTGCATATATATAAGTGAAGTGAGAGAGCAATAAATAAATGAGTGATGTGAAAGATGAAATGAGAAAATGAGGGAATAGGTGTGCTTTTTTGGTTGTAGGGTTTTTTTGAGTGAATTATGAGGGGTTTTTTAGGTAAAAAATTAGAGTATTTTGAGAAAAAGATTAGAAAATGTGAATGCATTTTGAAATTTTTTTGAGTGTTAGAAAATATTTCTCCAAAATGTAGGAGAACAAGCCTTAAGATTTTTCGTTAAGTGAATCTTTTATAAGAACTTTTAAAAAGGCATAAATATTCATACGCAGAGTGTTGGAATAATATTGGCTCTATTAGGAGCCCCTTTGAATTCAATCCATTTAATTAATTGGATGTATTTTGATCTTAATCCATTTCAAAATTCAAAAATTAAAATTTATATATCTAAAATATTATTTAGCCCAAAAATTTGCTAAAAATATAAATATATTACAAATATGTTTGAGAAAAACATAAATATATTTTGACTATTTATAGAGTTATCCATGACATATTCAACGTAACTGATTAATATTGTAACATAGTTAGAGTATGTAAGGGAAACTGTATAGAACGTATATTTGTATACTATTTTTCAGAAGAAAAATAAAATCCCTTCGCTTAATTAGGTTTTTCACCCGAGTAAGTAGGTAGGACAAAATAATTTTCATGGGGCTTTGAATTAGTCTATCAAGATTAGTCATAAATACCAGATAAATTTGCCCTACATAAAAGAATTTTTTTACCAATCTAGCAGGCTACTCAATTTAATTAAGGTATAGAACAATAATTGAGTACCACAATAAGTAACAATTTTACAAGTTGCACCTAAGTAGTATATAGATGCATGCAGGATGGTCGGTAGGTAGGGACCTCGCTCTCTCCCCCCTAAATTAGCCACATATGTATAGCTGCAAGAGGGTACACGTAGCCCTGATTTCGTTGGCATTTATGAAGGTCATGTGCCCCAAATCTAACATATAGACAGCAGCATCTGCTATCTTTAACAGCTTTGGGGCCAAACTTTAATATTCTCTATGTGCGCTACATTTAAGGTTCTCCGTGGTGGGACACATCCACAATACCTAATTTTAGCATTACGGGGTACATATCATTATTGTCGACTCCACCTACGTTTTACGCATTCGTAGATGTTTGTGGGTGACAAAACTGTAATTTATCGATCATTGAAAATATTAAAATGTATTTTTTCTATATGTTCATCTTGTTGATCTTTTCTTTTGGGGGGGGGGGGGGGG
>JACGDI010001674.1:295056-318723 GCA_014898725.1 Jacaranda copaia
CCCCCCCCCCCTCCCAAACCTTGTAATATTTATGCGGACAAATTATGTAGTCTCATGTGCAACTCAATGTTGCTCAAGTCACGGTGAATAATCCAAATATTTTTTCATTTGTGATTCATGTTCCCTTCCACACACTTTACACATTGTCGACAATGAAATTATTAATGTTAGCATCTATAGGAAGCATGCAACAATTATTTATGACTATGATAGTTATGCTAACGATTTTGAGGAACAAAGTGGGATAAGGCCTAAGATGAAAATTATGAATCTGTACCATTTCCTTGAGTGGTATGGAGTCACCCAAAGAATTTATAAATATCATAAAAACAAAATATTGATGAACTCAAAATTATCATCAACTATAAATATTTCATGACAAAAATTTTAGTTTATTATAATAATAAAGATATACTACACTAAATTTCTAGGGGTACAAGTAAAAGGCCTAATTGAACGACCAAATGATTAATCAAAATAGGTCACTAAACCCACTTAAGATGGAATTCTTAAGCCTAATGGGTTCAAGTCCACTAAGGGCTAAACTAGTAATAATATCAACCTCACATCCAAAAGAGATAATCAAAGCACTTAATTTCGAACTCGAACACTGTCCCTATGGGGATGTGTTTATGGAGCAACATCTTGTAGTTCAAAAATTTTGGCAAAAGACTTTGAATCTAGTTTCATGCAACATCAACTTACACCTTTTGTGTGAAGCACCTTTTTAACTTACGGGATGCTAAGAATGCAAATAAGATCTAGAGTTTGAGATTCCTACACCTTAGTGGCACTTGAAGGAGAGAACGTGGTGAAAACTAGTATGAGGTGTAGCCTCTATTGTCGACTGAGAAAGCACCTAATGCGCCCACAACACCAAAGATCTCACTTGGGTTACAAGCCTTGCCTTCAAGAGATTCGATGTTATATATAAGTAGGGGCTTACATTGTCACCTCCCCTTAGCAAAAGCAGAGCAGCAAGAATAGGAATACTGAAGAGCTTGGGACTGGAGCTAGGGAAGAGCTTAAGATGGTAGAAGTCATCCTAGGTGATCTAACAAAGACCACCAAGCTCGAATCCCTTTTGGATCTAGACATTAAGAAAGAGTTAGTAAGTTTCCTTCAAGCAAACTTGAAGTCATAGCACTGAGCGTAATGGACTTCCATTGAATTCCACTTGACATGATAATGCACCACCTCCAAGTGGCCTAAACATGAAGCTAGTAAAATAGAAAAGAAAAAACTTTGGAGTATAGTGAAACTAGATAATCAAGTAAGAAGTGGACAAGTTGCCGGAAACTAAATACATTTGAATAGTCTAGTACATTGAGTAGATGGCTAGCATAGAGTTGGTACCTCAGGCAAGCGGTAAGTGGAAGTGTGCTTTGACTTCATGAATATGAACAAGTCCTACCTACTAGATTACTTTGTGCTCTTGATGATAGAGAAATTAGTGGACCTCATTGCAAAAATGCAAAATGTTGAGTTTCCTATATTCTTACTAGGAATACAACAAGATTTGCCTAACCTTAAAGACCAAAGAAGATGAGCTTTGTAATGGCACATAGAGTTTACTAATACAACATGGTGCCCTTTGAAGTCAATAATGTTGGCACGACTTATCAGAGGCTAGTTAGTTACATGATCAAATGTATGATAGGTTGGAATATAGAGAAGTTTATAGATGACTTGTTTGGTAAAAGATATAGATTATGTTACCACTTGCATGCTTAGCAAAGTTTTTTGTTATCTTGAAGAATTTAGCATACAACCTAACTTGACCAAATATGCAGTCAGGGTATAGAGGGGAAAGTTCTTGAGATATTTTGTTTCAACATGGTATAGAGGCCAACCCCCAAAAGACAAAAGTAGTACTTCAATTATGTCCTCACAAACCATCAATGAAGTTTAGATACTGGTAGGAACACTCATCACCTTGAATCAATTTATCTCTAATTCCACATAGAAGGAACTCTATTTTTTCAGAATATTGATAAGTGCTAGAGCATTTGGGTGCTTGATTTCATGGCCGAAGCACTCACCAATCATCTATTGAAAAGGATATTGGGTAGCTTAGGGGCCTCGAGAAGAATAGTCAATTGGGCTATTGATATGCTAATGTGGAATGGAATTGAACACCGCTTCACATTAGTAAACAAGGCTTAAGTGCTAGCCGACTTCATGGTTGAAAGTGGCAAAAAACAACGTCAAGAGTTTCATCCCTAATTAGAGCCTCTACGTGGATGGGTCATCCATCAGCTCTGAAGTGGTGCTAACATAGTCCTTCAAAACACCCAAAGTGATTACATTTGAGTATGTTATGAGATATAACTTCTAGGCTTCCAATAATAAAGCCAAGTATTAGGTGTCGATTGCAAGAATGAAGTTGGTCTATGATGTCGATGAAAGCCCACACTTGAGAGCCCACAACAACTTCTAAACTGGTGGTCAACTAAGTCACAAGCAGTTGCAAAGTCAAGAAAGAGAATAATGTGAAGTATCTTCACTAAGTGGAGGCAATTAGCCAAATGTTTGAAGACTTCACTTTGACATAAATACCACGCAAGGAAAACCCTGATGTAGATCGCTTACCCAAGGTGGCTAATACCCTTATAGTGGTGAAAAGTTGATAGATCACTTTTTGAGGTACCAAACCATGAGATATAGGAAGGCAAGCTTCGATTATCCCCTAAAGACAACTAGGTGTCATGGATAAGCCTCATCATGAAGTACCTTTTGGATAGCATCTTCTCGATGACCATAAATAAGGCAAAATAGTTGAAGGCGAGAGTAGTGAGATTTGTGTTGACTAATAAAGACCCATGTAATCAATGATTCTACCATCACTTGGAGATAGCATAGCACATCATGTGCGAAATCCATGAAGGCATCTATAGAAATTATCCAAGAGTGAGGTCCTTAGCAATACAAACACCTATACAAAGTATTTTTTTTGGCTAACTAAAGGATGCCTAAGACTTAATGAAAAGGTGTTGAGTTGGCTAGGAGCACCCCAGTTTAGAGCATCAACCAAATGCTCCCCTACAACTAATTGATAGTTCGTGCCCCTTTGTCCAATAAGAGGAGGACATGTGGGGCCTTTTCCTCATGCCACTGGTCAACAAAAATTTCTGATAGTTGTAGTGGACTATTTTCCCAAATGAGAGGAGGTGGAGCCCCAAGCACACATATTTGAGAAAAAATTCATGTAGTTCATTGGAATAGCATTATATACAAGTTCGGTATTCTCCTAGCATCGGTCTCAAGAATAGAACCATGAAGCTTAGAGATTAGCATAAAAAGCTATCTATAAAGCAGTTTTTTACATCCATATTTGACCTATGAGTCAACGTGTAGACTGAGCTAATCAATCATATTACACTTCAACACTAAAGACGTTGCTGGGAAATGCGAGAGAAGCTTGGGTAGATGAACTCTATTCAGTATTGGGGGTGTATAGAATGACCCCTCAAACCTTTATAGGTGAATCATTGTTCAACTTAGTTTGTGGCATGGAAGTTGCTGCCCTCACAGAGGTTTGAGAAATCAGCTGGGGAGTGAAAAATGATGAGGACTTTTGGAATGCACAGAAGCTGAGGATGAACCTAAACCTGCTTCTAGATGTGAGGGAAATGACATATACCTGGGTCGAGATGTATAAAACCAGGATGGTGAGAGCATACAATGCTAAAGTGTGTCCAAAGAGTTTCCAATCAGGAGAGCTAGGAAGAGGAAAGTCAAATTAGATGCTCAATGGGAAATACTCTACAAGGTCATAGAGTTTGCAAACCTAGACGTGTGAGAGTTGCAAACCATGGAAGAAAAAGGGTACTCTAAACGAGGAACATCTCCAACTTTAGGAAATTCTACCCTTGAGGTGCCGCAAGCTGCCATGCAAAATGTTTATTTATTTCAGGTAATTATGTACAAACCAACAATTGTGCATTTGTAAAAAAAAAAAATGTTAAATAAAGCTCATGGGTTAATGAGAAGCTATAGCAATAAATTTCAAATTTTATTAGCAAACTAAATAAATATTTTCTACCCCACACTTCACTAGTGTTTATAATGAATTACCATGGCAACACTTGGAGTAAAGCATCATAGGTTAGCATATTATTGCCGCAAAGATGTTTTATGTTTCTAGTAAATATAAATTTTTTTATTTACTTATTTTTTAATCTTTGGTTCCACCATAGCTTTAACAAATAGGTAAATACCATTAGGAAATAAGTAATCCAAAGTCAATGCAAAAGGATCTTTAAACACTTGAAAGAAACTTATATGTCTCTCTCAAATGAATATTGCCAACATTAAGTGTATGCTCAAACTTGAAAGGCACATGCACTGATTGTATGGTATAAGTTGCCATCATATTTATTTTATATTGAGTTTTAGATATTTTAAATCATGTGGGGGATTGTTGGAAATAAGCTTTAAAATTTCTTCAATTTATTTTATTTCCAACAATATTATTTTATTAGGCGTTTTAATGTCTTAATTAATGTGCCTATTAATTTGATTTATTTTATTTTATAGCCTCATCAATTATTTATTATGACTTTATAAGTGTTTGACCATGTTATTCCTAATCATTATTGGGTCTAATTATAATTGGATTTATGGTGGTTTTATTGTATTTTTATGATGTTTTTAGTGGCCCATTAATTTTTGGTAAATGGACAAACTTTTACTCTTATATAGAGGGGCCATAACATTTCTTTGGCACATAGAGTTGATTTGTCTTAGTTTTTTTTCATATTATTCTCCCACTAGAATTTTTGTATTTTGGCAACGTGACTATGAACTGGTTCCTAGTCTTCTTGTGGTTGTGCACATGAGATGAGATACTACTGAGAGTTAATGAGATTTTATCTTGAAGTCATGATCAACTGTTAGCACCCGCACGAAAGAAGTGATCATGACTTTAGGATAACGACAAGTGTCATGACTCTCTATTGATCTAGCTCATTTTCTTCCATATTTTATGTGGTTTGGTTTATTATTTTTATGTATTTTTATTTAATACATTTATATTTAAGATGATGTTAAAATCTTATTCTATATTTTAACGCAAATCACACATTATGCACAAACAAGAACATCCTTGATTTAGAATTCCGGGGAGCAAAATTAAAAAAAAAATGAAAAGTATGTGATTTAAACATAATCTTATTTTCCTTTTTCCTGTTTTTCGAAGTATGTATTTATGTTGAATACTTTCTTGAATGTGATATTGAGAAACATGAAAAATAAAAATCAAATACATAACTAAATAAATACTTTTATTATTAATTATGTAGGAGCATTTCATTCGCATCTTATTCTATGCTTGTCAATCCCACGAAAAAATATTGCCTTTTATAAAATAGAAAAATGCTCTTGCCGAAAATGATTAATTACACAAACCTATTAATACTAAAAATTTATAATTTTAACTATAAATTTAATCTAATCAAATTTAAAATAGATATTCTCATAACTAAATCTTGCTACATCCGTAACTAATGATTATTCTTTTATAAGTATATAATATTTTTTATGAACAATACATTACTAATTTGTTGCATTTCGAAGTTAAAAAGATTATGGATTGATAGTTAATAATATTTATGTCGTCTGTAATTTAAAAAATTACATTTATTACAACAATTTGTAACTATTAAACTTTCCAATGTAAATACCTGAATTTTTTTATAATGTTTTTTATATAATAATAATAATAATAATAATAATAATAATACATCAACAATTCTTTATCACTATGACTTGGAAGTCGACAAAGATTAAATTACCAGAATAATCATTTGATTTTGAAAATGTTTCAATTTTTAAACTGAAATTAAACATTTCGTCCAAAAATATATTTTTATCAAAATATTCTGCAAAATTTATTTTTTAAAGTACTTGCATTATTAAAAGTTTAAATATGTATGTCTTTTAATATCATTCCAACAAATAAATATTGGTAGTATTTGGTTATATTTTTTCTTTGATTTTATTATGTGTTTTGGGAGAATAAATTATTGGAGAATATAAAAGTTATTTTTTGGTATGTTTGCTTATGTTTTGAAGGGGACATTTTTTAGTGTAATAGTCAAATTAATTCTTTTTTGTTGGGCTTTTTGGGTGAACGTAGAATGAAGTGATTTTTTAATATTAAAATAATAAAAAAATATATAATATATGTATGTATATATTGAAGAATGCACATTTTAAAAAAATAGAAATATATTTAATTATATTTTTCCAAAACAATATTGTTCCTGAAAAACATAACCAAACAAGCCATTGTTTTTAATTCTTAGACTATAATTATAGTCTTTACTAGTATTTAGCACGGTTTTGTGCTATACCAAAAGTTTCAAATGTTTAGAATGGTTTTGTTCCTCCTCTCCCACATTTTAAAGAATCTTTTTTATAAAAATAAAATAAAATTTCTATTCAATATATGAGAATGAAATAATATTTGGAGACGAGCAAATTTTTGATGTTTTTTGCCTTGAATTTGATTATTATTTAATATAAAATATAATGATACGGAATTAATAATATTTATATAAACAAGCATTATAAATCAAGTAATTACCCTCGAAAAATAAAGGCTTTGTTTGGTTATATTTTACCGAAACAACATTGTTTTGAAAAACATAATCAAACGTATCTCCATTTTCCTTTCAAAATACACATTCTCCAGTATATACATGTATATATTATATATATATATTATATTATTATTATTTTAATATTAAAAAAATTACTCAATTTTATTTTCACTTTAAAAACTCAACAAAAAAAATATTGATTTGACTGTTATAAAAAAATATATATCATCCAAAACATAAATAAATACATCAAAAAATAAATTTTATATTCTTTAATAATTTATTCTCTTAAAATATAAAATAAAATCAAATAAAAAATATAACCGAACAATACCAAAATTTTTTACGTAGTTCTGAAAATATAAAGTAAACGGAAGAAAGGCAAAATAAAACGAATCACCACTCCAGATGTAAAAAACTGGGAATTAATTATTAAATGTTGAGAATTGGGCAAAAATTAATGGTCAAAAAAGGTGGGACGTCGCTGTCACATGATGTCTCCACAAGAATGTTTAAAGGAAGTGCCAGTACAGCAGGGAACACATGCAAAACGACACACCATTAAGTCTCAAACTCCGGCGAACGCAACATCGTACTACAAGCCTCCACGTATCCTTCGTCCACGTGACTTGCAGGAGGGCTTTTTCTTTTTTGGAGCTTGCCGTTTTGTTGCCACGTGCGGACCCTCCTTCACATCTGGAGTCTAGACACACTTACGGTGGACTTTGTTGCACTTGGCAATAGTCGTACGCCTGGGGTCGGCTGCTATGGTTTCTCCGGCCGAACGATTAATCAAAATGAAAAGTCTGTCTTTCTTGCATCATTTTCCCTATCTCGAGATTGGGTGCGAATTCGGATCTATTTTCCAGTTCACATAAATTATACGGAAAAAATAGTTCGACATTCGAATTACGCACGTTTTTATATTTGGTTAATTAATTTTTTTTGCATGAACAAATTCATACAGAATATTATGCTAACTTTCATTGCATCAATTTTAGGAGCCCTTATAAGGTTTAATCATCGCACTATCCTATTTTGCGGGTATATTAGCCATGTCCTCAGTATGGGTTCATTGAACCACAAAATGTAGTAAAATTTTTTGGTGCAATCTCAACGTAAACCACAAAATGCAATAATATTTTTCAGTGTAGTCTCGATGTATATCTCGTAAATAAAAGATAATCTTTCTATAAAGTGGTGAAAATATTATTAAAAAAAAAACTCATACCACTGTTGTGATGGAATCCCCCTAAAATAGTGTACAAATAAAAGTTTAATTAACACAATATAAAAAATGCATAATTCAAAGATAAAATATTTTTTTCTTAAAATTCAATAATATCAAATTTAATTCTACTTTTGAATGACGTTATATCCTTAAAAAATCTAAAATTATATGTCTATGCATATTTGATATGATTAATTAAATTCTCAAGAATAAAAAATAAAAATGTAATGAAAAGGTTTAATTAATTAAGTAAATTAATGAATAACAAAAAGGTTAGAGATTGATCCACCAAGAAAAGCATTTAAACCCTAGTGGACTAGTGCCCGCTAACAAAAAATAATATAAATATTAAGCTCCAAAGTCAAAATAAACACAACCAATTATATGAAAAACGAGAATTGAGAACTCTTTGCATCATATTCCAGAGCAAATGTATTTGGAAAATTGCTAATTTTCAAAACATTTTCCAAAAGGACCCTACCTTCATTTTCAAATGGCATCATTTTGGCGCCATCCATGAAAACACTAGCCGAAGAAGAAGGAACGTTGAGAATGCAAATAAGATCCAAAGCTTGAGATTCCAACAATTAAGTGGTCTTAATGCCTGAGAACATGGAGAGTCACCAACACAACCCACAATTACATTTGGTGCAAGAGCCCATCTCAATAGCGTATGTAATCAACACTAGAGGAGAAGCTCGCACTCTAAGCATCGCCTCCCAAAAATCAATTTTGCAGATGACTTAGAAGGCATTAAAGATATTGTTGGAGAATGCTTTTACTCAAGTTGTAGCCAAAGCAATGGCCTAATACACTAAGGAACTTAGCCTTCATGAACAGTAGTAATCTTCTTGGTTGAGTCGTAGGCTTCATTTTCCTCAAAAAAGAATGGAGTGGAGGACCAACTTATAGTAAGACACCATTTCTGCCTTCTTACCTCTATAAGTGGACATGTATTCATCTCTCTGAGTAGACTCCTTCAGGTGGAGTCTAAACTCATTTAATGGTGCCACAACCTTTAAACAGATTAAGAAGCCAATACTATCCCTTAGCGATCGCTCTTTGGAGATGTAGTTTCTTCTACCCAGCTATCTTAATAAGGGCATTTTCTCCTAGAATGAAGATAGCCTACTTGTTGAGATTGATGGCATAATTGACTTACAGAAACACTTGGACAATATCCTCACAAAGATGGATCTTATCCACTAAGTGAAGTCGCACACTACAAGGTGTTTAACAACACCCTCACCAAATGTGCTCTAATGTGGCTTAACTAGATACCAACCGAGTCCATCATAAGTTAAAAACAATTAGTGTAGTGGTTCCTCCATAATTTCTCTATTAACTACACGTACTTGAAGATGGCAGCTTACTTATTCACCATCAAGCAAAAGGATGGAGAATCTCCAAAAAATCATCTTAACCACTTTGTCAAGGCGGTGTTGAGATCTCTCTCAAACCAAGAGGTGTAAAGCATAATCCATCATAACTTAAAGTAATAAAAGTTTTGAGAATCCATAGCAAAAAAAAACCCTAGAACTCTAGTTAAGCTCTTCATTCGCATCAAGAAGTACATCAAGATTGAGGAAGCCAAGACTTCTCAAGATATTAGTAAATATAAGACATGAGACAAAAGAAATAAACGTAAAGACAAGAAGTTAGAAGATTGTAGGCACAATCTTCTTGAGCTTTCATCGCTTACAATTCACCACAACCCCTAAAACATAGATCTTAATTGTGGTGTTATAGCATAGCCTCATTGAACACCTTTCTTAGAAAATGATGTTGAACCTAAGAAAGTAGAAATTTGACATATGGTATCACTTTTATTGGGACTTGAAGAATGCAGACACCTAAAGAATGAGATTGAGAGTTTGATCTATAGAGGACCCCATAAGGCGTATATGGCACATAGGTAGAGTAGTCCCAAGAGAGATCTAATAGTTGAAGAAAGTATGAACTGCAATTATACCTTGATGATCATCTAGAGAGCAAGGGCACAACAACATCTACGCTACCTGGAGAATGAATCTACAATTAGTGTCATCTCGATGATTTAAGGAGGACTAGCTAAAGGAGATTTCTCAAATGGCATGAAGGCATTAGTGTGAGTAGTAAAGCATACATTAGCTTATCTAATGGATTCTACACAGAGAATTTATGAAGTGTATCTCTCAATTCCTAACATCACCCTTAAAGAAAAGGACATATAGCTTGAACGAGGAGAACACAATGATGTGAAGAAGATATTGATGGATAATGGTAGCTCGATTGAAATATTCTTTCAAATGAATTCCTCTAGCTCGGAGTAGATAATACCTATGTAGAAGAGTAACACTCCTTTAGTTGGGTTTACTAGTGAAGTTATAGAAGCACTAGCAGAAGCCCTTTTACCTCTCTCTTTAGGCACACACCTTAGATGAGTTATGAAGATGGTTAAGTTTTTGGTGGTTAAGATATCTTTACTATATAGCATCATCATGGAGAGGCCTACCTTGAGCTTTTTCTGTGTAGTAGTATCAACGTACCACATGAAGTTGAGATTCTTCACGTTGAACAAAATAGGAGAAAATGTTAGTGACCAACATGTTACTAGGAAGTGTTATATTAGCACCTTAAAGAACACAATACTCCCATCGAAGGGATTGATCAAGCAAAGGAATTAAAAGATAGCAAAAGAAAAAAAGAAGGTAAAAGTGTAGTCCATGATGCTAATGTCATGGTGATACCTGCACTAGAGTATGCCCTTTAGCCTGGTTGAGTAAACCACCATTAAAGCAATTTGTTTTCTTATTTCTTAGTTGATTTATGATTAGTAGTTAGAATTTTCTTCCCTTCAGATAGATGTTATTCTGGTTGAATCAAGCCAATACACATAGGGACATCATTTTCTAGGTTTTTTTTTTTTTTAATGATTTCAGTGAATTATGCTTATTTTCACTTTTGACTTGAATTATGAATTGTCCAGAATGATGTCTTGCATAATGAGGCCTCGAGAGCATACTTGATCTTTTTTACATAAACCCACTATATGGCTCGTTTGGGAGTAAGTGTTAGCTACACTAAGTCCACTATAAATCCTCTTAGAAGGTAAGTAGCGATACCTTCTTCTAAATGATTTTGGTAAAAACCTAAGGAGCATGTTTTTTGAGTACTTTTGACCTCATATACTGGACCAAAAGACCATGGCGATAAGGGTTGATTGGATATCCATCACCCAAATATAGGTTAAATGGTAGTTTTGACTTCAGGAGTAGGGTCTTCAAATGGTAATACCGATATGAAAGGTACTACTGAGCCCTCAAAAGAACCAACTAATCAATTCTATGGATCATGGTCGTAACATGACAAGATAAATTGAACTTGTTTGTGATACCAAGGATTCCATATGGATGGAACTAGTTAAGAAGGTATTTTAAGGAGATCGGGGAAAGGTCTTTTTGAAAACCTTTGACCTGAAACTTATTTGCAAATTCAGTAGCTCCAGTGCAGGATATTACAAATTTTTAATAAGATTTCTTGACTTGTAATGTACCAAGAAAATGGACATACTCCTGAGCAACTAGTTCATCGATGATAACTACATCATTACTAAAATGGCGTAGCCTTTGAAAACTTTGCCAGCATATACATGCTTTGCACACCACCAAATAACTAAATGGTGGGAAAGTGTAAACATTGGCTAAGAGGAGTACATACCAAAGCGTTGTCCTACTTTAAAAGGAACTGCTCTCTCTCATCTTGGAAAATCTTTACAATTATAAGGACCATTGGAGAAGAGTAAGATGAATAGTCCTCCATGGGTATCACCTCCAAAGGGTTATGGCAAGTCTTGATAATAGATGAAGAGGCCATCTACCCTTGGCACTCTTTAAATCATATGAGTAAGATGTCATAGCCCCTTTGAGGTGATCTAGGGGCTTGACCTGGTTGAAGGTTCAATCTATAGGAATCTTCCTCATGGTCTCCATTAGAAATTAATGATAACTTCTACTAGACCTCTGGATAACATAATTTCCAATGGCAAATACTTATCTTTTGTCCCTTCCTTTAATAACCTATGCCAGTCTCCTAAGATGGGGGTCTTTAGGGTCTTCAATTTTCTAAAGATCCTGCATCATCTCGTCAAGTCCAAGGGGATCATTTCTCACAAAGATAAGAGTTAGTGTAGGTCTAAAACTTGAACTTCCTCTTCTTTCCACAAAGAAAGATAAACTTTATTAGGAGGGAGGATTTCATTAAAACTATACTAATAGAGAAAGTTGTGATAATTTTCAAACTCTAAATAAAGGGTTAAGAAAGAAGACCTGCATCTCTTGGCAAAGAACTTCCAATGTGGTGAAGACCTTCACTTTTCCCATAACTTAGGAAAGGTAGGGGTGGAAGACCACATAGGACTCCAGTAAAGTTTGGTGGTTAACCAAGCATCCTAGAGGAAAGGGATGTATCTGATTAAAAGGTTTGAAATCTATGGGAGTAAACTCTTGTTTATCCTATCGAACAAATGATTTTGATCAAATACATCAATAGAGGAATACAACAATTCATAAGTATTAGCATTAATCCTCTTAGTTGAGATAATAATTCGGTATAAGGAGAAGAATGACAGATATAAATGAACCAAGAGATTTGCTCTATTGTCCCATTTAACCATTGTTGCCTTATGAAAGGCAAGAATGATCTAGAGGTATCCTTTCCTATTGGAGAAGATACGTTCGATAGAAATTTCAATCTCAATCTTGCTTCTATTGGTAAAGGTAAAGCAGTTGTTGTTAGGAGGGATCCTATGCACTTTTTTTGGGTTTTCGGTGAATCAATAGTTACATATAGAAGAAACAAATAATTCAATCCAATAGTTTAATAGTACCCAGATGGAGAGTGCATAGAAGTAGGCAGATGATTCCTTTCCTAATTAATTAGGAATAGAGTAGTTAAGCTAATCGTAGTTGATTAAGAATTGGTAAGGTCTTTGACATTGCTAAGAGAAATGACGCTTTTGTATTCTTATTTATTCTTATGGCAAATGTGATTTATGCAAGAACTGTTATTGAGTTTCTTTAATAAGTGGACATCTCTAATCACCTGGATTAGCATCGAGTCCTAAACTACATCCACCAAGGAGAAAGACAGAGTGACAAAAACTGGCCGCTTAGCCTATGCAAAGTTCACTCAGAACGGCTTTTACAATAAACCAAGCAAATAGAGAGATTTGGCATATAAAGCTGAATAGTGATTGCCAGAATTATAGGCTAGGTTGATAGAGAAGCCTGGATTGGTCACGATGAACAGTGATAGCAATATCGATTGCTTTCTTGTTGTTTCTCTAATTATCTTGTTAATGATAGAATTATCACAAAATGTTTTGAAATAAATTTAAAAGGTTATGAGAATCTACTCTGAATTGACTAGGCATGTCTATCTAGTTCATTCCCCAGAGAAAGTCTTTTTATTCCTTTTTTCTAGCTTCAAAGATAAGTGCCCATGCAAGCAAGCACTCTAAGCGAGACGTTTGCCATTCTTTGTAAGTTTAGAAGTTAGCATTGCAAAAAAAATTTCTATTCCATAGTTTGAAGCTACGTAGATAGGGCTATACATATTTGTAAACTCTTTCCACCTTTTGGATATGACTCTTCTCTGTCTCTTTTCTAAGACTCTCTTTTATTTTAATTTTTTTATTGCTTTTGCAGATTTGAAACTCATTTCTATTGTTATGTATGGAAGATGAAACTCTCAGTCCTAGCTGCTGCGCTTCCCTTCTTCCTCCTTATGGGGCCCCTTAAAGTATGATAGAAAGACTCTGACTCTCAAAAGGTATAGTATTTTTTAGTAGTAGAAGTTAGTGATTTTGTTGACCAAGAGCTGGCGACTAAGAGAATCTCAATCGAGTGAGGAATAGTCGAACCTTCATTGCCTTTTCTTAGCTCACTTCCCTTAGAGTAGGGGAGAAAAAGGACAACTACCACTTCAAAAGAACTTAATTAAAAAAAATAAAGATATACTTAGTGGCCCTCTGGTGTTATGGATAGATGTGTATATTGAAAATAGACTGGACTGCGATCCCGTATCAATAGTGTAATGTACAATTCTTTAGAGATAAGATATGAATTTTTGGGGATGGCGGTCTTACTCATACCTAGCTTTGTTTTCTATCCTACCCTCACATTATCTAAGGAGTGAGGATTACCAACCATTCTCTTGCTCGATTGAGCTAACCAGGAGGACGAATGAATACCAGTCAATGAGAACCTTTCATCATTATAAGGAATTGATGTAGCAAAATTCAACTTGGCTTCAAGTTGGGCTAGGAACTTCATACCTACTCATTTACCATGAACTCATAGCTTGTTGATTGATCGAATTTGGCTTACTCCACTCAGTCTTTCTTTTGATAAGGTTCAACTATACATACAACTAATATAGACAACATGCGGTAACTATTAGGGCTAGCTTTTCTAGAAATCCATCTTCATCCTCACTTCATTCCACAGTGGTTACTAGGCCGTTAGTTAGTTCTGTAATTTTATGTCGTGCCTCTTATTCCTTTCTTTTCATTCTTGGCTAATAGTAGGCAGGCTTTGGTGGTTGGTAAGTGTAAAGAGGGGTGAAAGGAAAGGAAATACTCAGCTGTTCTCTTTCATACTTTTACTTCAATGGGGCTTGCTCTTTTCCTTTATCTATTCTATTTCCCTGCCCTTCAAACAAAGGCTAGCGATGTCACCAGTCACATTCACCTATTTTTCACTCTTTCTCAATCCTAAAGGTGAATTCCTATTTGCTTTTAAGGGTGATTCTATTAAGACATATTCTAATATGAGGCTTTAGATATATGTGCATCATTAATTTTCCCTGGAGGTTAGTGGCAACATTGTTGATTGATTATAGCAGAAACCTACTATAAGACTCCTCTAGGAATAGGTAGTAGCTATGCATAAGCCTACCATAAATCTTCTCTGAAGGTAATTATTGGCGAATTCCATCATGAATTACTTTATGAGTTTTGGTTTCCCAGGGAATACATAGTTGCTAAGCACAAGCCCAAATGTGAATTCTCTTAGGAGATAAGTGGTAGCACATCCATTATGAATTACTTCAGCATAAACCCATTATTTGACTTCCAAAGAGTATATGGTTGCTGTGCACAAACCTAATATAAATCCTTCCTAGAGGTAAGTAGCTGGACTTTCATACCTTTAACCAAATTATACTTAAAATTGAATTATATCGATGTAAGCCTAATATAAGCCCCCTAACTAAATTGCATTATCAGGGCCCTCCAAGAGAGTTTGTGGCCAACTCATTAAACATCAGTGATAAAATCTCCTTAATGAGGTTTGCATTCAAGTATCATTGTGGCACTTAACATTTGTAATAAAGGCTTTCTGATTGAGGCTTTTCTCTAAATGTTCTTACAACATTTAATGTCAGCATTGAGACTTTTAATTGTGTCTCATAGTAAATTACTATCATACCATTTAATGCTTGCATTAAGATAGAAAGGATCACACTTGAATTCGATTTAAATGACGAAGGCTTGTATTTGCACTTAGCAAGGCTCGTATTTGCACTTAAGGCAGTACACATACGATTATGATGAAACCTTTTCATGAGGGCCTGTGATAAGTTTGATAAGAAAAGGTTCAACAACCTGCTCACACACCTTAGTACAAGTCAATCAAATATCAAGAATATATCAACACTTGAATCTTACATATTTGACTAAGTATATAAACATGAATGAATAAAAGAAAAATTTCTACAAACGAGAGAAAATATTCCAGATGACAAAGAGCATAAAAAAGCATCTGACCAACACTTGACTTCATGAAAGAAAAGCGAAATTAAGAATGAATAGGACAACTACTTATGCAGAAGAAAAATGTGAAATAGTCCTAAATAAAGAAATCTCTAAGTTACACATAGAAATGCGAACTCATATTAAATGTTCTAAGTGACTCTTGAAGTATGAAGCTTCCTCTAATCAATTTTTCTAAGCTACCAAAGGGGTAAACTTTGTGCATTACTAGTTGACACTAGAATGAGTACATCTAAGATAAAAATAAACATATGAACATTTGGTGAAATAGATGCTGGGCTCTTAGGCCTAGTGGCCCAATATCCAATAGGTACCCAAACACTTGCCTAAGATGGTTGACCACTGTAACAATATACAAGAATACAAACACATGGTAATATGTATACAACCTTGTAAAGTAAGGGATATCATTAATAATATGCTTTCCAAATAACTTAATGTAAAAAAGAGCATGAAATGCTTAACTACCATAACAAAGATTGGAAATTTGACAATATTGGTGTATACAAATGTCACCTACTTCTGGCCTACACTTAGCTATTTAAGGAAAAATAAGGGTTACAACAACCACAAGCTGTATGACTCCTAAAAAAGGCTGGCTTAAAAGATACTGGTAATAGTGATATCATGAGTGACACCTAATGGAGAAACCTTTAGTGTGGAAAGTGATATATTTTCGAAAGACCTCTAAAGGTTGTGTAAAATAATGTATGCTGATAGTATATCTAAGGTGTTCCTAAAGAAACACTTTTGCAAGTGACTCTAAGGGATTCTTAGACTAACTTGGCCTTGAAAGAGCAATCTTTGAAGTATGAACCTTCATAAAAAATGCTAAGTGATTTGTAAACGGAGGACGACAAAACAAAATTGGCTAAGTCCTAACATAGGTTGTAGACTCTAACTTGCCAAAGAGAATGACATGGCATCCCTCATGATCTAACTCCCTCAGAGTGAATGAATGCACGATATAAACATACTAACATTAAATAAGAGCTTATTAGCTCAGAAAATTGGACAACATCGATAGAAAGATATCTTCTATAGTGCAAATAAGGGTAATTTTACCATGATTGTTCACTGTAGAGACATTTGCCTTACAGGGGCCTAAAGAGAAAGATAACAAGTTATCTTGAGAACTTATCCTAACATAGAGATAACGCCACAAGCTTTGAAGCATGGTTAAGTATTTTGGAGAACCCAAAACTTTGTTAGTGGTCCTAAAGGATCGTCAAGATAAAAACTCTTTATAAGTCTTATGTATAACGCAAAGCAAGATATGCTTCAATCTCACTGTGACACATAAGTCCACACACTTATATTTGACTCACACTTAGTCATGTATGTAAAAATAATGTTCCTTACATTAAGTGAAGTCAACATATCTCTAAGTCCCTTAGAGAAAACCTAATGTCTATAGACATAGAAAAATTCTCTCAGAGACCCAAAACTTGGTGGGGTCTATCCAAACATCTAATGCATAAAGCCCTCTCTAAGAAAGAGAGAGTGGTTGATAAGACTAAGGATCTAGAAGGATTTCCCTAGCAAGAAACTACCAAATAAGATTTTTAAAGTTGTTTGTAGAGAGCGAACTCTTGACAAACCTTTGGTTTTCTCTAAAACACAAATATTAGTCCTAAGAAAGTTTTAAAGTCCCTAATAAACTCATGCTATGTTTGTCATTATTGGAGCTTAAATGATACCTTTCACTAGGAAACAAATGGCAATGTCGGTCAAAAGAACAAGCACCTAAAAATATTAAACAGAACCTCGAAGTACTAAAAATGATTGGACGACTTTACTTCAAAGATGGTGTTGGCCACCTAGTCGGGTGCTCGCTTGGCCACTTGATGGGTTCCCAACTTGGATGCCCAGGAGGCATCCAATCTCTAGGCACCTATCTCATTGTTGCCTTGACAACCTCCCCCATAATAGCAATCAACTCTCTAATGGCAGCACTCTAGCCACTACCGTTTTCTCACTTCTGTAAATTTGGACTTAGCTTGGGCCTTAGCTCCATTGGTCCCCCTAGTAAACCTCCCGTTCTCAAGATGTAATAGATAAACATTAATCAATTAATCATCTTATTTTAATAAATTAAAATAAGATAGAAATTAAAATATAACTTTATATTATTTTCAAAATGAAATTAACTCGTCAAATTGAAAATAAGGGCTTGATAATAAGACTAATTAAGTCCTCAAGGGTAAGAAAGTAAAAATGAACTAAGAATGCTTAGTTGATTAAATAAATTAATGAATAAATGGCCACATAGTTCAATTGATTGAGTCCACTAAGAAGGGCATCTAGACCTTAGTATGTGTTGAAGCCCACTAAGAAAACTACTATAATCACTAAGTTCCAGAATCAAACTGGAGAAATAAAATCATTTGTAAAAAGTTGAGGACTAAAAACTCTTTTCACCATATTTTAGAAAAAAGAACTTAAAAAATTGCAAACTTATAAAAAGGACTCTAACTCCATTTTTAAGTGGCATAATTGCATATCAATCCCACCATGTGTTTTTGTAAGAGTTCATGATTAAATATTTTTTATATGTTTTTTATTTTTCAATTTTAATATCAGTGGTGTTAGGTTTATTTTGTCAAACCATTATCGATCGGGGCAAAATAAATCCAAATATATTTAACATATTTTAGGTTTTGGTTTAAAATGCCCTCCAAAACTTTAAAACCCCAAAATATGCTTTTCAAGCCATCATTTTTTAATCTCACAATCATCATTTAATTATTGCAAAAATATATGTATCGCACTTATTATACCTATACATAAAATCACTAAAAGAAAACACCCCTTCATTAATGAAAAATTTGTGACAAAGAGGATTCCATCATAGTTCGAAGATAATTGTGATGGATTACTAACGAATTTAAAAAAATGAGTAAAAATATATATTAGCTATGATACTTATGATGGATATGAAAGGAATATATTAATACTAAAAGTTCGTTATAAATTTCATAACTCTAAATATGATTCTCCGATTTGTGATGGAAGTTCTATCACAAAATTAGTTTTGTAACACACTATATTTTCATTATAAAATTGATCAGTGACAAAGTATATATTAATACATTTGTGAAATAAGTCCATCACAAAGCTAATAAAATATTAGTTTTTTTTATGAAAATAAAATACGTCATAGAACTAATTTTGTAATGAAATTTTCAACACGAATCAAAAAATCATATTAAGATTTATAAAATTTGTGACTGACTCTTTACATTAATATATACTTTTCACATCTGTTACAAGTATTATAATTAATATATATTTTGTTTATTTTTTTAAATTCGTTAGTAATCCATCACAATTGTCTTCGAATTGTGATGGAACCCTCTTTATCACAAACTTTCCATTAGTGAAATGATATTTTCTTGTAGTGAAAAAGTAGTAAATCTTATCATTACCAAGTTAATCCTATTAAAAATAATTTGATTTGACATCTATAATAGAAAATGTTCTCTTCCAAAATAAATATAAAAATTTACTACAAAATGATCTCTAATTACTCTTAAAATATTATGTATTACATTCTCTAAAACCATTTCACGAAATTAGTATTTTGCGCAAAATTCACACAAAACAAGTCATTGCACTTAAATTTTGAATTTTATTGAGTAAAACACTATGTTTTCTATGAGAATTTGGTTCCACGGAAAGAAGAAGAAGAAAAAAAATGTCAAATTTGACCACTTTCGCATACTAATTGCAGTCTTTTGAGAAAAAATATAAGACGAAGAACGAAATATTTTCTCAGCACGAGGAAAGAACTGCAAAAATGAAAAGGGATTCACCAATCTTACACTGATCACGCGACTCTGATTCAACAATAAACGTGAATAGCAACTTTGATTTGTCCAAATAGGCTCGTGAATTCATGCGATTGATTTTGCATTTTTCTTTTCATGTTTCCATTTTCAATGCATATTTGCCAAATTAATGAGCTTATTTCGGGGAGGGCCCTCAGCTTGGCCAAGACCGTCAATTTCTCTGATATTTCTTTTTCCAGTAAGAAGATCCAAAAGCAAATGGGCATCACTTTTAGGGTTAGAAAACAGAAGCTCAACAAGATTGGAGGTCATGGATTACTTTTCCAAGTGGGTTATTTTCTATCTTGACAATGAAAGCATTATTTAAGGTCATGAACTGATAAGTTCCACAGTCTAATGCCATCCATAATAACCATCAACTAATATATATCTCATCTGTAGGGATCTGTCAATGTTAATAGGATATGGAAAATCTTGGGCCATTTTCAACTGATAGTGAAAGCCAATAAGAAAACAATTAATGTGCGGTCATTCTCACTAATTTACCTACTTTGGTTAGTCCTTTTATATATATATATATATATATCATTGATTTATTCTGGCTGAGAAAATGCAAATTTTTCTTTGTTGGACTTCGGAGTAGAGGGGGGAAAAACACTATTGTTAACTTCAGACATAATTTGAGTTACAAACTCATCAGACATATATCCAATGGATAACATGACATTTTTCGACCAGAAAAATTTAAGTGTGAGAAAATTTTTTAGTGTGGATATATAGTTTGGTACTACTGTTTCATCATATTTCCAATTAATGGGTTTCCATTGCTAGACATCTCAATATTCCAAGTTCATTAAAGAATTTTTTATTTAAAAACCGAAATTACATTTATCAAGTAAAATCCATCTATGAGTAACACACACACACACACACACACACACACACATATATATATATATATATTTCATGGTAAAACGATTACTACATACATCAGGATGTTGATGACTAATTGAGCATAATTCTCTCTCTCTCTCTCTCTCTCTACATATACATATACATATATATATATTTATTAAGGTATAAGAAGCCAACAAGAAATAATATACCTACATTTTTTATGGATTCAATTTAAAGCTAAAATCGGCCTCATAAGTTTTGAATTGAGGAATTCCAACCTATATAATTTCTTGAGAAGATCTCGTTGTCACAGGAGAAATAATATATGGTTGAAAATATGGTATTTTTGAGTTTTATGCCCAAGCCCATGTGACACTTCAAGTGTTTAATTCCTCTTCAACGATTTGCATTATATATATTGACATTTTGTTGGTTTTCATCAATTTATACAGTAGCTAAACAACAACTATTCAAACCTAGCTATACATGTATAATTTCTACGCATTAATTAGAAATTGACTTTAATTTTCTAATTAATTCAAATTTTACACCAGAGCACACAATGAAAATTCAAGTTTTGTGATAGCATCCTAAAATTTGTATGAAAGGTGCCATTAGCAATGAAATTATTTGTGCAAATTAATGGAGCTTGAAAGAGTTATATAATTAAATGTCTTGGTATCACGTTCTTCCTTCGTTGCTTCGTTCTTGCTTTCCCCTTTTTTCTTTTGCCCCCCGTGAAATGTGATATTTCTTGAAAGAGTGCATGGAAATATGGATCCGAAAAGTATGTTGCACCAATAACAGTATTAAGGTCGTGACAATTTTTTTTTTTTTTTTTTACTGAAAGTTATACGCTTATGAGCTTATAAGATATTCAATAAATTCTATTTTATTAATAAACATATATACTATTTTTTTTCACAAAGTTATGTTTGGATGTAGAGTTTAAATTAGAGAAGAGATTGGATTTGAGGATCTCAAATATTAGATGAATTGAAATTCTACCATGATGAGAGAAAATGACTTGGATTGGATACTAAAATATTTAAATCAAAACAAGCCTAATAGATTCGTTCTTATGAATTTGAAATCCTTAAATTTCAATTTTCTTTTTTCTATTTTAAGGTTCACTTAGACATACTCTATCGATCATTCTTCATTTTTGATAAGTTATATTCCCTTGTATATTCTAGTTCTTATACTTTTATATTATCTCAAGCCATAAAACTGATTACTTGATTATATTAAATGATTCTAGTTGAGAAACCTCTTGCTCTCCTAACAACTTATTAGTATTACAATTTGAACCCTGGCTTGTCATGCAAAATGACGCAAAATTCATTGCTGATATAGAATTTGTCCAAATCAATATTTGTAAATTTTTTTATCAAATATGCTTACATACTCAAAAAATTCCAACTTTCTAAATTTTTTTTTGAAGGATAAATAGTACCTTCTAAAATTGTGCCACTTGGCGATATATCACTTTGAATTCACTAAATTTTGTTGTTAGAGAGGGAAAAGTTCACATACTCCTCAAACTCTTTTGCAACATGTATACTATTTTGAAATGAAAAATTTTAAAACGTATATATCTTATTTCAAATGACAAAGTTGCATATATACTTTATTTTTTAATACTTTCTCTTTTCCTTACTCTTTTTCTCGTCGAAATCCAAAAATCCAAACATAGCTATCATGATAATGTAAAATAAGAAAACGTTGGGGAGATGTTAGAAGAGTCAATCATGATTTCGTATTTGACAAATACATAAAATGCTATAATATAAATACTGTCATTAGTACCTCATTATATGACTATGTAATCACTTACGAAACTATTAATTAATTTACCACGTAATTGATTCCGATAAGAAGAAGGATTGTCACCATTAAAGGTCATAGTCAAGATAAAGATATCTCCGTAGAAATTTGTCTAATTTGAGAAATATAATGTTGCCCTTGGAATTATGTAATCGTATGTGATATGAACCGTATACACATTGCACATATTGATTACTTGACAACATTTTACAAATTATATTTGACTTCGCCTGTAAATATATAATTTTGTGTCTTTCTTTTTATACACGAGCCGAGGGCGTGGAGATGGTGCAATTTTATTATATTTTTATACATCTTAATGTTGTAAATGGATCGGGTTGAAAATGGAAGCTAAAAATGTAAGAGATGCTTGTCTGTTAGATAACATCTCAATGATTAATCCATTATAAAGTCCAAGATTGCGGCACTTGGATCAGCCCACATAGCATTTTGGAGTCATATCCTTAACCGCTTGGGCCTGGGCAGTCAAAACTTTTCAAATGCTTACAGGGTGTCGCCATTTCTCTTTTACGCTGTAAGTTTTATTCTATTGCTTCATTAACTATAATCTTCTTTGTATTTTAGATTGTATTTGGCTGGACAGACATGGATTTGAGGAAATAGTTTGTATTTAGGTAGTTGAAAGATTAAGAATAACTCGAAACAGGTGCCAAAGAATAAAAAAACAAGGGTTTCTTTTTTTTATATCTATATATACTAGCAGTTGATGCACACATGATGCATGCAGATTCAGTAAAAGTGAAAATTAATTGTACTATGATGATGTTACTTTAAAATTTAACTTAAAAATAATTGCTATAATAATAAAATCAATCAATTAACACTAGAGTTAGACTTTTTTGAAAAACAAAAATAATATAAACAATAGTAAAAGAATAATTTAAATGAGAGAAATCATATATACTTGTCCGAAGAAGTTGGAAATATAAAAAGAAAACTACAAAGAAACAAATATATGCCCTACCATATTTAACCTTGATAGAAATATTATGTAGTAGTAGTGGTGATAATAGTGGATTAATAGTTATTCTATATAGATATGAGGATTTAAAAAAGAAAATGAGTGTATTTTAGAAAAGTAATTAAGATCACACTAAAAAATATAGGTTCTTTAATAATAATAATATATAATATATAATATGATGATTTTTCAGATCTCAGATTAATTATTAAAAATTCCATGACACTGGACCAATTAACAAAAAGATGCCTCTAAGTTTAAAGTAGTAAATTCCACCAGGACCAAGAGATGGCCATTAAAATTAAGGGCATCTTATTTATAAATTTTCAAGCCCACTTTCACTTTTAAGTTCAGTTGTCACCCATCACTTTCTTATTTTGAACTCTGCATCTCAGGTATTAATTTTGAGTTAACTTCCCAACCACCTAAATTGACAAAAATGTCCTCATTTGACTTTTTTTTTGTTTATTCCTAAACATGAACCAATTCCCAACTCATCTCTCTCTCTCTCTCTCTCTCTC
>JACGDI010001674.1:318861-367732 GCA_014898725.1 Jacaranda copaia
CTCTCTCTCTCTCTCTCTCTCTCTCTTTTGAGTTTAAAAAAATATTGGATAATGTGGAAGAACCTCAAATTCAATTATTAAAGAGTTGTTTGTATAATGAGAAACTCGATATCATATTCATTTTTAAGAGCCAGACCCTAATGGAGTTGTATTTCAAACTTGAGAAAAAATTGTGTGAAATTTGTCATCAATTCCACATAGTGCAATACATTGCTTTCAATTAGAAAATGTATGTAACTTTGAATGCTGACAATGACGTGTCCAATATGATTCACCTATAATTTCTGCTTAAAGATGACCTTAGCAGACATGATATTTTTGCGGAAAAATAAAAATAGTGGATGGAGAAGGCAAAGTAGTTATATGAGCAGGTAAATATTTCATATCTTTAATTTCGTATTACCTTTATTGTTTAGCATATGTCTATGTCACAAGTGGTACCTCTTTGCATTATTATTACTTAGCTTTTCTATGTTAAATATTGAATTTATTAAATTTAGTACTTCACTATTCTATGTTAAATGTTGAATATATGTATTTTAGTACTTAGCTTTTCTATTTTTCAGTACTTGCTCTCATATGTAAAATATTAGATTAGGCTATTTTGGTACTAAGCTATCCTATGTAAAGTATAGAATTTGTTCATTTCAATACTTAGCTATTCTATGTTAAATATTGAATTTGTTGATTTTTCACTGCTTAGGTTGTCTAGTTTAAATATTGTATTTGGTCATTCTAATACGTAGCTCTTATAAGTTATATATTGGAATTGTTCATTTCAATACCTAGGTCTACCTTGTTGAATATTGAAATTGCTCATTTTAGTACTTATATTTTATATGTTAGATACTGAATTTGTTTATTTGAGTACTTATCTCATACATGCAAAGAATTACCACTAGCTGGATTAGTTTGACTTCAATGATGTATTTGTTTACTCTTTTGTTGTATATATATGCTTGATATACCTTCTTATCATTACTTTGTAACTAATATCTTGCTTTTTTATGATTAATTCATATACAATCAATGAACAAAGGATTGCATAGTTTTCAAGGACCAATAACAATAGATAAGTTTTGCTTTTAGAAGGATATGTTAGATTTAGACTATTTGGAGTTTTATTTACTAATATCTGTTGAACTTTTGTTGGATTATTTGTTATTGCATATATTGTAATATATGAGGATTTTTAGATATTATACCAAGATTTCTTGTTTGGCATAGATTTGTATTTTAGCTATTGTGGAGATGAGACTACATATAAGACCATACCCAAATCATAAAATCATATTTTCTTCATGAAATTGTTTGGATACATACGTGTTGAAATGGTTTGGAACACAAACACCCAAATCTAATCACTTATGCTCTCATTCATAGTGATGTCAAATCATTCATGCATGGTACCAAAAATCCTTAATATGCCGAGAATGATACCAAAAATCTGTGAAAAAGTACCCATTAGTGGTATTTATATACCTAATAATTGCCTTTATGTGCTTAATAAGCAAAGGTTTGTACTTAGTATGCGTGTTTCATTACTTGTTTTTCCAAAGGCCGAGATAAAACTTGATTTGATGTGTGGAACAATACATAAGTGACCCTAATGCGACAAAATCACAGTTTGTTGAAGAAATGGTTTGGATACACATGTGTTGAAATGGTTTGGAGTATAAACATCCATATCCAATCATTTGAGCTCTTATTCATGCATGGTACTATAAATTCCTAATGTGTTGAGAATGATACACCATGGTCTTATGATCATGCAATGGCTAGATTAAGCATTGAACTCGATCCCTTATGTACTAAGAATGATATCGAAAATTTAGAAAAAAAAACCTAGTATTGACATTTATGTACTTCAGAATTGTGTTTATGTACTTAATTGGCAAATGTTGTGTACCTATTATACATGTTTTTCTACTTATTTTTCTAAAGGCCGAGTTGAGGCTTAATTCGATACGTGGAACAATACATAAGATACCCTCATGCAACAACATCATGGTTTGTTGAAGAAATGGTTGTGATAGGATGTGTTGAAATGGTTGGGAACTGAAACGCCCACGTCCAACCACTTGCGCTCTTATTCAAAGTAGTATAAACTATTGAGGCATGAGTCAAATGAATCCTCCTAACACCACCATTGAAAATCAATGAACATATAATTATTGTATGAGTTTTAGGACTAATACGACATGGTCTTATGATCTTGCAATAGCCAGACTAGGTTGAATTAAACTTGATTTCTTATATGTTGAGAATGATGCAAGAAATTAAAAAAAAAAGGTACCTAGTATTGGCATTTATGTACTCCATAACTGCATTTATGTACTTACTTTGCAAATGTTGTGTACCTATTATGCTTGTTTCTATACTTGCCTTTCTAAAGGTCGAGTTGAGGCTTAATTTGATGCGTTGAATAACACATAATATATTCTAACGCAACCAAATTGTAGTTTGCTAAAGATATTGTCATGATAGTATGTGTTGAAATGGTTAGGGACTCAAACACCTACATCTAACCCTTGTACTCTTATTCATAGTAGTATAAACCATTGATGATGAGCTAAATGATTTCTCTCGATACCACCATGAAAAACCAGTGAACCTATCATGACCATATAAGTCATAGGACTAATAAATTATGGTCTTATAATTATGCAATGGATAGATTAGATCGAATTAAACTCGATCCCTTATGTGTTGAAAATGATACTGAAAATCCACAAAAAGGTATCCAGTTTTGGCATTTACTACTCCGGGATTGTATTTATGTACTTAATTTGCAAATGTTGTGTACCTATTATTCAAATTTGTATACTTGCTTTTTCAAAGGTCGAGTTGAGGACCAATTCGATGCATTAAACAACACATAAGACACTCTAATACGATAAAGCCATGGGTTGTTGAAGAAATTATTGTCATAGTACATGTTTAAACGATTGGAACTCAAACACTCACATCAACTATTTGTGTTCTTATTTATAGTAGTATAAACTATTAATGTATGAGCCAAATGAATCCTCCCAACATCACCATCAAAAACTATTGAACCTATCATGATCATACAAGTTATAAGACTAATATGTCATGGTCTTATAAGCATGCAATGGCTAAATTCGACCGAATTGAACTTGATCCTTTATGTGTTGAGAAGGATACTGGAAATCCCCAAAAAAGTACCCAATTTTGGCATTTATATACTCTAAAATTGCATTTATGTATTAATTTGCAAATGCTGTGTACCTATTATGCTTGTTTTTGTACTTGCTTTTCCATAAGTCGAGATGAGGCTTAATTTCATGTGTGTAACAACACATAAGACACCATAATGTAGCAAAACTGTGGTTTGTTGAAGAAATGACCATGATTGTATGTGTTGAGATTATTGAAAACTTAAATACCTATATCCAACTACTTGTACTCTCATTGATAGTAGTATAAACCATTGATGCATGAGTTAAATGAATCCTTCTGACACCACCGTCGAAAACTACTAAACGTATCATGACTATATAAGTCCTAGGATTAATACATCATGGTCTTATGTTATGTGCTAAGAATAATATCAAAAATTTGCAAAATAGTACCTAGCATTAGCATTTATGTGCTCCAGAAATGCATTTGTATACTTAATTTGCAATTGTTGTGTACCTATTATGCGTGTTTCTATACTTGCTTTTTCAAGGACCAAGATGAGGCTCAATTCGATGTGTGGAACAACACATAAGAAACCCTAATGTGACAAAATCATGATTTGTTGAAGAAATGATTGTGATAGTTCATATTGAAATGGTTGGGAATTGAAACACCCACATTCAACCACTTGAACTCTCATTCATGGTAGTATAAACTATTGATGCATGAGCTAAATGAATCATCCCGATTCCATGATAAAAAATTAGTGAATCTATCAAATGACTATATGAGTCCTAGAACTAATACACCAAGGTCTAATGATCATGCAGTGGCTAAATTAGGCCGAATTAAACTCAATCTCTTACGTGCTAAGAATGATGCCAGAAATTTGGAAAAAAGTACCCAGTATTGGCATTTATTACTCCATAACTGTGTTTATGTACTTACTTTGCAAATATTGTGTACTTATTATGCATGTTTCTATACTTATTTTTCCAAAGGCTGAGTTGAGGCTTATTTCGATGTGTTGAACAATGCATAAGACACTCTAACATGACAAGACCATGGTTTGTTGAAGAAATTATTGTGATAGCATGTGTTGAAATGGTTGGGAACTTAAACATATGAATCCAACCACTTGCACTCTTATTCATAATAGTATAAATTATTGATGCATAAGCCAAATGAATTCAATGGCTTATCTAGTTAAATTCAATTTAATATCTTATGTTCTAAGAAAGATACTGAAAATAGAGAAAAAAAAATACTGAATTTTGATATTTTAATATTGGATCTTTGCATTTTTGTACTGAATTCGCCTTATTATGTACTTATTTGGCATATTTTGTACTTGCTTTTTCTTTGACCAAATTTACCTGAATTCGATATGTGAAACAATGTGTAAAAAGGTTTAATACAATAAAATCATGTTTCTTGAAGTAATGATTATAATACTATATGTGCAAATGATTGGGAACACAAATGCCCATACTTAACCACTTGTGTTTTTATTCATACGAATGTAAACCATCATCGTATGTGATAAATGTATCCTTTTGATATCAACATTGAAAGCTAATGAAGCTCTCATAATTATATCGATCTTAGGACTAATAAATCATCGTTCGATAATCATGCAATGATTTAATTAATTAAATTCTATTTAATCTTCTATGCACTAAGAATGAGACTATAAATAGACAAAAAATACTATTTTTTGAGATTTTTGTACTAGATTTTTGCATTTTTGTATTGAAATTACCTTGTTCTATACTTATTTGGCGTATTTTTGTACATACTTGTCCTTTGGTCGAATTTACATCAATTCGATATGTAAAATAATATGGAAGACCCTCTAATATAATAGAGTCACGTTTTATTCAAGTAATGGTCATGATAGTATATGTACAAATGATTGAGAACACAAATATCCATATCCAACTATTTGTATTCTTATTTATACTAGTGTAAAGTATTGATCTATGTGGTAAATGTGTCATTTTGATATCACCATCAGAAAGCTAACAATATAGCATGAGTATATTTGCTATAGGACTAAACAATAATAGTTTTATCATCAAAAAATAACTCAAATAATTAAATTCAACTTAATTTCTAATGTTTTAATTAACAATGATGCCATATACTGAGAAAATAATACCATATTTTTTTTATTCTAGTACTCGATTCTAGATATATTCTATGTGATTTTTCTAATCTATTACGTTTTTTGACTGTTTTATAGTTGCTTTTTCTTATGGTTGAATTTAGCCTGTTAGTGTTGCATTAGAAATTATAAATATTGGTATGCATATATAATACTATATATGCCTTGAAAATTACTATGGTATCAACAATTTATAACACACATCTTAGTAACAATATTTATATTCATATCCATATTCATTTGAAATTTTTTCTTAATTTTAGTATATACGACGAGCATCCATATGAATAACGAACATTCATATTATTCAAATTACTTTACAAATTAGAAACATCCTATATCATCATCCAAATACTCAATATGAATACTAAATTATCCTAATAATAACCATCCAAATGTCAACATTCAGCATAGAATGGAACAAATTGTGCTCATGAGTTAAAATAGTTGCCTTGTACAAATCCTACCTTAATTTGGACAATAGTTTCCTAATTTTTATCCTGCAAAATATAGAATGTACAGTCAGCAACAACATAATTAAAAATAAATATAAATAAAAAAATGTGAATATTTCAATGTATATAATTAAGGTTCAAGTACTACAGACACAATTAAAAAGTGTTGACAGTTTGCATTTTGGTACTATAATTACTTACACATAATACTGAATCAATTACTGAAATCATAATTTGGAATGGGTGAAATTAAATATATGATAATTAAATTAGGGTTCCTGAAAAACAAAGACAATATGCATTTAAGAATTTTTTTTTAGTCTCACAACCAAGAAATTTTGTAAAAATAAAATATAAATGGCAATCAAATTAAGGTTCCTAGAAAGAAAAATCAATATGCATTAACTAAAATGACAAGCAAAATAAACAAATTTAAGAAATTATTTTTCCACCTCACAATTATGAAATCTCTATAAAAACAAAATATCTTCTTGCTAAAGTGAAATACCTTATCCAATCTCCAAAAATATGGGCAAAATTAAAAGTCTTCTTTTCTTTGGCAACAACAATGGTGAATGAAAAGTTGAGAAATGAAAGAAAGCAGTACACAAAAGGTTGGGGAATAACAGAATAAGAATTTCAGAAATGGAGGGACAAAAAAGAAGTGAAAATGTGAAATGGAGAAGAAAATGTGAAAGGAAGATTGGAAACTGTGGAAGATGAAAAGAATGTTGGGCTTTTTGTGGTTTAAAATTGAAGACACACACACAAAAAGAAAAACGTGAATTCATGAATTGAAGAAGAAAACATGAAACAGAGATTAGAAAATGTAAAACATGATAAGAATGTTGGGTTTTTTGTGGTTTTAAATTGAAGACATGGATATTTTAGTATTTTTCACACAAGTGGAAAGTTGATTCAAAGTTTAATTTTGAAATAGGGAGTACAAACTAAAAAAATGGTGGATGAGACTGAGCACAAGAGTAAAATTAGGTTTGGGGATTTAAGGTCAATTAATTGCAAAATTAATGTATACTTATTATTATTATTATTATTATTATTATTATTATTATTATCCTCGATGAAAAGTGTAAAGAAAGGCTGAAAATTTAAAATTGGAAAAGACTTTTTTACCCATAGTGTTTTGATGGTAAAAGACCTCCTCCATTGCCGTTTTTAAATACGAATCCTTTCACATTCTCTCATTTTCAGTCTCATCGTCTCACCATAGTGTTATAGTTAAGTAACGACGTACCTCCTCCCACCCCAGTTTTAGAAAAGAATAGAGCAAGGTTTAGAGACAGTCACCGAGCGGACCCATTTCTCAAGGGAAGTTTTGAGAGGAAGAAATCAAGGCACGATTTAATCCTTTTTATAGTTCGACCTTCACTTAAAAGGTGATGTAGACGTTCAGTTGAGGCAATAGATGCAGTAAATATTGAGTTTCCATCATTGATATGAATAGAATGAACTTGCTTGAATTTCAGAAAAAATTGCCTTTAATTTTTTTCTTTTACGAGATTCATCATGTTTGAAATAAACAATAGATATATTAGGTATATAAAGGGGATGAAAAATAGATTAATGCCATTCCTTCCACAAAAATTTACGGTCTTTTATGTTTGGATCAAAGAAATTAGTGAGGAAAAGAAAAGGAAAAAAAGTACAGCGTATCAAAAAGGTTGATTTTTTTGTTCGAGGTGGTTGCCTTCAGTTTTTTTATCACTCTTCATTTTTATCTTAATTAGTAACCATTACAACAAAATCAAGCATTAAAAACACTAAAAAATACTAGTTAAATAATGTTATAATGGCAATTTATATTTGATGATATTTTTTAAAAGTGTCACTTGTAGCTGCGTAACTAAAGGTATAAATATCACTAAATTACTTTTGTTTTGAATTGTTAAAATGTAATGGAAAATGCGTTAAATAACATATTAAAGCATCATTAAAAAATATTTTAAATAATATTTTAATATGCGACTAAAAATTACATATAATGGCAAGTTAATACGTTACAAAAATTCATTTAAATGACAAGGTAATATGTCATATAATGATCGAATGTCACTAAATATTTTATCACAGTGATATTTTTTTTGACTATCATCATATTATTTTTGTGTGTCATTGCAGTATAAATACCACTAAGTTAGTGTCACTAAATATTTTATGATATTTTTCTTCAAATAACACTATAATTACATATCAATGTCATTACAACAACAAATTTCTTGTTTGAAAAAATAAAATTACATGACAAGAAAAATCGTACAAATAAAATATAATTAAAATCTATCAGCTGTGGATTCAATCTCTAATCTAATTCTCTGATTCTTCATTTCTAAATATAATCTTGAATTTAATAAGCTATGCAAAGAATGTCTTAAATGCCGTGGATCTCATTAAATTTAATTTGGAGGAAGACAATGCCAATTCGAGATCTCGAATCAAATGCTAAAATATAATGGGTTCCACAAAAAACACATTGAATGCCATAGATCTTTTTGAATTTAATTTGAATAAAATAACGTCAATTTGAAGGCTTCACATTTTAATTTTGAATCAAATGCCAAAATATGATGAGTTTCATGAACTTTAACGAATGCCTATAAGAAGGAATTGATTAAGATCTCGAAAGCACATAACAAACACATCAAGAATTTTGTTCTATCAATTGTTATGAATTTTGCTATTGATTGTTGGGTACATATTGTCATCATCATTTCTTCATTAAGATAAAATGCCTCTAATGAACATACATAATTATTTTAGCATTGTCATTGGATTCTCCATCAACTTAATTCTCTATCAATTCACATGAGCATTAAACATGAACACAATAATTTAACTTTCTTTCATTCTTTACTACACTTGACTTCTCTTATGAATATTGATCTTCTTAACATGCCATATTTTCTTTCTCATCAACTTGATTATTTTATTTTATTTTTTTCATATCTTGATAGGTTACACCATAGTTTATGTTAAGTATGTTTCAATTATTGCTAGAGTGCAGCACCTAAATATCCTTGATGAAGAGAATCAACCTATGGAGAAAGGCACACTTTTGACTACTTATAATCCATGTATTGGTAGATACACAACAAGTAGCCAAGGTTGACAAATTCACTTCACACCGATGAGTGGTCCTAGGAGATCATGACTTCTAAAGTGTTGAAGGCACATGTAGCACTAGGATTTAATAATCAACACTTTAAAAATGGAAACTAACTAGGCTACATGTACAAATAAGGATCTAAACATGCTAATGATTCAGATTAAGGATGAGGATTATCTTATTTTTTAGCAAAAAACCAAGGAAGCTAGAAGAAAGCTCTTGACACCTCAAAGATTGCCTTTTAGCAGTGTAGTAGAGTAGCGGTTGAAATTCCCCAACCAAATGAATTTTCTTGGAGCTGACCTTATTGGATCTACAGTCCAAAATTCAGCTTAATTAGAACTTGGAAAGGTTCCCCAGAATTGCCTCCAAGTCGCTACTAGAAACTAGATCTCCAAAGGCAAAGCAATCCAATCGTCTTGCCTCTAATTTAATGATCCACACACCAATGTTATATCCTATTCTCCTCAATATTAGCTGGAGACAGAGAGGAGGCTGAATTGGAAGTAGGAGAAGAAAGAAAAGTAAAGCTTCAATACACGAGGCAGCACTTGGGAAATGGAGAGAAATTGAAAGAATCTAATTCACATGGAACGAGAGAGCATCTTATGCAGTTGGTCGTGTGACTCTATATCTATATATTGAGTGAGGATGGTGTGATGCCAAGGGGGCATCACATCTTCCTCAAGGTGGCTGCCCACTTGGTCTTGCAAGTTGGCATTGTGAGTTTGAATTTTTTCCTCCAAAATTTATTCTCTATTTTAATTAAATCAAACTCCTTTAATTTAATTGATTAATTTAACTTATTTCTTTAAGTCAATTAGCTTAACTCTTTAAGTTAACTTGATCAATTGATAATGATGTGGCAGCAAATAATTAACTTCTTAATTAATTATTTTAATTTAATTTCTTTAATTAATTAGATCAATTTAACTCCTTAAATTGACCAAGCCAAAATCGACTACAACTTTTGTGTCAATCGGTCAACCTCTAATTTTGTCATGTAGGAGTTTTCTAAGTAGGAATTTTCTAACTATTTAGAAAATTCCACTTCATCACCAAGGATATACAATTGGCTTTTGTGTTTGATTTATTAGGTTTTACCGTTCATTGGACATGGGCTCACAACTTTTTATGATTTTTGAATATCTTATATTCATCTTAGTTTAAACTCCTTTAAACTAATCGACTTAATTCAATTAATCTCTGCTAATTGAATAGTACTCAATTTCTATGGTGGATGTCCAATCTCAAGCCTATAGAGCCCAACTAATTGGCTGAAATGAATGCTATTAGAGAATTATTCTAGCTTTACGCGTTCCATGTAAATATAGTCCTTCCATCTCTGATCTCCCAAAAGAGGCATAAGGCAAAATATTTGTCTACTTCCTGATAGCCTCAATTCTATGTCTCTAGTCAAATGTTCAATTCCATTTTATGACCTATTCCTTGCAAAACCTTTTTTTCCAAATTATCATACTACTTTGTGCAAGAACTCCTTGGATTCGATCATTATAGAATACATAAGAGATATACTCATCTTTCATAGCGACAAGGAGTTAGATGCCATCTTGGATTTTACAAACCTGTATGTCTAATTAGCTTATACCTAGCATCTATCTGAATGACCCGCTATGTGGCCAAGGAAGAGCTAAAGCATGAAGACCTAAATACAAGGTAACCATACATATTTAGGTCAAAGGACTAATTATATGCACTAGTATAAACTAGAGAACTAGCTACTACCGACTTACCACCTTGGCTATCTAGTGGATTCTCCTAGCGGGCCTGTAGTACTTTGTTCTTTAACAAGCACCCATATCTTATATGGCATTGCTCATGAAATGGAGTAATATCCAACTCCTTGGATTTGGGCATTGTTAGTATAAGTCTATTGGGATTTTAGATGTCTTCTCTTATAAGATCCTATAATTTGGAAGATTTAAATCACGACTATGTAAGACTTGTTTCATGATCACCACTCAATGCGTGACCAAGTCCTATAGTTTATGTGTGATCTAAGGGCTTCGACCAAATGCTAGTGAAGTAAATATAAGGATAAGATGAAGATGGTCATTTATGGAATATCATTCAATCAAGATTATATTACAAGTGAAATAGTTTACAATGCCAATCTAATTGGCTTGCGGGGTACTATTCCAACAATCTTCTGCCTACCCTAAAGTTAATTCCCTATAGTCTTAAGATCCATTTTCTCAAGATGTTCTTCAAATACCTTTTGCAATAAAGGTTTTATTAGTAGATCTACCATATTTTTTTCTCAGACAACTGTCTCCACTCAGATATTGCCTTTATTAATGATCTCCTAAATCAAATGATATGGTCTCAATATGTGCTTGGATTACTGATGGGGATCTTGGCTCTTTAGCTTATGTTACTTCCCTATTATTGTCACAGAAGAAAACAACAGGCTGAAAAATGCTAGGCACTACATCTAACTCTTGGATGAAGTTTTTCATTAAACACCTTTCTTGGTATCTTTCAAAGTTGCAATGTATTTCGCCTTAGTGGTTGAATCAACCATGGTGTTTTGCTTAAAACTCTTCCAACTCACCATGCCACCATTGAGGAAAAATATAAATCAAGAAATAGATTTTAGGTCATTTACATCGGATTGGAAACTAGAATTCAAAAACCTTTCGAGTTTCAATTTTTCATTATTATATACTAGCAGCAAGTCCTTTATTCTTCTCAAGTACTTAACGATTGCTTTTATGGCCATGCAATGACTTTCACTAGGATCGAGTTGGAAACGACTTGTAATACTTAGAGTGTGTACCACACCAGTCTATTACATTGAATGGCATATATTATGCTCCTAATAATTGATGTATAAGGTATGTGGGACATCATCTTTCTCTTGTCTTTAGTTTTAAGGTCCTGAGACTTGGAGAGATAAGGGCCATATCCTATATGGATGAATTTCCTCTTGGATTTTTCCATACTAAATCTCTTTAGTCTCTTGTCAGTGTATAGAGGTTAGGAAAATCCCAGCATCCTCCTTGATCTATCTCTGTAGATCCGTGTTCTACCAAATGATATATTTAAAATAGAGCACTACTTATACATGAAGGAATTAAACTCCTAAGCTTTTCAACTTGTTAATGCACTTCAAGTACTTTGGCATTTTTGATGAATTCAATCTCTAATTATTGGTTCTTTTGTATTGCCACTTTTCAAGTATATCGAAAACTAAGATTCGCTGGACTTTCTTCTCATTTTCATCGAAAATATTATTTGTTGAGAAAAATTCCTCTCCAAATATATGATTATTGCTAGCTCTCCTAAACATAATGTGAATAGGATTCTGAGGTACAAATCCAAGTCCTATTCGAGAGTTTGAACACCATGACCTTTTTCCTTCAACAACTGTTAGATAGTTTTAAGTTTGTACATTTGCTTGCTAGAAGCCTTAGGGGAGAAGTTTTCCCAAAATGGAACATTCTTGTGGATTATATCCAGCTTTGATAAGGAGTTTATAAGCTTTTAGATTAAAGAAATTTTCATTTTGAAGTTGTAGAGATTCTCCATATTTTTTCTTTGCTCCTTGAGTTGCACGAACAAACCATTTTAGCGGCTAAGGGGATGGCTTCTTCACATCAGCTTGGTTAAAGGAAATGTCAATAATTTCAATGATTCAGATCCTACAAGAGGTTATTCACTCTTTATGTGATCTTGACTATCGTATGTTGGAGTTAATTCTTTAACTTTGTTTCCTCTATCAAGATCATCTTGTTGCTTGGATTCCTCTTGTTCTTTGACCTTAATAGTTTTCATACTTTGGATGTAGCATTTGGCATTAGCTAAGTGCAATTTGGCTTCAATGAAAGGTTTGCTATCTCCAAGAACCGTTTTTGTCGCACCTTCTTGACTGTAATTGAAACACTGGTGTCAAGTAGAGCAAACCACACCATTTTCATGTAACCAAGTTCGGCCTTAAAGCATATTATATGATATCTTGGAATCTATGACATGAAATAATGCTATTGACAACATATCGTTCATTAATAGTTTTGTTCATATTATTCTAAGAGCCCTTTCTCCCATTTGATTGAATCCTTGGATCATAAGATGACTATTTGTTAGTTCATCTATGGAGATTCCTAAATCATTCATTACACGCAATGGTAAGATATTGATTATAGAGCCTCCATTAATCAAAATTCTATTTATTTTTTGCTCACAAGCATTGCCAGTTACAAATGGTAGCCTATTATCAAACTTAGAGCCTAGCAACAAGTCTTCGTTGGTGAAAGTTATTGCTGACATACACTTCTCAGTTACATCATGGTTCTCTACATTAGATAGGCATGTTTTACTAGAAGGAATCTTTTTTTCACTTATTATATTGCACGTAATGTTATTATCGTGATCACCAAGTGTATCCTTTCTAATTTTGATGGTAGCATGATTTGAGGTTGCATTATCTTCCTCAAGTGAGATTATCCCTTATTGAGCCAATTGCATCACTTTGTCTTTGAATACGAAGTATTCATGAAATATGTGACCTATCAATCGATGGTACTTGCAATACTTTAGGACATCAATTTTCCCAACTTCTCCAGGTCACTTCATTTTAGATAATTCAATGAAATTTGCATTTAGCAAATCAGCAAATATTCCAGAGATATTAAAATCAAGGAATGGGTATCGGGTAGCTCGTGTCTCCTTTGAAGTTAATTTTCTTTGTCCTCTTTCTTGAGAGATATCCTTTTTTTCACCCTTTGTGCTTTTTGCCTTTGTATGAAACTTGATGGGTGTTGCATTTACCACCATAACTTCTTTACTTCGCACTTTAGCAAGATGTTTGCCTCTTTCTTTGAATTCTTACTTTTCTTTAAAGTTACGAGGCTCTTGAATTGGTGATCCTTCTACCCCACTAGCAAATATGCTTAACACCATATCATGGGCTCGAGTAGTTAACTTTTCAAATATTTTAAGTTGAAATCCTCATAGAATATATCAAAGTCCCCAATGTATTCCTTAAATGCAAATCTCAATGGTTGAAGCTTTAGATAATTGATCTTTGTAGTTAAGGTTTACGTTTCTCTAGCGATTAATGTAGTTGATGACTGGCTTCTTTCTACCGGCGAGAATTCATGAGTTCAATCTTACTAACGTTTCTTCAGGTATTGTAGGAGCAATTGAGAAATTCTTGCTCCAATTACCCCCCAACTATTGATTGAGCTTGCTTTTAAGTCAATATATCAATAAAAAGCATTACCCTTTCAAAGATCGAACAAACTACTTGACTAGGTGATTTCCATACGTCCCAACATTATTACAAGTTTTGATGAAATGAGCCACATACTATTTTGGATTGCCCTTACCATCAAATTGCTAAAACTTTGGTGGTTGGCAACCAGCTAGCATCTTTAAATTATTAATCCTTTGAGCATATGGCTTGGAATAAGTTATAAATGACTTAGAGCTTCCTTCAAACTTTTCTTTGATTGTCCCTATGATAAACTCCCCCAGTTGATTGACAAGAATTAGTTCATAGTGGAAACTTGTCGTTCTTTTATTGTAGGCTTCTTATTTTCAATTGGTTGTCCTTTTGTGGATGTTTCAACTTCATCTAGAGCCTTTATTTATTTCTCCATCATGCGATTAGTCTCAACATTACCCACCTTGTTCATCAACTTGGAGATCTGAGAGTCTTGCTCTTAGATATGCTTTTGTAGTCCTTTAATAATCTTTGTCAACTTAGCAATTTATTCCTCTAAAGTTGTAGTGCTTGTCACTATCACTGGTGCTATGCTTGAGGAGCTTGAGGTTGAGTGAGGAGTGGATGCTGCTAATTCTTCCTTTGACTCTCCACCATCTTCATTAGTATCAATAGCATGCGGTAATATCTTTTCTACAACTTGAAGTAAAGGAGCAACCTTTGAAGATAATTGTGACTTTTTGGACATACTCCTTGTGGTGACACCAACATTTCTTACTCCAGCATTTGAGGAATTTAAAGTAGTAATTTTGATGCAGTAGTCTTGTTGGCCGCCATGATACTTCAATCTTGATGAAGGAAAGAGATGAGAGATAGAGATGTCCTATTGGGCATGCTAAAATTACATGACAAGAAAAATCGCACATATAAAATAAAATTAAAATCTATCGACCATGGATTCAATCTTTGATCTAATCCTTTGATTTTTTCCTTCTAAATATAGTCTTGAATTTAATAACCTCCACAAAAAATGGCTTGAACTTTGCTGATCTTCTTAAATCTGATTTGGAGGAAAATAATGCCAATTTGAGGTCTTCGTACCTTGATGTCAAATCAAACGCCAAAATATATGAGCTCCATAAAGAACGCCTTGAACATTGTAGATCTTCTTGAATTTAATCTAAATAAAATAACACCAATTCAAGGACTTTGCAAGTTAATCTCGAATTAAATGCTAAAATATGATGGGTTCTACAAAGAATGCCTTAAATGGTGTGGATCTCCATGAATTTAATTTGAATAAAATAATATTAATTCGAGGACTTCGCACCTTAATCTTGAATCAAATGCCAAAATAGGATGAGTTTCATAAAGAACACCTTGAATGCCATAGATTTCCTTGAATTTGATCGAGAGAATTGTTAGGCTTCTTCAAAGCTCCTCTCACTTGTTGGAATTTGTATTGTGTCAAATAAGCTGGGATCACCCTTTTATATAGGTACTTGATGGGAGTCTTCTAGATTGACTTGGACTTCTTTGATGATTATCTCCTTGATAATATAATATCAAATATCAAGAGATAATATTAGATATTTTTGATTTGATAATATCAAACATCAAAAGATAATATCAATATCAAGAGATAATAGAAAATATCTTTGATTTGATTGGTGTATAGATATAGATACTCCATCTTTGGCACTTGTCAATGTTTGATTTGAGTATAGAATAAATACTAAATCATTAATTAAAATTAACCATTTATCTTTTGGAATTAAATTTAATAAATCCCAAAATATAAATAGAAAATTTTAAATTAACAATTAACATATTATTTTACACATGCACTTCTCAATTGGATTAAAATTAATTTATCTACAAGCATTTTTTCTAAAACTAATTAGTGACACTAGTTAAATATCTTTGAAATACATTTATCTTGGTATTTTCAATCAAATATCACTACTTTGTCTATCATTTAATAGTCAAATGCCATCAAATATTAAATTATAATGGCATTCTTTTACAACTATCACCATAATCCTTTTTTCTTTTTATCATTATATTATAAAATATTATCAAGTTAGTGCCACTAAATGTCAATTTTCTTGTAGTGAATTGCACTAGAGGTTGGCTAGTCCAAGAAAGTGGCGACATGAGGATTGATATAAGGGATCATGTTATAAGGGGCAAGAATAATGTGGGTTGGCAACATTAAAGTACCTAAGATGCATAAGGTTGTGAGTTACACTCTCTTTCAAACCACGTAGATTTGAATTAGGATAACTTGATCTCTTGATAGCAAACAAGCTTGATAAAGTTTGACTGAATCTTTATTGATCACATATTCATGCTAAGAGGGAGCTATATGACTCACATGGAGCCTTATGAGGAGTTGATATGCATTAGCCTCCTCATGAAATTAGACTAGAAATAGAGAGGTATTGTTGTAAGTTATTATTCTCAAGGACATAAATTTAATGTTCTTTTTAGTATTCAAGAATTGTTCTATGTAACATGATTTGTAAGTGTTGACATGCATCTTTATGGAGTAAATGCTAATATTCATAATTATTTTTTCGTGACTTGTTTTATGTAATATTGTTGTTGTGGTGATACATTTGGAAAACAACAAAACAAACCTATTTAACATTACAAGATGAAAATCATGAAAAGGTATACAAAATGAAGTAAAACAGTGCTCGATTGGTCTAATGTGATTAATATAAAAATTATAACTACTACACCCCCTAAAAATTGACAATATTATAAAGAGACCGAATGAGGTTTTTATCTTTAACACATTTGTTGAACAATATCTCCAGAGTAAAGTTAAGTTTTTAAGTATTTTTTTTTCTTCTAATTTTAGCTTTTTTTTTATGGCAATTGACAAATATTGCAATCTATAAGATGGAGCAAATGCCAAAAACTATTTGTAATTTCAGAACTTATTTATGATAAATGTTTTAAATAAACTAAACCATGTGGATTTTTAATACATAAATATAGTACGGAAATGTGGTTGGCGTCTTTTTTGAAAATCAATGTAGTATTTGGCTTTTGCTCCCAGAAGAACTTGCATAGAATTTGAGCTTTGAGTTGTGAAAATGATTCACTAGATGATTTTTTGACTTTATGAGTTGATTTTTATACCAATCAAAGTCTTTGGTGAACTTCGAGCTACTTAAATTGGAGAACACATCTCGAGTTTGCTTAAATTGAAAGGCTTATTGACCCCTTTTTCTTTAATTAATTTGGTGCCTTATTTAGTTTTTACCTGTTTCTTTTAGGGTCTTAATTATCATTTACCTCACTTAGTTTAATCTTGATGAGTTTGATGATTGATAGCCTAACTTGTGTTCTCTATGGTTTTGGCTATTTATTTCCTTATTCCCTTGGATGTCCTTTCACCAAGGGTTAAGGAATTCTTGTTGGTGTTATTTGTCCCCTGGGATCCTTAGCAAAGCTTTGCACTTGTGAATAACTTATACTTGTTTGAGGAGCTCTATGCTCTGGAGTGGCCTTGAGAATTTCAGTAACGTTATCCGCTTTGGGATTGCTTAGGATTTCTGGTATAGCTCTAAACTTCTAAATGACTTAGAATTTTTAAGGAGCATTAGCTCTAAAGATCCTTTTGGATTTCTAGCGGACCTTTGTACTTTACAAATAGTATATAATTTTTTGTGGAGCTTCAAGCTTAGGAGATCACCTTGAATATCCAGTGGATCTTTATGCTGCATGAGGGACTTAGAATTTTTTGAGAAGCTTTGTACTTAATGAATGACTTAGAATTTATCTGTGGAGCTTTGGGCTCCAAAGATCACTTAGGAGGTCTAGCATAATTTTATACTTTGTGATTGACTTAAGACATTTTGTGGAGGCTTCTCCTTTGTTGTAGGTGTCATAACCTGTAACAATGGTGGCTTGCCACAGTGGGCCAGTGGCCACTGGATTGTTAGGGGTGGCAAAGGGGCCGCCTCTTTTTTTAATGTTAGTTTCCTAGGAGCAGATATCTTTAGAGATGACGCCATAGTTGGCAGTCCCCGAGGTCATCTGGCGGTACGTCACACTTTGTTAATGACTTAAATTATTTTTGGAGCTCTATGCTCCATGAATAACTTGTGAATAATTTGGAGCAATTTCTGTGTTTTACGCTCTGTAAACATCTTAGAATTTTTTATGAGTTTTACACTCTATAAACATCTTAGAATTTTTTATGAGCTTTATGCTCCATACATAATTTAGAATTTCTCTGGAGCTTTACTATCCTTTAGTCCGTAGTTGTTGAGTAGGGGTTGGATTCAGACTTTAGGTTTATAAAAGAAAACTCTTTTAAGAATTACAATATTTGATATCATTAGACTATCATAATATATGTGTTATTAATTGTCAAATCATGACTACTTAAACTATTGGTTGTAGCAATTAAGCAGTTATTTTAATAAATGAAAGCTGTTACTTAATGTTAGTTGTCATTAATGAAAATTTTCATATTGCTACTTAAGTTTGCCACAAATTTTATTTTTTTTCACAGTGTATTTGCAAAGTTAATTAGAAACCTATACACACTCACACACATGCTACCTACATGCATAAATTTGTTTGACCACTTATAAGATCGACACTAACAGTAATGACAAATAATAAAAAATTAACTTGTTTTAGCAAACAACATATAAATTTTAATGCAATTTAACAACATCCATGCCGAATAATATGTAATATTAACTCTCGATTAACATAATTTATGTAATGACAGATAATTTCCGTGTTAGTTGAAAAATTAAAAAAAGAATATCTATTGATTGTTGCTTTCTATTTTCTCCAAACATAAAATCTCATTAACTATAAGGCATTTAGGTATTCTGCTTTTTTATCTTTTACCTAATTCCCGCTGGCTAAATTCTAAGTAAAAGACAATTGAAAAGAACTGGCTTTGTGGGGGTAGGAAGAATACCTGGTTGGTTTGTAGATTATAAAAGGATAGAAAAGAAATATGATAGGATAGAAAAGAAAGCAGAGAGAAGAAAGAATATGAGAGACAAAAGTTACCATGGAGTAAAACTACGTTTGAAATCTTAGAATTTTTCTCCACTTAATAAAAAATACTTAAGTGTATAAATGACATTTTAATAACTGGTGTGTAACTCAAATTCTATATCTGGAAAATTAAAATTATAAGACAAGAAAAATTCTTAGAAATAAAAATTTTATTAAAACTTTTGATGTCGATACAATCTCTCATCTAATTCTCTAATTCTTCCCTTTGGAAGATGATTTTGGACTTTGATAAGCTTCGTGATGAATGCCTTAAACAATGTGGATTTCCTTGAATTTGATTTGGAAAAATAATCCTTGATGAGATTTGCATTGAACGCATTGAACATTATGAATCTTTTTTAATTTGATTTGGAAAAATAACATCAATTTGAGGCCTTCGCATTATAATCTTGAATCAAATGCTGTGATTTTACGAGCTCTGCAATGAATGCCTTGAATATCATGGATCTCCTTAAATTTGATTTGGAAAAAGATAATGCCAATCAAAGGTTGCGCACTTTAATTTTGAATCAAATGCTATAATTTGATGCATTCTGAACACCGTGGGTTTCCTTGAATTTAGTTGAGATAATTATTGAACTCCTTTAAAGCCTCTCTTGTTTGCTATGACTTGTGTTGTTGAGCTTTGATCACCCCTTTATACAGATGGTTAGTGGGAAACTTCTACATGACTTGAACTTTTTCGAAAGGTATCTCTTCGTTGAGATAATATCAAATATCAAGAGGTAAGATTAAATATCTTTGACTTGATTAGTTCATTTACATAGACATGCTATATGTTGCAACTTGGTCAGTTAAAAAATGCTTGGCTACAAAACTTGATTTGATTGACTATGATACTTTATCTTGATAATTGTTGTTATTTAATTTGAGTACAAAATAAATACCAGCATATTAATTAAACTTAACTATTTATATTTTGAAATTAAATTTAATATGTCTTATGATCTAAATAGAAAACTTTACTTTAATAATTAGCATATTATTTTACACATGTTATTTTTCAATTGGTTCAAAATTTATTCATCTATAAATGCCTCAATTCCAAAATATGCTAAAGGATCTTAGGATCTTTTACAAGTGAAATGAAACTTGAAGAACTTATTTTCTCAATTTATAAATTATTTTCATTTTTTTAGGGGCAGAAGAACATAATATGTAAATGAGAATTCTTCTGCATTGCGCATCATCACTTGAATTTGACCATACCAAGATATTTGCAATCTGTAGCATTGAAGTTAGGGAACCCGCCAGCCATTTAAATCCAAACACAAATATTTGCAGTCAATGAAATGACGCTCGCTTCATATTTGAAATACAATAGAGTTCTAATCGATGAAGACTTCTTAATTCTTGTTAAACAAAAAAATTGATATCCCACCAGGTCAACAGTAGCAATATCATTCTTTCTTTTGTTCAATCTTGCAAATGGGCAATTGGAAACAAGCCTCTTCTTGCTATATAGACGGTTCCACACTAAAGTACTAAACAATTTTATTTTAATTTCTTCTACTTATGTGGCAAATATTATTTTCAATTACAACGCAATTCCTCCCAATTGAAAAGAGCCCCACTTTTCATCAGTCTTTAATTTTTTATATTTCTTAAAAAATAAAAACATGCAGCCCATATACACACATCCCATTCGCATGGAACCTCGCCTAGCAAGCCAACATCACACTTGGATTAGGGATTAACTCAACAAATAGTTTTCAAAATCTGATCATTCTTCAAATCCTACCAATCTTTAATCTCCAAAAGAAATTCGTACTTGAATTCTTTCTTGCTACAAACTCTATCGGGTCACCTTTGTATTTTGATCGTTGCCTCATCTCCTATTTAAATTGTGAGACTTCTCAAACACCTATAAAAGGAAAATCTCATAATCAATAACTTGCATAAAAGCAACCAACAATCTTGTACAGGTAGTTTCGCCTCTTCATTATTTGCATCCTTCTTTACTTGATTTATGCACATCCTCTATTCAATGTATTATCTCCATGATCATGCACCTTTTGTGTTCGATAAAATGCCTTTACAAATGCATACTGCTATCTTGATATTGGTACTTCGTACTCCATCATCAATCCACTCAAGCATTAAAGATGATCACAATTGTTTGTCTTTCTTTCATTCTCTTTTTCTTTTTCTTTTTTTCACTCAAACTCTTTCACATTATTTATCTTGCTAATAGCTTGGGTAACTTTTTCTAATATCTTGGTAGACTGCACCATGGTTTACTTTAATGATGCTTTATCTATCATTGGACTGCAACACTTGATTATCATTGATGAAGAGAATCAACCTATAAAGAAAGGCACAATTTTGGTTGCTCATGTTTCCCTCATTGGCTAATAGACAGTGCAGTGGACAAGGTTGGCTAATTTGCTTTATGTGGAGAAATGGTCCTAGGATATTTTCTCAAATAAGACTTGCAAGGTGTGGGTTTTAAAGATAACTCATCATTGTCCTCCAAATAAACTAATTCATTATCAACAATCAAAGGAACTAACTCTTCTGCTAATATGGGGTGGCTACGTTATTAAGGGAAAAGCCAAGTGGGGAGATATTCTTTAATTTGATGGTGAATTACATTACATCAAAGGATACTAGGACTAGTCTGAAGATGTCTATAGTCGATGCAAGTCCGTGTTGATTGCCACACAAGTATATGAGCTAGTATATGCTTTGTTGTTCATATATGATTGAAAATTTGAGACTACCAAAGCATTTTGTGAGACATAGGTTCACTTACAAATACTCTTCTAACTTTCTTGGAGAATTGTCCATATTAGTATAGGGTTTACATGCTTTTATGGGCCTCCCTATAACTAGACTCTTCTATGATGAAGTAAACCTTAGTGCTGAGGAGCTTATTGGCAATGACAAGGCATGAAGTAGACCTATTCTCTATTCTTGCAAGTAATTTTTTCAAGCTTATCATTCACTTCAAACAAGCACTAATAGAGGTCAACTTTCTTAGGTTTTCATGGAGAAATGGTGAAGTATTGGTTTAAGAAAGTGACAAAGAACCATTAACAACCATTAAATAGGGAAAAAATAATAGATCATCCAAAATAGACTCATAATCCTCTTGGTGATTTTAAAACCATTAACCACCATTAAATAGGGAAAAAAAGATAGATCATCCAAAATAGACTCATAATCCTCTTGGTGATTTTAACATTCATGGAGAGTGATCCACCACGTAGGATGCATTATTTTTAATACTTGGGATCTATGGGAACTTAGGAGAAAAAGTTTACTTGGCAGCATATTTAGCTTATTGGCTCTACACATTCGTCCTTCCTACTAATAATGTTAATTTGACATACCCTAGCACCTTTAAAATAGCACATCATGGTTAGTATTCGATAGGTAAGTATTGCTATTCCAGTTATTGCTAGCATTTATAAGGGTTTAAATAAAATTTCAAGTTCTCCATGGTCTAGCCGTGTCCATTTTTCTTTCTTCATCCACTTTGTTTATGCTTGGTTAGCACATTATTTTAAAACACATTATCAAGTTTGGCAAAGAGTGTGGTCTCAAAATAGCATTTTTTTTGTGAAAAGGGGTGCCAAAGTACTATTACCTAAAGGAGGGGCATAAGGGAATTCCCAAAGGGGATTTTATTTTTTGGACTTGCACTGTGTCACCAAAAGTAAGAAATTCTTGTATATTGACAATTGGAATGTTGGGGAATTTGAGAAAGACAACTTCATTGCTATTCGTTTGAATTATCTTTCTTTACGGTAAGGAGACAATTTTATTATTGAACTTTATAGCCTTTATAGGTTCAATTGCCAATTTAGGTATTATTATGAAATAACTAGAGCAAGCATGACATTCATAGACACTTTTCAAATGAAGGGTTTCGATATTAGCGCATATGCCCAAGTTTATATCTAAAGCATGGTTTCCTTGCATACCCCAAATACATAAAGATTCTTTTCAGATGACTATAAGAAGTGGTGGACAATAGTTCATGGAAATTACTTTGAGGAAAATATTACAAGATTGATCAGCTTGAAGCCAATCAAAATTTTGCTTAAAAACAAGGATCATGATAAAATGGATATTTTATTCATTGAAGATATTCAAAATCCTCATATCTTACAAAACATCAGGCCTCCTATAGAAAGAGAAAGAGTCATTCTTATCCTTATGTTGACCTTTGAGTCTAATAATATGTTTTGATAATAACAAACCAACCTTTGATACTGATAATTTTTTGAAGTGATGATTGATAGATAAAGGCATCAAAATAATAGTTTATATTTGATCCAATTTTTGAAGGGTGCTTGAAGTAAGGAATGAATTCCAGGAGACAGGAATGAGTTAGCGTTTATCTATGACAAAGGACAAAAAATTCTATTTCTCTGTCTATATGACTTGGAAGACTTAATGTTAAATTTTCAAATTCAAATTTTAAGTATGAAATAGCTATATAGGAGGCAGATTGTGAAGACAACTCACTTGCATAGAAATAAAAATTATAGGAAGTCAAATCTAAAAGCAGAGACTACTTTACGCCAAGAGGAAAATTTGAAAAGACTTTGTTCTAGTGATTAATGTCTCCAAGAGGCTAGTTAGCCTATAAATAATCCAAGGTAGCATTCAAATTAAGAAATGAGATGCTACAGAAACTTCATAGCTTGTGCCTTTAATTGTATTCAAGGTCTATCAAGCTTCACTCAAAATCTCTCAAGCTTAATAAGCTTAAATTTGTGTTTTTTTTTCTTATTCTCTAGATTAGGAGCTATGCTTAAATCATGTAATATCTTTAGAAAAGATTAACATCTACTCTCTTCGTGTCTATATTTATTAGTTCAAGATTTCTACTTAAAGTCATAATAGCAAAGGAATTTATTTCTTGGGATACATTATTCTGCGTTAAAACTAATCCTCAAAGTTTGGTGCTGAAGATATTCATTTATTTAGGATGTGCTGTCTTAAGGTTAAACTTTATCCATAAAAGTTGGTTTTGAACTTTATCCCATAAAAAGTTGTTAAGAGTGTCAAAGGAATTCATTTCCTAGTAAAGCACTCATCATATGTTCAACCTTATTTGTGTAAAAGGTTAGGTTTTTGGCAAAGCCCCAAAAAACCAAGGTTAGGTTTTTTTGTATTCTAAAGAATCAAGATTTTTAGTTGAGCCTATAGAATTTAAAGTTTGGTCCTTCTATACCTTAAATCATTAGATTAGGATTACTCTCGTGTGAAAGTTTGGGTTAGAATGGCTTCATGTACAAATTTTGGTTAGGATTAGTCTTGTAAAAATCTACATAATAGATTAGATTTGATCTTATAAAAAATCAATCTTGTGATCTTTGCCAAAATCCTAAGCTACAAAGCTTAAGTATAGCAATAGGATCTTTTTGGTTTAAAGCTCTCTAGAATCTTGGCGTTCTTTACTTGCTTTATTCTTTATTTTATGTGTTGTTTACTTGTTTATTGTTGTACTGCATACTGTTTTTAACTATGCTACTAATCAACTATCTGTTTGAGTTTTGTAAGTATTGAACTAACATGGTTAGGAAGGATTTAATCTAAAAATAATTTGTTGCACGAGAAAAGTCAAAATTACGTAATTCCCTCCCCTCGTATGCTCAAACTCTATATCACAGTTAGTATCAGAGTAGGTTCACTCTCTGGAAAGGTTTAAAATAACTTGAGTGTAAGATTCACCATGGCCACCATAAAGCTTTATGGAGAAGGTTTATCTCATAATAAGCTAACTTTATTTAATAAAATGATTATCCCAGCTAGAAAAAGAGAATGCAAATATATTTCATTACTCAAGGATTTTGATTAGTGGACAATCATTACCAGATGACCACTATGTAGACGATGAAAATGACGTATGAAATATAACTTGGTTAGAATATAATGCTTAAGATCAGAGACAAATTTATCTTACTGTTAAAGTTGTAAATATCATTACATGCGCTCTTACAAAGTAAGAATACAATAGAGTTAGCTTATGTGAAAGTGTTAAAAACAAATGTGGGATTTATTATGAATCACACATAAAGTGACAAATTAGGTTCATGCTAAATGCATCACTATATTGGTACATCAATATGAGATGTTTACTATGAAGCTTGAGAACATCAAGCAAATGTATTCAAGGTTTATGAAAATTATTAATCCTCTTAATGTGTTTGGAAAAATGTTTTTTGCAGGAGAGGAAAGTAAGGGAAATTCGGAGGTCTTTACCTTAATAATGGACTCCTAAAGTTACAATAATCTAGAAAGCTAAAGTTCTCACTATGTCGAGCATGACTGAACTCACTGGCTCTCTAACATCACATGCAATGACAATACTAGCCTAGGAACAGCTTGTTGAAAGTAGACAAGAGAAGAATGTTGCATTTAAACCTCAAATAAAGATCAATCACAAGAAGATAAGACTGACAACAATGACGACAATGAGGAAGAAATTGCATTCATAACTAGGAGATTAAAATTCCTCAATAGAAGTTAAAACACTTTTCAAAAAGGAGAAAGGATTCAAGCTTAGAAAAAGGGAAAGAATAAACTAGAATCCTCAAATCCCAGTATTTGTTATATATGCCACAAGCCTGGACATGTTTATCCAGAATGCCTTGAGTTAAAGAAAGCTTCCAAGAAGAAAAAACAACATAAAGCTATGGTAGCCATGTAGGACAATGATGAAGAGGAATCCGATGAGAAAGCATCATATAAAGAGTTCGCAAACCCTTGTTTCATGGCACAAACTGAGGTACATTCTAATTCTAACTCAAAATATGATGGCATTGACAATGATGAATTTGAAGTCAAATTTCATGTCACTATTGAGGAATGCAAAAAAAGATTTATAATGTCTTGCTGTTAAAAATGATATTTTAAAAAAAACATTCAAAATCTTTTTGCTAAAAATAAAGCTTTTAAGAAAAGAATAGATGAACTAATGTTTTCTCTTGGTGCTTTTGAAATTAACGTAGAAGTTATTCAAACTAAAGATCTTTCTTTAAAGAACCATATTAATGACTTAATGCTTTCTTTAGCAATTGTTGATGCCAAGATAGATGCTCTTTTAAAGGAAAACTCTTTTTTCAAATAAAAAATGATTGAGTGTGATTGTAAAGCTCTTGAAAAAGAAAGTATCTTTTTCAAAAACCAAGTTCGTGAATTAAAAAAGAATCATGAAAAATTTACAATGGGGAGAGATAGTTTGAATAAGTTAATTGGTAAGCAAAATGCTTCATTAAGCAAAGCCAGAATTTGTTATGATAGAAGCCTCAAGAAAATTGACAAAATGCCTGTTATATGCTTTTATTGTAGAAAGACTGGTAACATAACTAAGTTATGCTCTATTAAGAAGGAAAAGGCTAAAGCAAACTATGGATGGGTTTTGAAATCTAAGTTAACTATTCATCAAGGACCCAAAGAGCATTTGGGTACCTAAATTCAAAAAATAACTTGTGATTGTAGGACTTTCTAGGATCCTTTAAAACCAGAAACAAATGGTTTCTAGACAATGGTGCGTCAAGATATATGACAAGAGATTCATCAAAATTTTTGGATATCAATAAAGTAAACTTGAGATATTTCACTATTATTAATAATACAAAAGGAAAGATTCTTGGAATTGGTAAAGTTAGAAAAGACAACTCCATTGTGATCAATAATGTATAGCTAGTTGAAAGAGTAGAGAACAATCTATTTAGTACAAGTCAACTACTGGGTAGTAGATATCGTCTCAATTGGAAACCTCACAACTGCATTATACTATAAGACAAGAAAACATTTTTTACCATACTAAGAGAAGGAAATGTATTTTGCATCTACTATGATGATCTCTCAAATCAAAAAGTGAAATACCTAGTAGCAGGTGAAGATTCAAGTTGGATATAGCATAGAAGACTTGGACATGTGAACGTGGAAGTCATCTCCAAACTTTCAAGAAAATATCTTATCAAAGGAGTGCTTGAACTCAAATTAGTGAAGAACAAATTATGTTGATGCATTCAAAAAGGAAAGTATGCAAAGCTTTTAGTTAAAGTAAAAAACATGGTAACTATATTAGTCCATTGGAATTGCTGCATCTTGACAATTTTAGTTCAATGATGACAAGTACTCTTGGACGTAAAAAGTATGCTTTCATTATTGTTGATGATTATTCTAGATATGCATGGATTATATTTCTTGCAAATAAGAATGATGCATTAGATGCTTTTATGCTCCTCACTAAGAAGTTGCAAAATAAAAAAAAATATTTCATATGCAAAATTCGAAGTGATCATGGTACCGAATATGATGAGTATAACTTTGCAACTTTTTAAGATCAAATAGGATACATTTATAATTTCTCTGCACCTAGCACCCTACAAAAAAATGGTGTCGTTGAATGGAAAAATTGAGTATTGATTGAAATAACTAGAATAATGATTAATGAGTATAATATACCTAAATCATTTTGGGGAGAAATTATGAATACTACATGCTATGCGTCTACTAGAGTTCTTCTTAGACCTATCTAGAATAAAACCCTTTTTGAATTTTGGAGAGGTAAAATTCCAAATATTTCTTACTTCAAAATGTTTGGTTGCAAATGTTTATCTTTAATGATTGAGATCCTATTGTCAAATTTGATTCTAAAGTAGATGAATGAATACTTGTTGGGTATTCAATACATAGTAAAACATATCGAGTTTACAACAAAAGAAAGAAAGTGGTTGAAGAGTTTATGCATGTATTTTTTGATGAAACTAATCCTCTTGAAGCCAAGGAACACTTGAGCAAAGATGATGCGGATATTATTCCCTCTATTGTAATTAGTGAAGAAAGAATGTAGGCCAGGATTGATATCAAGATCAAAGAAGAAAAAAGTTCTTTTTCCAAACAAGTTGATGAAGATGCTTCCAAAGAAATGGTTGATGCAAGAACTACAATAGTAAGAAAATTTCAACAAGCATCAAGCCTTCCTATATTGTAAGCCATAAATAGCTTAAAAGAAGGAGTAAGGACAAGATCATCCTCTAGACAAGAAAATGATGAAATGGGAAACTCTGCATTTCTATAAATGATTGAATCTATAATTGTTGAACAAAGCCTCGATCAGAAATCATGGTTAGAAGTTACGAAAGAAAGGCCAGCCAATTTGAAAAAAACAAGATTTGGTATCCTGTTGAAAAATTAGATAACCATCTAGCTATTGGAAAAAAATAGGTATTCAGAAACAAACTTAATGAGGATGAAAAAATTATGATGAGATATTTACACCATTATGAGATTGGAATCCATCCATATATTACTTAACTTTTCATTCATAAATGGTTCACTGTAAGTCAATTGGACATCAAAAGTCTTTTCTTAAATGGATTCATCAATGAGGAAGTTTATGTTGAATAGCCTATTGGCTTTGAGAAAGAAGAGATTTCTAATCGTGTCTACAAATGCCCCAAAACACTATATAGATTGAAACAAGCTCCAAGAGTTTGCTAAGAAAGGTTGAGTAAGTTTTTGTTAAACAAAGGATTCTCAATGATTACAATTGATACTACACTGTTTATCAAAAATTATGATGATGATACATTGCTTGCATAAATATATATTGATGATATTATATTTGGAGTAACTAATGATCATTTGTGTAAGGAGTTTGCTAGGCATATAAAAAAGAGTTTGGAATGAGCCTCATAGGTGAGCTTAGCTACTTCTTTAGTTTGCAAGTAAAACAGTCTGGCAAAGATTTGCTAATCAAAATATAACAAATAGCTATTGAAGAAGCTTGGGACAGACAACTGTAAGGAAACATTGACTCCTATGAGCATTTCTTCCAAACTCAATAGAAATGAAAATGGTAAACTAACTATTAAGAAAATGTATTGATATATGATTATCAGTCTTTAATACTTAACTGTTAGTAGACCTAATATTATATTTGCTATATGCATATGTGCTCACTTTCATTCTAATCCTAAAGAATCACATTTAACTCCCATTAAATATATATTCAAATATCTTAAAGGAACTGTTGACTATGGTTTATGGTTTCCTACATGTGAAGAATTTGAAGTCATTGATTACTTGGTACTGACTATACTGGATACAGATTAGATTGTAAGAGTACTAGTAAAACATATCAATTCTTAGGAAAGTGTTTTATCACATGGTTCAGTAAGAAACAAATTTAGTTGCTCTTTCTAACCCTGAAGCTGAATATATTATATTGGGTAATTGATGTGCTCAAATTGTATGGGTGAAACAAACTTTGAGTGAATATGAATTAATGTTTAGCAATATGCATATATACTATGATAATAAAAGTGCTATAAATATTATTAAAATCTAGTTCATCATTCTTGAATTAATCATATTAAGGTAAAATATCATTTTATTGAGATCATGTGAACAAAAGAGATATATATTTTGCTTTATGAGCACTGTATTTTAGTTAGTTAGCTAACATTTTCACCAAACCCTTCAGCTAAAGATCACTTTGGTGAAATTTGGAATGATATGGGGATAACAAAAATCAATTAGTTATTTGCTCTAGGAAGAAATGCGTAAAAGAATGCATTATGGGCAAAACTCGCCATTCATAGGTATGCATTTTATATTTGAAATTGTTATTGTACAAGAAAAATTGCTGAAAAATGGTTTATCTTATCACTACCTCATTTAAATTTGAATTTCAAATTTCCTACCATAATTAGAGTGCCTTGGTAATTGTAATTTGGGTGCAAACCTTAATTGTATATTGGTAAGGAAAATCTAGAATTACTTTTTTTTTACCCTCTGGTTTATTAGATTCACTTATGCACATTTACATTTCTATTCTTTTTAATTGCTAAAAACAATTCAAAATCATTTCATAATATTTCAATCATCTCATTTGCACATCTCTCTCTCTCTCTACACACACACACACTCATTCCCTTTCACATTCTTGCATTCTCCAAGCTAAAAATAAATCCTAACCTTCAAGCTTTTTGGACTATAGGGAGAACCAAGCGATATACTGTAGCGAAATCACCCATTCCCTTACCTATTAGATAGTCACCACTATCTATACCTATTAAAAGTTTGAACATTAATGAGAAGCCAGAACCCTCTCTAATGCCTTTGAAAGTAGTTTATTCAAAAAAGTTTGGAACTCCCTCAAAAGGAAAAGGGAAAGAAATGACTTCTAAAATATAAGGAAGATTTGAATCTAAGAATAGTTCTGAAAAGACCAAGGGTAAGATTAAATGAGAAATCCAAATGTCTATGAGTGAAAAGAATGACTCTTAGTGAATGGAGTTGTGGAAAACACCTAGTAGAAAGAAATGTTTGCAAAAAAAGGGAGTAGGGATTCATAAAAAGAAAAGAAGCCATTTTTGAAAAATTTTCTAATAGAAGATTGCCTAAGTATGAGAATGAATACAAAGGGAAAGGGTAGTGTATGGTATGGAAGGTCGTTGATTACTCTCTTACTTTTGACACTTAGTTACCTAACATGATTTGGAAAGCTGTTATGGATTTTATTATGAAAATAAAAGATTTTGCTTACCCAGAACTGGCTCTTAAATTGTTCATGAATATGAGACCCGACTAAAATAATGGAACCCTGATAGAGTCCTATGTTAATTGAACCCATATTAAGTTGACTATCCAAAAACTATGCAAGATTCTAGGTTGTGAAAATGATGGACACAAGTACTTTGAAATGAAAAATGGTGCAGTAAGGACTATTTTAATAAGGATTTTGCAAAGAAAATATTATGGAAAGAAAAGTATTTTAAGAAGCTTGTTGGTTGGCAATCATACAATTGCATGAATATTTACAATAAGATGCATCATTATCTTATTTGTAATACAATTCTTTGTCACATCTAACTAAACCATACCACTAATATGAACTTCATGACAGTTTATTTGATGTATATGACTTTACAAAAAATTATTTATTATTATGTGAACAAGACTAAGATACTACCATCTGGGATGCTCTATACAAAAATATTCAAGAGGTTCAAGGTGGAATTGCCTAAAAAACTGAAAGAGTCCAAGAGTAAAATGTATAAGCACATTACTACTATAACCAATTTTCTACCAGAGAAAAAAGGTTGATTGAATCACTTCTAAAGAGGATCCTTTGAAAACTGCATTTCATTAGACTTTCTTTCCATCTTCATTGAAAATGTCATTTGTTGAGGAAAATTCTATTTCAATTATATGATTGCTGCTAGTTTTTTTTTAATACAACACAAATAGAATTCAGAGGAATAAATCTAAATCCCATTCGGGAGCTTTGAACAGCATGGCCATCTTCCTTTAGCATCTTTTGGGTGACATTAAGCTTGTTCATTTGTTTGCTAATAAACTCAGGAGGGAGTTTTCCTAAGAGAAAACTTTCTTGCTGATTATATCCAACCTTGATGTTAGAGTAGTGCCTAGCAAGCTAATTTAATTACTATATAACTACTCTCATGATGTACTCTGATTTGATCAATATAATTATGTAATTAGCCATGTTCATATTATGCTATGCATTTGGTTGAAGCCCATAAGTTCACGCATGACTATAGGACACAATGTAGGTCAATAGTTGGCTACATTATGAAATGTGTCATTGAAATCACTCCACGTCATAGAATCTATGAGATAAGGGTATCATAGATTCAGATAGACTTACATTAGCGATGTACATTCCAAAACTTAGATAATGCTCTATTTCATGAGCATTTGGTGTAGTGGACATTGATACACATTAATGGGTGCTTGTCAGGGAACAAGTTTATTGAGGACTTGGCCTAGAGAAATCATTAAGGTAGCCAAAATGTTATGTTAAGGAGGATAATTTTCTAAGCTTACGATAGTGTATATAATTAGTCCTTTGACTTGAGGTTTCATGGTAATCTTATATGCTAGAGCTTATGTTTTGAATTTATGCATCGATTGCCTAGCAGATCACAAGGTGTGCATTTTAGGCATATGTTACTTGTATGTGGGAGCTTTTTGAGAACTAATAAAAGATCAATTTTTCTCATCTTGTGGAATGAGTCGATCTCTTATATTTTCTACATTGTTCAATTCAAAAGGACTTTATGCAAGGCATGATGATAATTTGGAAAAGAGTTTCCAAAGTTAAGGTCACAAAAGAATCGATCATTAAGGATAGATACATAGTTTTTGAAGGTATTAGGGGTTTTGACAAATATCTTAATCCTAGGCTTTGGTTGGGAGATAGAAAATTGAAGGATAGTATTTGTATAGTACTTGTAACCAAATGGGTTCACACAAATTGATTTCACCCATTGATTGGGCTTCATAGGCTTGTGGCTAGACATCGACCATGGAGGTTGGGTGCTCTGGAATAAATGGAGATTAATTCAAAAATGGTCAATTAAAAAGGATTTTAGTTGATTGGATATGGTATTTACTATTTACAATTAAATCGCAAGGAGTTGCAAGCCCATATCTAATTAATTGGTGAACCCAATGGATGACACACAAAAGCTAAAATGTCTTCACAATTGATATTATCTAAGTGTTAGATTATACTATCTAAGGAGTCGGATAGAGAAAAAGGAATTAATTTGCTTGATTAATTTTAGGAGTTAAATTAATTCAATTAAATAATTTGATTATTTAATTGTAGCCAATTGTCATTAATTCAAGTGTTGAGTTAGTGCAAGGGGTTTCTACTCTTACTTCATTATCCTCAACAATGATGGCACTCAATTCAAATACATATCTTATAAAGAATAAATTCAAGGCCTTTGAAAAATTCAAGGTCTATAGGATTGAAGTAAAGAAACAACTAGGACTTAGTATTAAAACACTTTAATCTAATTGAGGTAGCGAATATTGGATTATCTAATAGAGAATTTGATTTTCTTATAGTGAACTCCTCTAAGAACACCCCAAACTTAATGGAGTTGCCAAGAGTAGAAACTGCACCTTGTTGGACATGGTGTGATCTATGCAAGCTTCAGGGCTTTGTTCTTTCATTTTGGTGCTATACTTTAAAACGACTTCGAAGTTACTAAATATAGTACCTTCAAAGTTTGTGCTAAAGACCTCACATAAGATGTGGATTTGCAAAGCACCTTCATATTCCTATCTTAGGGTATGGGGGTCTGCCACATATGTCAAGCGAATAGTAGGAGATAAGTTGGATGTTAGATGTATCTTATGCAAGTTTGTAGGATATCTCAGGAGAGTTTATAGGTTACTACTTCTGAGATCCCTCAAAATAAAAGTTGTTCATCTTGAGGAATGCTAATTTTTTGAAAAAAGAGTATTTATTAGATAAAAGGGTGTTGCAGTTAAACTTTATAAAGTTAAAGATGATCATAGTGTGCCACAAGAAAGTTAAATGATTGCATGAGAGCTTCGTTACACACATTCTAAGATGGTCTGATCAAGTGAGGAAACAATCCAAAAGGTATGGTTTCCTCCACAAAACCAGTTAATCAAATGGTAATCTGAGGACTTTTGAGAAAGCCATATTGGATATGGATTCAAGAAAATGGGAAGATGCAACAAAATCTAAAATGGACTCTACGTACTCAAACAATATATGGACTTTGGTAGATCTATCAAAAGCTATAACACCTATTGATTGCAAATAGATCTATAAATGAAAACGTTGAGTGAAAATAGGGATAATGACCTATAAGGATAGACTAGTGGTGGAGGGTTACTAATTAGCCAATCTAGATTTATGAATTATTCTAGATAATTCACTAGTAGAATTGAAAAATTAGAGGAAGAAAGGTACACAAGGAATGAATGGGAGGATTAAAAGGTAGGAAAAAGAAAGGATTTTTTGGTTAGAGTCATAGATAAGCATTTTCTTTGAACAAATATAGAACCAGAGTGGATGGTTTTGTGTCTATTTCTAGTTCTTTCTCCTGAGTTAAAACCCATCATTTAGATAGATAAGGGAAAATTAATGAGCTTGGATATTAATGACCTCCATAGAAGAGTTATCTATTGAAATGATACTTTTGTTGATCTATTAACAATAAGTAGATCGATGCTTGAAGAATTAGTAATGTGCTAGGAGAAATTAGTCCAAAGAGCTGTGAATATACTTCTTGATAATAGAATCTTCCGGCAACTAATAAGGGACAATCATAATAAAGTTTATAGGAAATTTTCAAAAGTAATTGAAAGCAAAGAGGGAAGATTTCATGAAACTTTGCTTGGCAAATGGGTTAATTATTTAGGGTATTTTGTCATTATCGTTGGTCTTTCAATTTCATTACATTGATGTGACTTGCCACACAAAATAGCAGTAGAGCTTTTTTGGACATTTATAATTCATGGTCTAATTTGACAACATCTTACTTCAAACATAGGACTTGCTATGAGTAAAATTTGGGAAATAAAATCAATCATATGGGAAATACTTCAGGAAGTTATGTAGGGGCATCTGTATTGTTGAATAAAGCACCTAGTTTTCAAAAATTAAGCATATAGGCTTGCCAACTTGTTTCAGTTACTCAAAAGTAAGGGATTAAACCTTGCCTTTAAGGAAACTTTCTCACCATTGGCGGTGCTTCAATCTATTAGGATTTAACTTACATTAGCATCATATTATGACTATGAGATATGGCAAGTGGATGTGAAAATTGCTTTTCTTAATTGAGATATTGATAAGAAAATTAACTTGGAGCAATCAAAAGGTTTCATAACCAAAGAAAGTGAGCAAAAGGTTAGCAAAATTCAAAGATGCATCTATAGACTTAAGCAAGTATCCCAAAGTTGAAACTTATATTTAGATAAGATAGTTAAAGAGTTTGGCTTCATCAAGAACGTTTATGAGCCATATGTGTTTAAGAAGAGTAGTGGGAGTTTAATCTTATTCTTAGCACTTTATATCGATGACATCTTCCTCATTGGAAACGATAAAGGAATGTTAGAGTGTACTAAAGCAAGGTTATCTACATAATTCTTCATGGCCTTTAAAACTGTGTGTGTGTGAGAGAGAGAGAGAGAGAGAGAGAGAGAGAGAGAGAGAGAGAGAGAGAGAGAGAGAGAGAGAGAGAGAGAGAGAGAGAGAGAGAGAATAGCTCTCATATCCTATGTATCTGCAATAAAGAGCATAATGTATGCTATGCTATGTACAAAGTTAGATATAGCTCACACTCTAAGTGTTATGAGTCGCTATTAATCTAATTCTAGTGAGGGCCATTGGAGTACCATAAAGATAAATTCTAAAGTACTTGAGAATAACTAAAAAATTGTTCTTGGAATATGGTAGTGGAGAATTGAAACTTTGAAAGGCCTTCATATTTTTTTTCCAATCAAAAGTGGATGACTTTAAATGTATGTTAGGTTTTAAATTTTGCCTTCATGGTGGCATGGTTAGTTGGAAGAGTTCCAAGCTAGAAACTACTACTAACTCAAACATGAAGGCAAAATAAAATATGACATTGGATACCACAACAAAAGGTGTTCGAATTACAAACTTTATCTAAGTCTTGGATGTATTGCTTAGCATTACAAGAGCCAGTTATCCATTGTTAATATAATGGATCTATCGTGCAAGCGAAAGAGCAAAGATCTCCTCAAAGGTACAAGCACATTTTAAGGCAATATCACTTGATCTAAGAGATCATTGATTAAGGCAACATTAGAGTGGAAAGGAATGCCTTGAAAGAGAATATAGCAAATTTATTATCTAAATCCCTATTACAAATGATCTCTAAGGGACACCTTGAGAAGATAGGCCTTAGAAGTGTAGGTAATTGCCTTTAAGACAAGTGGCAGATTATTATAGTAGTTCCTAGCAAGTTAATTAGATTGGCGTATAACTACTCTTATGATGCCTTCTTCATTGATCAATATAATTATGTAATTTGCCTCCATCTTGTGCTATGCACTTGGTTGAAGCCTGCAAGATCATATATGACATTGAGACATGATGTAAGTCAATAGTTGGCTATATTATGAAATGTGTCTATATGGTTGTATATTGAAATCACTCCAAATTATAGAAAATATGAGATAAGGGAATCATAGATTTGGATAGACTCGCATTAGCAATGCATGTTCCAAAAATTGGATGATGTCCCATTTCATGGGCATTTGGTGTAGTTGATATCAATTCATGTTAATGGGTGTTTATTAGAAAATAAGTTCATTGAGGACTCGACTTAGAGAAATCTTCGAGTAAAATGGGATATCAAAGGGGATGATTCTCTAAGCTTACTGTAGTGCATATAATTACTCTTTTGACTTGAGATTTCATGGTAATCTTGTATGCTAGTGCTTACGCTTAGATTCATGCGCTAATCACATAACAGATCATACGATGTGTGTTTGGGGCATAGGTTACTTGTATGTGAAGGTTTGTGAGAACTAATAAAGGATCCATTTTGCTCATTTTTTTGAATGAGTTGATCTCACATGTTTTCTACGATGTTTGATTTAAGAAGTTCTTGTGCAAAGAATGGTGATAATTTGGGAAAGAGTTTCTAAAATTGAGGTTGCAAAAGAATTGATCATTAAGGATAGATATATAATTATTGAGGGTATTAGGGTTCCAATAAAAATCTTAATACTAAGCTTCGGTCGGGAGATAAAAAGTGGAAAGATCATATTTGCGTGGTACTCGTAAGCAAATAGGTTCACGCAAATTGATTTCACCCATTGATTGTGTTCCGTGTGCTTGTGGTTAGACATCGACTATGGAAGTTGGGTACTCTTGAATTAATGGAGATTAACTCAAGAATGGTCATTTAAAAAAGAGTTTAATTGATTGGAATAGTATTCTAATATTTGCAATTAAATTACAAGGAGTTAAAAGCCATATCTTATTGATTTGTGAACCCAAGGGGTCACACACATAAGCCAAAGTGTTCACAATTGATATTATCTAATCCAATGAATTGAATAGAGAATAAGGAATTAATTGGCTTGATTAATTTAAGGAGTTAAATTAATTCAATTAAATAATTTGATTATTTAGTTGAAGAAAATTATAATTAATTCAAGTGTTAAATTAATTTAATTAAATAATCACATTATTTAATTAAGAGAAAAATACATAGAGACAAATTTATGGATCATAAATTAGCGTTAAAATTGTATTTTAATTAGGACTAATTTATGGACCATCTAGACTAAAAGAGCGTGATCTAGTGTGATAGGATCACCTTAGACCATGTCTAGGAGGACCAATAGGATCATTTCCATAAGATGGAAAGTGTGATCCCTATATATATTATGTAAATATTCATAAGATGAAAGATGTGAGTCTCATATATATAATATGTATATATATAAGATTTTATAATGTGGGAAGTGTGATACACTAGAGGGTATCTGGTATGATGCATGCACACTACACCATTTTGAATAGACCACCTAGATTTAATCTTAGAGGATATTCCATGGTGATGAAATATGTGATCACAATATGTATTGGCGTATGTATATGTGAATCACATTTTTGGAGTCAAATTTTGCCTATAAATATCCTACAGTGACCACCCATTTGCTCTCATCACTGGCCCCCATGTGTTGGCAAAATTCTAGCTCCAAAATTACCCTATCTTATAGTCTTCTTATCTCTCCAAAAATGCTCTCTAGCCTTCTTCTTTCTCCAAACTTTGACGATCATGTCTAGCTATTTTCTTCAATGTGTGAAGATCACTTGATGTGTGGATACCTTTGGAGGAAGAACATTAGTTCTTCTAACTTGTGTGGTGTCTTTCCATTTCCAAGGTGTTGGCAAGATCCATTGGAGGTGTAGATCTATTTTGGAGTGGAATACTAGAAGAGTTTAAGGGGTGTAATTTGGATTGCACCTTAAGTCAACATCTTTTACAGAAGAAGTGTCATACAAAGGTGTGTTTTTTGCCAAATCTATTCATGATGCATGAGATGATCCTTTGGAGGAGATATTTAATGTGATTAAATATTTAGCTTCCTATGTTTTTAATTGAATTTTTGAAAGCTTCTCTTCCTTGTATAGTTTCCTTTACTTGTTAAGAAGTTTATAAGCTTTTGGATCAAAGCAATTGTTATTTTTAAGCTATAGAGATATTCATGTTCTTTCTCGGCCCCTTAAGTTGCACGAACAAACCCTTTGATCGGTTGGGAAGATGGTTTCTTCGCATCAGCTTGGTAAGAGGAAATGTCAATCCTTTCAATAATTCAGACTCTACGAAAGGTGATTCACTTACATGATCTTTACTGCTATAAGTTGGAGCTAAGTCTTTTTTCTTATTTTCTCCATCAAATTCATCTTCTAACTGGATTCTTTTCAAAATAACTTTCTTTGGCTTTGACAGTCTTTATATTTTCAATGTAGTATTTAGTTTTAGCTTAGTCTGATTTAGATTTACTAAAAGGTTTGTTATTCCCAAGCACGTTCTTTACCATACCTTCTTGACAATATTTGTGCCAAGTGGAGAGAACCACACAATTTTCATGTAACCAAGGCCAACCTAAAATCATGTTATGTAATGTCTTGGAATCTATGATATGAAATAATATAGTTGAGAATATATGATCCATCAATAGCTTTGTCCTTATTTTTCAAAGAGCCATTTGTCTTATTTAAATCCTTATATCATTAGGTGACTATTTATCAATTTGTTGAAGGAGATTTCTAGAATTTTCAATACATGCAATGGTAAAATATTAATTGCATAGCCTTTATTGATCAAAATTATATTTATTTTTTGCTCACAAGCATAACCATTTATGAACATTGTCTTATTGTGGGGATTGGATCCAAGCAAAAGTCCCCATTAATGAAAGTTATTGTTGACATGTACTCCTCAGCTATATCATTGTTCCTTTTATCAGATAGAAGTACTTATAAAGAAAATCTTTTCTTCACTTGTCATGTTGCATAAGATGTTACTGCCATGATCATCACCAAGTACATCCTTTATCAAAGTTTCAAGTTGTTTTGAATTTGATGGTAGCAATATTCAAAGTTACATTATCCTTCATGTCATTAAATATGAAGTAATTATAGATTGGGTGGCCCACTAAATGATGGTAGTTGAAGTATCTTGGTCATCCCTTTTCTAGCTTCTTTAGGTTGTTTTATTTTAAGTAACTTGATGAGATTTGTAATGAATATTCCAAAGATATCTGAGTTGAGGAATAGGTATGACTTAGCTTGTATCTCTTTTAGAGTCAATTTTCTTTATCTTTTTTTTTCTTGTGAGATGTCCTTCTTTCCATTTTTTTGTGCAATTTGCCTTTGCGCAGAATCTAATAGGTACCATAGCTTCTTCACTTAGATTCTAGGCAAAACGTTTGCTTCTTTTCTTATATTCTCTTCTTTCTTTAGGGTACATTTGATACAAAAGATTATGGTGATTAGCCCCTCCAATTCATGTTACTAACATGTTTGAGAAAAAAGATTAAGGTGACAGGTCAAGCTAAGATTTACTTCTAGCCTATACCGAATCCGCACTGTTCTTGCAATTGGTGTCAATTGTCATTGAATGGTTGGAGGGGAGATTATAATCTGGCCAGATAAACTAAAAACATATAGATGAACTTATCCCTCATTTTGACATAGTTCATTACTATCTTGCTCCTAATTTTAGTGTACCCATGACTTGGGAAAAATTTCCTTTTACTTTAAAGCACACATTTACTTAGTAGAAAATCCAAACCTTATTCTTTTTCATAGTGCTACTTTTTCCACAGAACATGGTTGATTAACTGAGGTGAGTTTTAGGTGTTCCTTCTTGTGATTTTTATTATACTTGTGATTTTCATGGGATATATGTTTATAACTTTAATTTCTTTTGACTAGTTCCAACTTCCATCTCTTTGTTGCTGTGGTAAAAGAGGTCAATCTGTTAGGTCTCCATTCACCCGTGCTGTTGCAATAGAATCTAGAATTTGTGAGTGAGTATTCGTTCTTTGGTTTGAATAAATATGTTTTTTTGTGATTTTCCTCATCTGGTGTTCTTAGTTTGTGTATTTCTTTATTCAATTGTTTTAAGTGATTCTTTTGGCCATGCTTGTGAATTTATTTTATGCTTTTTAATTTAATTATGTCCCAACAATATTTATGATAAGTATTCTTTGTGTGCTTATAATATTTGGCTTATGACTATGGAAGCATTTATCCAGTGAATATACATGTTGGTTTCTATGCTCGGTGGAAGAAGTTTTGTTTACATTGAGGTTTTGGTATTGGAATAGTATCATGCCACCCATTACTATTAGTGTGTAAATATTGCTTTAATTGTGAGGCAATCTTGATTGAATGATATCTTATAAAATGACCATTTTTTTCTTATGCATTTTATTCTTTACTTGTATTTGGTTAAAACCTTTAAATCACGTAAGACTACGGGACTTAGTCACGTATATAATATTAAACATGAAATAAGTCTCTAAGGTCATGATTTTAAATATTCTAAGTCATAGAATCTTATGAGAAGTGACATCAACGATTTTGATAGACTAAAACTAATGATGTATACTCTAAAGGGTTGGAAATTACCCCATTTCATGGGCAATCTTTGTAACATATAAATGCATGTTACTGGATGCTTGTTGAAGAACAAGTTAACTAAAGGCCCACTCAAAGAATCCACTAGATAACCATTGTGGCAAGCTAGTAGTGAAGAATTCTCAAAGCTTGCGATAGTACATATAATTAATCCTTTGACTTGAGGATCCATAATAACATTATTTGTAGATCCTTACGCTTTGATTTTGCGTTGACCATGTAATGGGTCATGTAAGGTTTAGATTGAGCATAAACTACTTAAATATGGAGATTTATGAGATCTAAGATGGGATTCATCATTGATGTGAAGGATAGTGCATTTTCTATGTATTTTATTATGATTGATTCCAAGAAATCCTTGTATAAGGTATGAAGGCTAGTAAGGCATTAGGGTCTAATATCAAAACTTCAAAACATGAAAGTAACTAGTGCCTACAAGCTAAACATGGATTTAATCATGCCTAGGATTTAGATTTAGATAGAGGATCACCTTGATGAGCAAATCCAAGGAGTAACAAGTGAACACTTCATTGATTTCAGAATCTGCCTACTAGTGGTATAGCGAGAAGATTGCAATGATCGCCCTATCAAATCACAACCAAAAATTCTGAAAAAATAAATGAAGCTAACCAACACCTTGGAGAAAGTATAGTTAAAAGTTTAGATCAATTTGTTGTTTGGAACTCACTAGAGAAAATTGCTAATTAGGACACCCTGTAGGTAGATCTCCAGAAATGAGCAAGTCACATGCCTTGCCTCTATTGTAAAGATCCACACACCAATGAGATCTTTCTAAATCTCTAGTATATGAGCTAGAGTAAGACCAAAGATTTTCTAATGGTGGAGGCCAAATATTTGGTAGGAAGAAGAAGGAAGCTTACCTTTTAACATATGAATGATAGCTTGCAAATATTATTCGAAGGAAATGAAAAATCTAATTCTTCATGCTAATAAGCATACTCTAGTTAACCCTCTCTCTATATCTATACATAGATATTGAATAGTGTGATGCCAAGGTGTAATCACACATTCCATGATGAGAGTGGCTAAGTGGGGGTGCTTAGGTGGCAAAATTTGAATCCAAATCTCATTAGAATTTCATTTGCATCTTGATTATATTTGGAATCTTATTTCAAATTAACTAAGATGCTATCTCAAATCTCATTTGAGTCATCCCTCCAAAATTCATTCTTCCTAATTATTCAAATTAAACTCTTTAATTTAATTAATTATCCTTTGACTTAACTCTTTAAGTCAAACTAGCTTCACTCCTTAAGTTAAATTTGTTAACTTAACTCTTTAAGTTAACTTGACCAATTGAAGGTCATGTTGGCACCAAATAATTAACTCCTTAATTATTTGTCTAATTTAACTCTTAAATTAGTTGATTAATTTAACACTTAAATTAATCAAGCCAAAATTGACCTTCAAACTTGGCACTTAAAAATTGATCCACTAGGAGACACCATTTTCTAATACCTTAGAAAATTCTCTCCACTAGTTAGGAAGCTAATTGGATTTTGTGTATGACTCAATAAGTTCTACCATTCAATGGACATGGGCTCACAACTCCATGTGACTTTTGAATATTTTATATTCATTTTAGTTTAAAACTCCTTTTAAACTAGTCGACTCAATTCAACTAATTTTATTAATTGAAGAATACCCAATCTCCATGGTTGATTCCAACCTCAAGCCCATGGAGCCCAACTAATTGACCAAAATTAATATTCTGGAGAACCACCGTTGCTCTATACGTACCATGCAATTACATTCCTTCTATCTTCTATCTCCTAAAAGAGGCCTAGGGTAAGATATTTGCGGGCTCTATAATAGCCTTGATACTATATCTCTATTCTTAATGTTAGATCTGTGTTATGTGACCTCACTTTTAAAAATCTCTTTTTCAAAATTGTCACACTACCTTACGCAAGAATTTTTTGGAGCCGATCATTATAGAATACATAGGAGATGCACTCGCCCTTCAAAACAGCGAGGAGTTGGATTCCATCTTGGAGCTTACAAACCTCCATGATAAGTAGCTCATACCCAATCTTAACTTGAAAGACCCCTTAGGTAGTTAAGGAAAAGTCAAAGCATAAGGAACGAACATAAGGTTACGATGGATCCTTAGGTTAAAGGACTAATAATATGCACTAGCATAAATAAGAGAACTAGTCATTACCGACTTACCACTATAGCTATCTAGTAGATTCTTTAGTGGGTCTTTAGTGCCTTTTTTTCTAATAAGCACCTATTAACATGCACCTGTATCCCATATAGTTACTCACAGAATAGAGCAATCTCTAACTCTTCGATTTATGCATCATTAGTGCGAGTCTATCTGGATCTTAGATGACCTATCTCTGAAGATCCTATGATTTGGAAGATTTAAGATCATGATTGTGTAAGACTTATTCTATGATCACCAAACCAAGTCCTGCAGTCATAAGTGATCTAAGGGCTTCATCTAGATGCTAGGGAAGTGAAACAAAGCATAAGGTAAAGATGGCCATATAAAGAAATATAATTCAAGATTGTATATACCAAGAAATACAAGGCTAGTCTCATTAGCTTGTAGGGCACTATTCCAATAATCTCTTACTTTCCCTACAACTAATACCCTGTAGCCTTGAGACCTATCTTTATAAGATGTCCTCTAAAGACCTTTAGCTTTTAGGGGTTAATATAATGGTTCTATTATATTCTCTTTTGAGGTAACTTTTATCCATTCAGTTGTCACCTCTATCAATTGATATCATATATCAAATGATAATGCATTTCATGGGTTTGGATGATTGATGAGATCTTAGCTCAAGTCCTAAATTATCATCTAAAGACAAGTGTAGGCTCATGCCCGATAGGCATTACATCGAATGCTTAGATGAAATTTTATCCAAACACCTTCCTTTGTGGTTTCCAGAACCCTAAAATATTTCACCTTAGTGGTTATTTATGCCATGGTGTCTAGTTTGAACTCTTCCAACACACCATGCCACCATTAAGGTAAAATATGTATCCAAAAGTGGATATTCGGTCATCTACAGTAGATTAGAAACTAAAATCCAAAAACTCCACAAATTTCAATTCTCCATAACTGTATATTGAAAACAAATCCTTCGTTTTTCTTAAGTACTTTAGGATTATTTCATGGCTAACTAGTGACTCTCATTGGTATTGGATTGGAGCTTACTCATAATACTTAGTGAGTATGCCACATCCAGTCTTGTACATTGAATGGTATACAATTATGCTTTATGTAGTGGATGCATAAGGTATATGAGACATTCTGTGTCTCTCGTTAATAGTCTAAGGTGCTATAGACTTGGAGAGATGAAGATCATGTTCCAAAAGGAGAAATCCCCTCTTGGATTCTTTCATACTAAACCTCTTCAGTTATCTTGTACAATGTATGGGATTTAGGAAAGCCCCAGCATCCTCTGCAATCTATCTCTATAGATACATATTCCCAATACATATGATTCTTCCCCAAAACCTTTATGGAGAATTGTGTAGATAACTATACTTTAGTACACTCTAACATTCCTACCTTATTTCTAATGAGAAAGATGTCATCAACACAAAGCAAAACAAACTGTATACTACTCCCATTAGCTCTCTTGCACATACAAGCTTAATACACCTTTTTAACAAAGCCAAATAATTTAACTATCTTATAAAAAATGTATGTTCTAAGTTTCAGATGCAAATTAGAGTTCATAAATGGATCTCTAGAGTCTGCAAACTTTTTGCTCACTCTTTTTGGATGTAAAACCTTGTGATTGCTCTAATAGATTTTGTTTTCAATGTCACCATTGAGGAAAGCGGTTTTCATATCTATTTGTCATATCTCATAGTCATAATACACAACTATGGCAAATACAATCCAAATGGACTTAGGCATAGTGACCGATGAAAAGGTTTTCTCGAAATTGATACTGGTTTTTGAGTGTAACCTTTTGCCACTAGTTATGCCTTAAAAGTTACCACTTCTTCATCTATCCCAAGCTTTAACTTGTAGATCCACTTGCAACCAATTAGAATTATTTCCTTCATTTGATCTACCAAAGTCCATACTTTGTTTGAGTACATGGAGTCTATTTCAAATCTCATGGCTTCTAGCCAACATCCTAAATCTATGTCTGGCATAACTTCCTCATAAGTCTATAAATCTCTATCGATCGACTGATCTTATGAAGAAATCCAAACTCTTAAGTTACTTCTTGATTTGGTCTAACATTTTTAGAGGTTGTGTGTGAGGCTCTTTGATATTTATTTATTTCTACCACTTGTGGGATTTTTTGATCATCTTGAACTTCACTAAGTTTAATTGCAATGCCTTTTCTATTTTATCAAGTTTTCTTTTCCAAAAAAGTGGCATTCCTCAACATAAACATATTTTATTTCAAGGGATCATAAAACTAATAACCTATAAACTCTCTTGGGTATCCCACAAACTTGCACAAGGTGGATTTACTATTTAACTTATCTTCCACTGTCTATCTTACATAGATAGGAGATCCCCAAACCCTTAGATAGTGGTAAAAGAGTGCTTTACCATACCATATCTCATATGATATTTTTGGCATAGACTTTGAAGGTGCTACTCTTAGTAACTTCAATACCATCATTAAGGCATCCTTTAAAGGATATAGGCACATTGAAGAAGCTCATTATGGACTGTACCATGTCCAACAAGATACAGTTTCTCCTCTTTGCTACTCCATGGAGTTGGGGTGTGCTAGGTGGAGTCTATTGTGAGAGAATCCTATTCTCTTTTAGATAATTCAAGAATTTGGTTCTTAAGTATTCTCTTCCTCGATCCGATAGAAGGGCTTTAATATTAAGTCCTTTTTGCTTTTATACTTCACTTTTATATTCTTTGAATTTTTTGAAAGCCTCAAACTTGAACTTCATAAGATACACATGTCTGTATCGACTATTACCATTTATGAAGGTGATAAAGTATTAATAGCAACTTCTTTCACCAATTCTTAGTGGTTCACAAACATCTATATGGATCAAATTCAAAGGATTTGTGGAGCGCTCCATTTGTCCTACAAAAGGTGCTTTGGTCATTTATCTCTTCAAACAAGATTCACAAGTAGGAAGATTTTCAATGCCACTAACATTTACTGCTTTGAGAACTTCTAACTTGTTCATCCTAATTTTTGGAGATATGACCATGTCTTGTATATCACATCATGGCATTATCTTGGATGTCTAATTTCTAACTTAGTTGAATGTGCATTAGTGATGGTTAAGAATTCAATATGTACAATCCTTTGTTAAGTATACCATGAGCAATTAAAGAACCTATTCTTTAATGTTTTCAATCTCCCATTTCATATAGAAAGATCAAATCCTTCACTATCCAAAACAGGAATTGAAATAATGTTCTCAACAATATATAGTACTATATGACAAAGGTCTAATACAAGTATGGAGTTCTCTAAGTCTAACTTAGTGTATGCCTTCAACTTTGGACACAACTCTTGCTCCTTTAGCTAAGGCACTAGATCATATACACATCACTTAGTTTTATTCTTCTTTCTGTTCTTTTGTAACAACTTACAAAGAAAAGAACTAGAAGCAATATCATATATTCATGAGGAAGAATTCATTCTAAATGCACCTTAATAAACTAAATGCCTTTCTTAAGGGTTGCAAGGTATTCATTGCAATAGTGCTTCCAATGGCCTATCTAGCTAAAATAGAAACAAATAATATCGATTATATCCTCTATGATCTTTTTGACTCCTTTAGATGCCTTTGATAGTTGTTTTCCCATAGAGAAAGAATATTTCTTCCTTTTACCGCTTTTTCTAGCATCTTTAGGGCCCATAGACTTGGAGAAAGAAATAAATATCAAAGGTTTGCCCTTATCATGGTAGTCTTCTTCTAGATCAATATTTTGATCGATAAAACTTGGTGATGATGTGAGGTTCAAATCTTCATGGAGATTATTGTCCATCACTACATCTAAGTTGAAAATCTTCTCCATGCCTAATAGTCTTAAAATCGTAGTGGATGACACATGAGTTCACATCCATCCTGGCTTGAAAATAAATCTCCTTTGACAACATGAACTTCTCATACCTCATTTGCTTTACAACTTACTATAAGCTTTAACTAAAGTACAATTCATGTGTCTTTGAGACTTTTAAAGTTTGTAGATGCTAGCATGAGACTAAGGGATATGACGATCCTAAGCTCAATTTGTGATTTTTTCACGTATCTCTAGATCTACATTAATCCTAAAGGGATTAGGAGTACCATGATCTAGGACCTTTATCTACCTTTAAGAATCTATAATGACTTTCAAGGTTAAGTCAATCGTGGAAGTTTGGCCCGATTGGTTTATTAGTTTTCAAAATAACATTGAGTGAAATTTTAGCAATTCTTGAGATTTCACAAATCCTCAAAGGTGAAAAAGAGAATATGAGCATGTGATTGAATTTGATATTAAAACATGTTTATGGTCTTTCAAGTATTTTTTTCTTCCACTATTTTATCAAATTATTCACCCCCAAGAAGAATTTAGGAAATCAAATTTCTAAGTGAGAATCAAGACCCCAATGACTTGCTAATAGAACCTCGTGATTAAGTGCCATCCATGAGCAATTAAAGGGTAAACAACTTTTGCTAATTGTATCTCATGCAACTCTTGATATATTTTGCCTCAATTTTTATATAGACCCACGTGACTATGTGCCATCTATACTACTAAGCGTTAAGTCAAACCCACCAATCAAACTTTATCTCAAGATGGCCTCATGACGTCCTCTTTGATTGAGTGCCATTGCATGATGGTTCCTAAGTCAAAGGTGCATCTTATGCTAAGTTTATACTCATAGTTTTCCTCTTAAGTGTGATTCTTGTGACTGAATGCCATCACACAAAATCAGTAGCATTGTCATGGCATACACTATTGGTTAAAGGTTTGGATTAATTAAAATTCTTTTAACTTGTATCCATTGTGACTTAATATTTGAAAAGACTTAGACGTTCTAAGTAGAGGATTTTTGCTTGCAAAGATCTCATCATTTTTTATCTTCTTATTTAGGTTCTCTATATTCTAATCACGCATCTCATACATCAATAGGATATGGAAAGCATAAATGAGTAAATGGCCTAGTATGCTTCTAGGGCGGGATGACCATGAGCCTTGCCAAGTGATGCACTTAGAGCCATAGGTGCATCACTTCAGTTGATTTTAAGTGGGTGGAATTAAACTAAACTATTACATGAGTGTATCCCATACATTTATGGGTCTTCAAATGACCTCCATACCTCCATTGGTTTCCTTGCTCCATGCAATATTTACATGAAATGGAAATCCTCACTTTTAGTAGTTCTACTCTCATAACTTTTACAAGAAAGAACAAGAGATATGCAAGTCCCATTTAATACAACCCATTTCAACAACTTTGAAATAAATAAAATCAATTTTAAAGGCTCATGATCATCCCCATTCATTCATCATTCATTCAACAATTAAATGAACAACAAATAAATCTAGAGTTAACAACTAATTCCAACAATTAAATGCTTATCTCATAAACAAATAATTGAACCAAGCATAACATTTATGCCACAATTTGGAGATCAACTCTAAAACATTTTCAAAAGCATTGAAAAATGTCAAACATAATTTTGAGACCTTGCACAATACTTGTGCACCTAATGTGTGTAGTGCAAAAATCTATTGAGCATTAAAGGAGTTGAGAAAACAACTCAAAGTTCACCAAACACCCCTAAAACTGGACTGCCTGGCAGCCCTTGGTGCACAACTAGGTAGCTTGTGCTCATGGCATGTGCACACTGCCCCGCTAGTGCCTAGGCTATGCCGATAGCCTTGCCTTTTAAGGTTTAAGGCTTGCCAAGTGTGTTCTTCACTCAGCTTTCATGCACTGACAATTTTAGCACATGTTCTAAACATTAATACACACATTTTAGATTGATTTCTAGATCCAAAACACCTTTTAAAACTGAAAATACAAGTGCTCAAACATGCTTTCAAAAATTAGGAAAAGTAAGAATTAAATTCTTCAAATAATCTCTAATAAAATTCTAATCACATTAGATCCAAAAATGACAAAGACTCTTTTATCCATTATTTAACCTGTTATATCAACATATAACATCAATTAATGCCAAATCAACATTCAACATTAATTACTGTGAATTAAAACATACTAACTACATGAATTAACATTTAAAACACATAATAGCATGCTTTTAATTCATCAATCAAGGAGCCACACACAAA